>JAVGWX010000006.1:41445745-41815745 GCA_036924085.1 Ariolimax columbianus
CGAAACTAACTGCACCAAATGAACATACGTACAATGAGCATGATGACGTCATTTCTGGTGTATACATCTCTTACCAACCATCAAGTTTGCAAAATGTCATTATCCTTCGATTAATATTTTTTGCAGCAAGCGTTGAAATCATGGCTGGTGTGATACGGAATCCGTCCAGAGTTGATCAACGAGCGGTAATTCGGTTTCTAACAGTTGAAGGATGTCGACCGAACAGTTGAAGGATGTCGACCGAACAGTTGAAGGATGTCGACCGAACAGTTGAAGGATGTCGACCGAACAGTTGAAGGATGTCGACCGAACAGTTGAAGGATTTCGACCGAACAGTTGAAGGATGTCGACCGAACAGTTGAAGGATGTCGACCGAACAGTTGAAGGATGTCGACCGAACAGTTGAAGGATGTCGACCGAGGCGTGTTCACCTACCCCCTGCAACAAAAAAAAAAAACGAATCACCCTCTTCTTCGTATCGCAGCAAGTAGTTCAAACTCAATCACGTGCGTTCTTTCTTATGGTGGTTTGTCAGCAACCGAGGTACCAATTGTTAACACACCTTCCGATATTTTAGTTTTTTGTTAACCACCATTTGAACTGTCCCTAGAGACACAGCGAATTCCTCTGCTAGCGAACGTAAGCTACGGCGACGGTCCACCCGAATTGCTGCATACATTTTGGCGATGGTATCTTCTGACACAACAATTTGCGCCTAACCTAGTCTCGGAAGATCTTTCATTAACTCTGGTCCTTCTTTAAAAATCGTTGTCCAGTTCTTCGTTTTTGCCTTTGACACACTTTTGTTCCATATGCACTCCCTGCATTCTGCGATGAATATCAACTGGTCGACGTCCTTCAGCTGTAAGAAACCGAATCACCGCTCGCTGATGAACTTTGGACGGTTTTCGTTTCACACCCTCCATGTTTTCAACGGTATGCTGAGGAAACTATGAGTCGGAGGATAATGAAATTTAGCAAATTTTACGGTTGGTATGTGCTATATACACAAGAAGTTACGTCATCATGCACATCGTACGTATGTTCCCTTGCTGCAGTTTGGGTCCGGTTTCATTTGTACACGTGTAACAGTTCCAGCGGAGCATGAGCGTTTAGGGAAGGGGTGATGTGGTCAGCGACTCTAAGAACAAAGGTACCTGAATATGTGCCAAGATAACTCTCCGTCTTGATACTATGCCAAGGTCACTCACCGTCTCGACCAACACTAAGTTGAAAAAAGAATCCGGGGGGTTGGGGGAAAGATGGGTCTAGTACAGGTAGGGCTAGAAGCAGACCACTCTGGCGTTCCGATTTGGGTAGTATTTAGTTAGTGACAGACAGGCCAGCAGAGCTTGCCGCAACATTTTTAGTAACATGAATTCAGAGTGATTCGTTCCAATAACAACTAAATGGAGGTAGATCCAAACTAGAGGATGGCTGGAGCAGACATCCCACAGAGGACATTGTGCAGCTCTGGTACTGCTTGAGACAATATAATACTAGTCAAAGATTAACTCAAACAGACTGGCCATGAAGAGATAGATAGACAGAGAGAGAGAATTTAACTAAGAGTCTGTTTAGCTCGCCGACTTTATAGAAGAGCGATTGATAGGCTGTTTGACGAATGTTAATGAGCCATAATGGAGTACATGGTGGCTCAACCAGCATATGCCTTTGAGTCTTGACCAGTCCCTCGATGAGGTGTGTGTTGAGCGCCCTGTGTCTAGAATATATCTGAATGTGTGTTGTACGTACAGGACATCTTGTGAACGATGTATACCTGAATGGTTGGTTACACGAGTGTATAGATCGCATAGGAGAGATCTGGATGTGTGTGTTCTGTGTGAAGGACACCGAGGGAACGATATATGTTCCAGAGTGTGTGTATAGGCAGATCGATGAAGTGTGTGATCACATACGTTGAATAGATTGAATGTATAATGTCATGATCACCCGCCTGTCATGATCACCCGCCTGAGAGATCTGAGTGTGAATGAATGCACAGAATACGATAATGAAGACGAGTATTTGAGAGTGTGTTGAGGGTGCAGATAAGGGGAGGGGAGTGTGCGGCTAAAACTGGGTTGGGGTAGTTCGGAGCAATATTCAATAGCTTATGATTGTTACCTCCGCGTAGTTATTAATAATAAAGATACATTAGAAAGGGATGGGTCAGAAGACTCGATGAAACAGCTCTTGACTATAGTATGGAAATAAACGCTGGAAAGACAAAATTAATGACCAACAACGCCAAGGGCTTCAACAGCAGGATAAAAGCTAATGATCAGGAATTCGAAGTGGTTGACCGTTTTAAATATCTTTGGTCGATTGTCAGTGATGAAGGATCAAAATGTGAGGTATTGGCCAGAATTGCACAGACAATAGCGGCGCTTGCACGGCTTAACAAAATCTGGCAAGATAAACGGTTAGCACTATGCACGAAAATCAGATTAATGCGTACACTGGTCCTGTCAATATTCCTCTATGCTTGTGAGACATGGACAGTTACAGCTGACCTTCAACGAAGGATACAGGCCTTCCAGATGATATGTTTCCGAAGACTTTTAAACGTCACGTACAAAGATCAAGTTACAAACGAGGAAATACGAGATAGAAGTACAACAGCAGTAGGGCCTTTTGAAGACCTATTGGCAACTGTCAAAAGAAGGAAACTCGCTTGGTACAGTCACATATCGAGATCAAATGGTCTTGCAAATACAATCCTCCACGGAAAGGTGCATAGGAGACAACAAAGAGGCCGTCCCAAAAAGAGATGAGAGCACAACATAAAAGAATGGACCAATCTCCGACCAGAAGAGTCACAGGCAGCGACATCTGACAGAGAGGGGTGGCGTGGCATTGTGAGGATGTCTTCATGTGTGCCCCAACGACCTCACCGGTTATGGGATGACCTGACCTGACCTGAGAAAGATGATTATTTAGTAAATATGTATTTCTTGTGTTGTTTGTAATCTCATTGCAGTCACTTTAATAGTTGTTGTATGAATATGATCTAATAAATCTGCCACCTGCTGCGCGCTATGTTATTTTGCTGTGTGTGCTCGTAAATGATGTGGAAACATGTGGTAACATTCTAGATAGAAAAACGCAGTGAAAACCTGGATTCTGCTTCAAACGCCTCGAATATACGCAATATATCTCTCTCTATTCCTGTGGAATATAGCGGACAAAAATTAACACCGCATGCAAATGTGGAAAACTAAAACAAGTTGTCAGCATCAAGAGCCGTACCGAGCTCTTGCCGGTCTAATATGTTCATAATGTCATCTTTATTCTGCAGATTTATCTCTGATATATTTGTGGCTTCTCTTGATTGTCTCCTTTTTCTACTATCAAGCTTCTAACACTCTCTGTCTATCTTCCACACTATATCTCTCCCTCTCTCTCTCTCACTCTGTCTCTCCCTCATTCTTTGTTTACATCTCCTAAATCTAACTACCATTCTCTGTATATAACTCTCTGCCTGTTCCCTATCTCACCTTAGCAGAGTCACTGGCAAAGTCTCCAGCTTCTCTGATGATCGCCTCATTCTCTCTCTACATATTCCTGAATCTACCAACCATTATCTGTACTCTCTGCTTGTTTCTTATTTCACGTTAGCAGTGTCACTGGCATTGCCTCTAGATCCCTATACTTCCGTCTTCCTGCCGCTCTCTTCGTCTCTCATCTGTCTGTCTTCCTGTCACTGTCACCAAATCGCTCATAGTCACATTATCTCTGCCTCCCTATACTTCCCTATCTTCCTTTCACCGTCACCCTGACAGCCATATTTTCTCTGTCCCCATATACGTCCCTCTCTTCCTTCCGCTGAATTTGTGTCTCTACTCTCTGTCTTACTTTTACAGTTACAACCCCATTATATCTGTCTCCCCATACTTCCCTGCCTCCCTCCAATCTCTTTATCTATCGACGTCTCTCCCCCAAGCATTATCTATTTGCATCTCTATGCTCTCTCTCTCTCTGTCTTTCGGTCTATCTCACTCTCTCTTGAATCCAAATCTCTCATAATCATAACACACTCTCTCTCAGCCTCCTGTCACCAGCTTCTGTTTCACTCACAGTTACCAGCGTAATAGCATCCACTCAGGCCTAGACTGTTTCCACAAATGACTGGACGTTATCAGACAGTGCAAACGAAATAGGATGTACACAATATTGCAATTCCAATGACGCGTCACGTGCACAACCAGCATTCTATAATGAGTTTCTGTTTTGGGTAATCCAATTGCTCGTGTTTAACCCTGTCCCTGTTCACCGAGCCTGTCAACTTTTGACATCCAGAGATAGGATCAAGGACAAATAAACACCACTAGAGTTAGACCGATGATTGAATGGTGAACTTGCGTAAGCCATCCCCACGGGTATTCCGACATTATAACCCTCAATGCGTTTTGGCGAGAAATTCTTAGGCGCATTTTGGTGAGCTATTTCTGGGTGGGTTTGGGTGGGTTACCGAGAACCATTTCAGGGAGGTTAGGGTGAAAACCCCGAATGCGTGTGGGTGAGACATCCCATTGTGCGTTTCGGTGATCCATTGATGAGTGGGTTTTGGCGAACAATCTCCATGTGTGTTAGGGCCCTCTAACCCTTCGTGTGTTAGTGTTAAGTGAAACATCGGCCATGACTTTGGTAGAACAACCGCTGGTTCATTTGGTAGAGCGAACCCAGGTGTATCTGGGCAGGTCACTCTTCGGTGTGTTTTGACAAGTTGCTGGGTGCGTTTGGACGAGCAATCCATGGGTGTATTTGAGGATGCTCTTGATGGGTCTTTCTGAGCAAGTAATTCCCAGGTGAATTTGGTGACCCATTCCTGAGTGTGTTTTGACGAACAATCCAAGGGCGTGTTTAGGTGGATCATCCGTGACTGAGTATGAGAAAGCACACAATATGTCTTTTGGCGAGTTATTCCGAGGTGTTAGAGCAAGACATCAATCGGCGTGCTTAAGTGAATCATCCCCATGTACGTTTTGGTGAATCATATCCAGATGCGTATGGGGAAACCATCTCCAGTTGTGTATCGGCGAACCCTCTCCTGGTGTGTTTTCGCAAACCATTTCCAGGTGTGTATGGGCGAACCATCTGGGGGTGTGTATGGGCGAACCATCTGCAGGTGTGTATAGGTAAACCATCTCTAGTTGTTGGTAAGTGAGCTATCCCTATCTGTGTATTGGTAAATCATCATCAGGTGTATATGGGTAAACCATCTCCAGATGTGGGTGGGTGAACTATCTTCAGGTGGTCTGGAGAACCATCTCCATGTATGTTTTTGTAAAGCATATCCAGGTGTGTTATGGTGAAGAGGCTCCAGGTGTGTTACGATGAACCATCTCCAGGTGTGTTATGGTGAACCATCTCCATGTGTGTCATGGTGAACCATCTCCAGATGCGTTATGGTGAAGAGGCTCCATGTGTGTTATGGTGAAGCGGCTCCAGGTGTGTTATGGTGAACCATCTCCAGGTGTGTTATGGTGAAGAGGCTTCAGGTGTGTTTTGGTGAACCATCTCCAGGTGTGTTATGGTGAAGAGGTTCCAGGTGTGTTATTGTGAACCATCTCCGTGTGTGTTATGGTGAACCATCTCCAGATGTGTTATGGTGAAAAGTTACAATGTGTTATGGTGATGAGGCTCCAGGTGTGTTATGGTGAACCATCTCCATGTGTGTTATGGTGAACCATCTCCAGGTGTGTTATTGTGAAGAGGCTCAATGTGTGTTATGGTAAAGGGGCTGTATGCGTATTATGGTGGAGAGGCTCCAGGTGTGTTATGGTAAAGAGGCTGCCGGTGTATTATTGTGAAGAGGCTCCAGATGCATTATGACAAAGAGGCTCAAGGTGTGTTATGGTTAAGCGGCTCCAGGTATGTTATTGTGAACCATCTCCAGGTATGTTTTGAACAAACTATCACCGAATGTTGTCACGATTCTACAAGAGTTTCATTATCACTGCATCTATGAGCTAAGTGACAACATCAGCGACCGACAGCAAGAGAACAAACCACATGTTACAACCTACTTTTAAACATCAAGCACACTTTATTAGTATGAACAACAAGGATATCTCTAAGCGGGAGCTAATATATGAGCTATCTCAGAGGAAGAGACTCTCAGGCAAACCCCTGCTGAGATATAAATATATCTTTAAGGCATCAACGAAGACTTTTCCATCGACCACAGTAACTGGGTAAAAACAGTCGCTGTGCAAACTACACGGAAGAACACAATCTGCATAGTCGTATCGACGTTTGAAACCACTCAGTGAGAAATATTCTAAAATACGCGGCCATGGAGGTTAGAGCCAAGACCCACCTAGTGAAGTAAAGATGTAGCTGCTACATGACCCTATGCCTAGACGAAGAAATATATTTATTTATACTGATGATTTTCGTCTATCACGTGTGAAAAGGACCACTGCTTAGCCGTGTTCATAATCCTTTCCTTACGTTCTGTCTGCTGAAATGGGTGACTTGCACGGTCTTTGACCAATATGTTTTGACTGACCCTGACTAACATGTCTGACCCATAGGTTTTAACTGACCCTGACTAACACGCCTGATCAATATGTTTTGCCTGACCCAGACTAACATGTCGGATCAATATGTTTTGGCTGACCCTGACTAACATGTCGGATCAATATGTTTTGCCTGACCCAGACTAACATGTCGGATCAATATGTTTTGGCTGACCCTGACTAACATGTCGGATCAATATGTTTTGCCTGACCCAGACTAACATGTCGGATCAATATGTTTTGGCTGACCCAGACTAACATGTCGGATCAATATGTTTTGGCTGACCAGTCTCCTCCACGAAAACACGTAATAATATAACCAATAACTCCCATGTCTGTGTTGGAATGGCAGGTGGGATCACTCAAATAGAAAGGAAAACAGTTACAAAACAACGACACTTATCCAATTTGGGAATCTGGATAAACTCGAAACCAGTTGCAGTACTTGTCATCCATCACATCTGTCGACTACTGTCGTTGTGCGTCATGAGGAGGTTCAGTCTTCCTTCATGTATAATCTGTATGGCAAATAGTATTTCTATCCATACTTTAGCAGTGTATCATTAATACTGTCAATTCAACTGATTCTTGATCTTTCTTTTGATCTTCTTCGGCGTTCGTCGTTATGGGGATGTTTTATTCCGTTGTGTCGTAGTTTTCAGCGAGGCTGCAGTATCTGCGCTTTTCTGTCCGATACATTAGATATCAACACATAACTGTTTTTGTACCGGGTTTGCCTTCTCTTCCCTATCTCTATTATATCTGTCAGACTGCAGGTATACAGCCTGCTTCCTGGGCCGCCAGTTGGAGTTGGAATAACGTCCTGGACAGTTCCGGATTGTTGACTGAGGCAAGGAGTCATTTATGAGTCACTGAGTTATGTCCTCTTCTGTACTGCGTCTTCAACTCCTATCTCAGTTTGAGAATTGGAGCTCTGACCAGCCATTTTGGGTTACTTCCAGTAACTTTTTTTTAATCCCTTATGTGTTCATATCTTTATTTTTATGGTTCCTTCCCTCCCTACATGAGTCGTCAGCTCATATAATTATGTTGAACACTGTCGCCGATGAAGGCCTTCTGGTTGTAACGTAGGTGTCGTATTTGTTATCGTCTTATCGCGGTATCTGATATTCCATCTATTCGATACACTGAAGATAGATGCTGTGTTGTAACTGGGAAAATAATCCATGAACAAATCATGCAAAATTGCCCGACATACGAGGACCAGAGAAAGCACATCTGGTCATCATTAGTGCCCACATGACAAGCTCTGTGGCAGTGTATAAAACCTCAGGATGGTCGCAGATTTCTTTAACACATTCAAGTCGACGTCTGACATCGTACGAAGATGAAGAAGAAGAAGAAGAAGAAGAAAAAGAAGAAGATAAAGAAGAAGATATAGAAGATAAAAAATAATAATAAAAAGAAGAAGAGGAAGATGAAGATAAAGAAGAAGAAGAGGAAGAAGAAGAAGAAGAAGAAGAGGGAGAAGAGGAAGAAGAAGAAGAAGAAGAGGGAGAAGAGGAAGACGAAGAAGAAGAAGAAGAAGAAGAGGGAGAAGAGGAAGAAGAAGAAGAAGAAGAGGAAGAAGAAGAAGAAGAAGAAGAAGAAGAGGAAGAAGAAGAAGAAGAGGAAGAAGAAGAAGAAGAGGAAGAAGAAGAAGAAGAAGAGGAAGAAGAAGAAGAAGAAGAAGACATATGTGTGTTGATCTCTCTCCCTAATGAAGGCCTTCTGGTTGTAACGTAGATTTCATGTTTGTCTTCGTCTTATCGCGGTATCTGACCATACCTATGTATGTTTTTTCTCTTTATTTTATTCCATAATGCCGCCACAGCCTTGTCATAGTTTAATTGATTTAAAACCTTGCTGTATGGTGTTAGAGGTTCGTGCTGCGAGTATGTGTAGGCATGTATATCCTCTGTTGAAGCCATTATTTTGTATGTTAGTCAGTATATATCATGCATCGAGTTGATCTCACTTGTTGAAAATCTTCCGTTCACACTATCTACTCTATAGCGTCTGATTAACGCAGTGGTGGAGGATATCACTTCTTACGGCCTTGTTTAACTCCCTTTACTAGAAGGGTACCTCGCTTCCTCGTAGGAAAGGAACCACAGCACTCAGGAGAACAGGCCAAGCAATCTAACAAAAAATGATGTCGCTATGTACAATGAAGTTGCGACACACTTCATCCTCGACAGCAACATCTTCTATGATACTACCGGGGTTAACCTCTTATAATGACCCTGGACGCTTTAGGAAAGTCTTTCTTTTTATGTTCTGTGATATTTTGTTCTTATGACTTATTAAGTGTCTATTCCTGATATTAATATCAGAGAGTGGGTATTATATAATGTTCTTCGTTTATATCTTTGTCTCCATTAAAGTGTTTAAATGTTTTGGTAATGTCTTGAGCGACGAAGGAGAGAAGGAGGAGCAGGAAGAGAAGAAGGAAGAAAGAGAAAGAAGGAGGAGCAAAAGAGGAGAAAGAAGAAGAAGCAGAAGAAGAAGAGGAGAAGGAAAAAAAAGTGGAAGAGGAAGTGGAAAATTAAATGGAAGAGGAAAAGAAAGAAAGAAGAAGAAGACGAATAGGAAAAGAAGAACAACACTAGAGCGAGTAGAGTATGGACGGTGCACCAAATAAAAGTATCTTGGTTTTGTTTTTTCATACAGTGGAAAGCAATATGTCTGGCCACTATGCAACAATGACCCTCATTTTCCGAAATAATAGAATTTAAAAAAACAAACTATGGCTGCGTTTGTTAAATCAACATTTCTTTGTTGGTATTTGGCTAACCGTGACTAGCTTTTCACATCCTGCTTGATGTCCTGTCTTAGGCAGTGAGAGTTTCTGAGGCATTGCGTTTTACTTTTATTTATCTTTAGACCAGCAGCTCTGCTCACCCCATTTAGTTCGTTCAAGGATTGTTGGGCTTCCTCAATTGTATGACTGATGAGCACGATGACATCTGCAAATCGAAAGTGGATGATCCACTCGACATCTATATTTACATCTCTGTTAATCCAATCTAATTTGTTGAAAATGTTTTCGAAAGCCGCTTTACAAAGCCCTGTCGGACTCCAATTGCTTTCGGTACATATACTGGACGATGGTATAGCATGATGGCTGTATTGAAGTATGTGTTAGCTTCTTCAAATAGTCTGATATAGATTTAAGAGATGCCCTGGTTTCTGAGTGCATTTACCACAACATTTGCATTTATACTGTCAAAGGCTTTCTCGTAATCGATAAATGCAAGACATAAGGGCACGGGAGTTCACGTGCCTTCTCGATCAGTTAATTGATGGTGTGCAGTTGGTCAGGGGTGGAAAACCCTTTTCTGAATGCGGTTTGTTCTTGAAGTTGGTGTTGATCAAGTTGCCTGTCGATTCTGCTGACAACGACTTTAGTGAATATATTGTACATTATTGGCAACATGTCAATTCGACGGGAGTTCCCAAGATGTTGAGTATCTTATTTGATTTGGATGAGAACAGTCTTTCAAGACTTGAAGTGTTGAGAATTTGTAATGAATAAAGGCATTTATTAAACAGCTTTGTCAGATGAACTGCTCGAGGATCTCCCCCCGCCTTAAGGACGTCTAAAGTTATTCCATCTGATCCCGGAGCAATGCCTGGTTTTGACTGTCTAATGGTGTACATGAGCTCGTCATGTTTGATCGGTTCAATGGGGTCTCCTTCTGTTGCTGCCAACCTCTTTGGGAGATGAAACCATCGAGGATGTCAACTGCAATATGTACCTAGCCCAAGGGAGGGGATCAAGATGCTGAGCAGCGCACGAGCTGCAGTGGTCAGCGACCCATAGCTGACTGCTAGCATCAGGGCCAGCGAACCATAGCTGTCAAGACCCTTCTACACCTCCATACGGTGATACTGGATAACATGCTGCAAAAGGGCAGACTGGCTAAGGAGAAGGGATCGAAGAGGGAATGCTAACCCGGTACTCAAAAAATGCTTGCTGAAGTCGGATGTGTTGGACTGAAAGGTGCAAATATCGCAGTCAAGCTGTAAACTACGACACAACGCATTCCGTTCTCTGGACTACATTCTGCTACTTAAGCCCTTTCAGGATTTGGTAGTGGGAGATTGAGAATGAACGAAGAAGAAGAAGAGGGCCAAGGGATAAATGCCAATCAGAAAATTGACCACAACATCTCTAGACGACAAAAAAGCAGCTCGGTTTTCTTGAACTCTATAAAGCCGATACTCAAAGATATGAAAGATACCACGGCAATAGCACACACTTTAAATTTCATGGTTATTCCAGCAGTGACTTACGGATGCAAAGTGTTGAACTTACGCAAAACAGATACTGAGACGTTAAGAAGCACACAGAAAGCAACAGAACAAGACAGGCTCAAAAAATCGATACGGGGTAAGATCCGAAACAGCGAAATTCGACATCAAACTTTGTTTTGGAACGTTCTGGAAGCAGCGATATCACGCAAACATTGCTGGGCTGGACATGTTTTAAGCATGCCTGACACCAGATGGACACTTAGATCAACGTTTTGGTGGCCATATGTCTGGACACACCTCGGGATCGCATACCCATGTGACGGCGAGATGGACTAGCCAAGGACCTAGACTCGCATTGGTACACCATTGGATAAGATCGGAATGCATCGCTAATATTGATGGCTTCCTCGCATACGACACATCTGCCGCACCGACGCCGAGGATAATGTCATAATGTTATGTGAACCAGCTTTTAGGAAAGCCTGATTTCGTTCATTTATTGAAACATAAGTCCAACAACCACATTTGGCTTCCGTAACTAGCTTTTAGAAGAGACTGATTTCACTCATTTGTTGAAACATAAGTCCAACACTGCATATTGATTACCCTAATCAGATTTTAGGAAACCCTGATTCCTGTCACTTGCGCTGTGGTTTCTACATGATGATGTTGTTCGCAACATGCATAACCTCAAATAATAATATCCTTCGATATGCAATGAAAGAAACAAATGGCTCGTTATGTTTGACCAAGGGAGCCACTCGTATTTTTACGAAGCAGATAATGTTAATACAATCCTCAATGATTTGTAAGAAAATCGCAGTTTTGTTAGTACAGCGGAGCACCATATAAATTAATTTCTGAACCGCTGGTTAAAATAATGGGACAGCAGTTTGTTATCGCCATGTTGGACCCATGTGCGTTCTAATACGATAATCGTAAACGGGATCGTATTCGAGATCAATAACTAGACGACAATAAATCTGCCACGCGTCCTGGGACTTGTAAATTTAGTTATTTCAAATAAGTCAACTGAGAATCACTGGGAGGTAATGTTAGCTTTCATCATTATTAAAATATTTAACAGTTCCAATGGAGATAATAAGCAAACGATAAGCAGTTTTCTGTTCAGTCATGTTCTTAAGAATCGAAATCACTGCAATCAATGCATTCGCATAGGTGCACTGTTTCTCTCAGAAAATGGCGAATGGGTGGATACTGACGGTTCATATGGCGCGTTGTTTGAAAACAATAATGTTCGGTTCTTTCGCACGCCTTACTCCGCTCCTCTCTCGTTTGATTTCAAAGCTCTGCCCGTCTATGAAATTCTATGATTCTTCTCATTTAGTGAGTTCATCCATTGATATGCTTCAAAAAGTCACCCCTATTCATTTGTAATCTGCCAATAATTGGTGCTTAAGTAACCAAGACGTTAGCTCTTCAATGTCTTTCATGACAATCTAGCTAACGAGGCGGAGATCGACGTGATCCCTGTAGTAGTGAGCGATACGCTGATTGAGCCAAAAATAAAACAGCCATCTGTAGGACCCAGTTCCCCCTTCATCAGCACACTCGGGATGTGAGAAAAGCTACTGCCACCCGCCCCTTAACGTCATTTTCAAGGCGCACAAGTTGGCAAAGTTATTAATTGTGGGCATTCAACAACTACAACAACAACCGAAACCGCCACAGCAAGTGGACATACACAGGCTTCATGGAAAGTGGCGGACACCTTACCTCGAGCCTACTGGACCTTTCTATGCGGAATCAACAATATGAAAATCAACATAGAGACATAGACAACGTAGAGACCTAAATATTATGGTAAAAGAGACCAGGTGCAGGAATACAAGTAGGTGTGCAATGTCTTTACACAGGATCAGGAAGGCAGTTTAGACATAGAAATTGAGATTCGTTGCCAGAAGGCAAACGCAATTGCATATCAGCTGTCCCCACTGCTGCAAGACCCGGGCATTTCAAATGTATTGTAAAGAAATATTGATCAACAGTACAGTCGTGCCAACACTGTGTTATCAGCGTCAAACATAGACATTAACAAAAACCCAAGAGAGAATAATACTGACCTGTGAGATGAGATGCTATAGAAAAACAATCAGCGACACTAGGAGAGACAGAATGAGAAATCATGACATCCAACAATTTTCTAAACAAGGCCATGCACCGAAGACATGGATAGGAATAAAATCTGGTGGTTCGGCCACGTAATGCGAATGCATCCTCCTAGTCTACCACTGCGAGCTTATAACTTTAATGTTCGGCGTTCGGCAATAGTAGAAGATCGATAACCGGGTGGATGGAACATGTTTATGGATATCATACACCGCCATGGGATGTTGACAACTACAGCAAAAAACCTAGCTTTTGAGAAACACGTGCGATTCACCACTATACATGAGAGCACATGTGAATACGACAAGAGAGGGAGAGAAATACATAGAGAGATAAGGAAGAATTGACAAACAATTATTGGAACATGATTTATGTCGATGGTGGAGAATGACTAACGTCTGGTCAGACAAAACATACTGATCAGACATGTTAGTCAGGTCAGGCAAGATATACTGATCAGACATGTCAGTCAGGGTCAAGCAAAACATACTGATCAGACATGTTAGTCAGGTCAGGCAAGATATACTGATCAGACATGTTAGTCAGAGCCAGGCAAAATATACTGATCAGACGTGTTAGTCAGGGTCAGGCAAAACATACTGATCAGACATGTTAGTCAGGGTCAGGCAAAACATACTGATCAGACATGTTAGTCAGAGCCAGACAAAATATACTGATCAGACATGTTAGTCAGGGTCAGGCAAAACATACTGATCAGACATATTAGTCAGGGTCAGACAAAACATACTGATCAGACATGTTAGTCAGGGTCAGGCAAAACATACTGATCAGACATGTTAGTCAGGGTCAGGCAAAACATACTGATCAGACATGTTAGTTAGAGCCAGGCAAAATATACTGATCAGACATGTTAGTCAGGGTCAGGCAAAACATACTGATCAGACATGTTAGTCAGGGTCAGACAAAACATACTGATCAGACATGTTAGTCAGGGTCAGGCAAAACATACTGATCAGACATGTTAGTCAGGGTTAGGCAAAACACACTGATCAGACATGTTAGTCAGGGTCAAGCAAAACATACTGATCAGACATGTTAGTCAGGGTCAGCCAAAACATACTGGTCAGACATATTAGTCAGGGTCAGGCAGAATATACTAGCCAAGACCTCCACCTAGTCCTCCCTGGAAACGGACCTTTCTTCTTGGCAGTTTAGCTAACGAGGTAGGGGATATACGTGTTCCCCGTAGTAGTGAACGAGACGCAAATGAAGCCTAGCATAGCACAATGGCCTGAAGAACCCCTGTTCACCTTCATCAGCACGGTCAGGATGTGAGGAATACTACTGTAACCCGCCAGAAAACGTCTCTTTCAGGGCGCACGAACTAGTGAACATACTCATTGTGAGCATTGACAACAAAAACAACAACTAGTGTAGACGTGCCAGGTGATTGTGGTGATACAATTGTACCTGTAATATGGCGGAGTTTATGGACTACAGAGGATTCAATAGGTTACACCACCCACGTGAAATGCTTTCTTTCTTCGTAGACGTTTCTTAATACATGCCTTCTTTCACACACTGTCAGGTCACACAAGCACCGACGTCTATCAATTGAAACGATGTTATCTGGTTGTCACAGCAAGTTCTAGAAACAATGCCGTGTATATGATATGGGATTTGTGATCACAAAAAGAAGAAGAAAAAGAAGAGACGAAAAAGAAATGTTAAGATTAAGAAAGCATGAAGTAGATAAAGAAGAAGAAGAAAGATCAAGGTAAAGAAAATAGGTCTGAAAGAAAAAAGATGTAGAAGAAGTTTGAAATAGAATGGAAAAGGTGGAAACACTAGACGAAGAAAAATAATTAAAAGAATAAAGATTAATATGAAAAAGACGACGTAGAAGAATAAGAAAAAGAGCATAGATTAAGATGAAGAAAACAGAAGTAAAAGAAGAAGAAGAAACAAAAAAGGAAGAAGAAGAAAAGGAAGAAAATGAAGAAGAAGAAAGTAAGAACAATTGAGAAAAGAAAACAATAGCAATATTTGTGGTAGTAGTAGTAGTAGTTGCAGCATCAGTAGTAGTAGCAGTAGTAGTTATAGTAGTAGTAGTAGTAGTAGTAGTAGTAGTAGTAGTAGTAGAAATAGTAGTAGTAGTAGTAGTAGTAGTAGTAGTAGTAGTAGAAATACAATACGAAGACAAAGAAAAAGAATAACAAGAAGAAGAAGAAGAGGAAAGAAAAGAAGAAGAAAGACAATAAGAAGAGGAAGAAAGATTAAGACGAAGAAGAACAGAAAAACAAAGAAATAAGGGTGAATTAAAAATAACTAAGAAATAAGGGTGAATTAAAATAACTAAGAAATGAGGGTGAATTAAAAAAAACTTAAAACAATAATAAGAAAGAAGAAAAACATGAATAAATAAAAAGAAAAATGAAGAAAGAAACAAGTAGAAGAATAGAGACGACGTTACGAAGAAGAAGTACATCCGTTTCACAACCACTTCCTCTTCCATGCTCATTACTCAGACACTATGTTTTTAGCATCAAATCAACGGAAATGAAAAACAATATAATGCATACGTAGCGACGACAGGTGGCATTAGCAACAAGGAGTGACCTCGGGAGCTCGACAGGTTATTCGAAAATGTGCTTTTGACGTGGGTTTAATGCCGGCAGAGGCGTGTCGTTGCGACCGTGATTTGGCACGGATGGGGTTCAGTCTAGCTTGGGGGGAGAACTATTATTTAATAATATTATTTTGAATGAGATAGATAATGAATAGAATAGGCCAAACGGGTGGAAGGATATAGAGGATAGGATAGGACAGAACCCATAGACAGACAGATGGACACACATATATATTGATAGAGTTAGAAATAGACAGATAGATAGATAGACAAATTGATAGATACATATATAGATACAAAGATATATATATATATATATATATATATATATATATATAGATATATAGATAACTAGATAAATAGATAGATAGATAGATAGATCTACCGAAGACGGATGTGTCGGACCGAAAGGTGCAAATATCGCAGTCAATCTGTAAAGTAGCGACACAACGCATTCTGTTCTCCGGACTACATCCTGCTACATGTAAAGCCCTGTTTACGGCTTGGTAGTAGGAGATTGAGAACGATCGCAGAAGAAGAAGAAGATAGATAGATAGATAGATAGATAGATAGATAGATGCATAGATAGATAGATATATAGATACATAGATAGATATATAGATGGATAGATAGATAGATAGATAGATATATATATAGATAGATAGATAGATATAGATAGATAGGTAGGTAGATAAGTAAATATTGAGAATAGAATGTTGTTGCTTGCTATTCATGCTGCGTTGGCTCTTGAGGACGATTATATATTGGTGGGTTACAGTGGCTCTTCTTACAGTGGCCAGGAGTCTTGCATCTCTCTAAGCATGGTCTAGACAGCTTTGCGAGCAGTATTGAAGGCAGCTTTTGCTGCCGGAGACGGTGTGTCCCTCTGGTATTCCCTGTGCGCTTCATGTTTTGCACCGAGAAGGCCCTGTATTTCCAGATCGTTCTCATCAAACCAGTCCTTATGCTTGCGCGTGAGTGGGCTAATGTGTTTAACAGCTGTATCGTAGAGGTGTTTTTCTCAATGATGCCCAGTTCTCTTCGATGTCGTTCTTTTCAAAACGAAGCTCAGATAGTCTACCCTCAAACTCTTTCTGGAAGCCTCCTCTCATGGGTTCGTATTTCAGCTGAGAGACATTTAGCCTCCTCGGTGGTTTCTTTCCCTGGGAGCGCATTTTGGGCTGGATCTTGAAGTTTAGCTTGACAATGACAAGTCGATGGTCGGTCCAACATTCTGCACCACACATGCTCTTCGTTACCATAGCATCCGCTCGATCCCTATGTCTGATGATAATGTAGTCAATGAGGTGCCAGTGACGGGACCTTGGGTGCATCTATGTGGTTCTATTTCGGACCGGAAGTCGGAAAGCTGTGTTTGTAATGAGTAGTTCATTTGCGGCACATGTCCTCAGAAGGAGCAGTCCGTTACTATTGCATTTTCCGATACCATATCTGCCAATGCCCCCCTCCCAGGCTGTATAGTCTGTGCCAACCCTAGCGTTAGAATCACCGAAGATGACCAATTTGTCAGATTTTGGGACTGCAGTCATGAGCGCCTCAAGGTCCTCATAAAACTTATCTTTTTGTTTCCTCAGGATTTGTCATTGACTAAGAAGGGAATAAAGGCAACGTAGATACTGATTGCGGATAGGCTAATGAATCAGCGTTTGAGAAGACACGCCGCCATATGCTGCCGAAAGCGGTCCTGATTTTCTTTGCACACATTGTGGAAGACGTTTCTCTGCTAGGGTTGGTCTCACGAGTCACATTTGCTATCTCATCGACGGTAGATACATCCATTTTTAACAAAGCATAACTTAATATCTTCTGACCAGATGGAAAGAGCCAATGCTGATTCCTGAAAATGAAAACTATATTATGTAACACGTCATTTGATGGAAGAAAAGACATACTTCAATAAAATATACCATCTCGTCCAGTATCAGACCTGATGTAATTTCTAGAGAACTTAATTTACCTGTACTACTTGTCGACGAATTCACCTGTAACTGCAACACATTTGTCTCAACTAGCTACGAGTTTCTCTACCCTGACAGAGTATAATTCTATTGGCCGGTACCTGAGCAATTGGAGAACTTCCTGACGCATTTCGTCATCCGTGTTAAACTTGTGTCCCCCGAGACGCTCTTCCAGAAAGGGATAACGGTGAAAAATCACTCGGAGCCAAGTCGGTACTGTAAGAGGGATGTGGACCTATCTCTTAACGCAGTTGGTCAGTAATTGCCACAGTGTTGCCGCCGGTATGGGTACTTGCGTTGCCATGTTGAAGAAGTACACCCTTTTGGTAAAACATTTTAATTGTTTCAGCACCCATCAATAGGAAATTTGATGAAAATTAAGGTGATTCATGATAATAATGTCTACGTAACGTTTACTTATAATAGTAACCATCGAGACTTTGGATACAGTAACTCGCCGATCCTCTCAAAATAACTTTTTCAAAACTGTATGGCTTCACTCGTAATGCCCCTTTCGGTCGACCTTCACGGGGCTCATCCTCAATAGATGCATGACTTTCAGGAAGTCTTTTACACCATTCAAACACTGATGAACGTGCTACAGTCTGTTCTTCAAACACACAGGACAGTCGACGATGAATTTCAGCTAGTTTTAAACATTCTGTGATTATAAATACCATCATAACACGCTGTTTCTGCACCGGAATCAACTGCCCTGGTGCCATTTTGAAAAAAAAAGCACGGAATAACCAGATACTTGCTCATTATTAAATATTAAGAGACACAAATGCAAAGATATGGATTAAAAAAAACCAAAAAAACAAACTCAACACACCAACACATACATGCATTGTGTGTGTATATATATATATATATATATATATATATATATATATATATATATATATATATATATATATATATATATATATATATAAAGTCACGAAAATAAATGAATCAACAATAATACGATAGACATGTAAAGAAAGACACATTGGGTGGAAAACAGATAGGATTGAAAAGGGAAACCCATTCAAATGTACGAAATCCATTTTTCTTCTTCCTCCTATTCTTCTTCTTTTTCTTCTTCTGAGTTCGTCCTGAAAAGGACGTTATGAAGTTGCGTCGTAGTATACAGTGAGGCTGGGATATGCATATGCCTTTCAGGCTTACACAACCGAGTTCAGCAGGCATTTTGTGGGTCTGTCTTCCCCCTGCAGTGCATATTCTCTGAGACTACACTAGTGTAATATGTTTCCAGGGCAGCTGCTTGAGTTTGAACAAGGTCTTGGTCACCTATGGCTCGCTGACCGTGATGCAAGCAGTCAGTTAAGAGTCAGCTAATTTACTGCTGCATCTTCAAACCATGAAGAGAAGTGGAAAATCGAAGGAATCTTAAGATCAAACCGGTATAGGGTCAGCACATCAAAATACAATGCCAGTGCTTCTTATGCCTACCTTGCTCTGTTGACCAGGGTATTGAAGTGGTTGGCGACAGGAGAATCAGTATTATTGGAAATGTCGTAGAAGTGTCGACCCAAGCGGGTATGAAGTTCAAAGCCAGTCTTACTTATGTTGCAGAGGTTGCAAGTAAGTGTTGATAAGATTACATGACTTGCATGTGAACCCCTTTTATCTCAAAAACTGACTGCGGGAAGTATACTGACCATGCCTGAATAATATAGGGGCACGTTTCGCAACTTCACTTGTTTTAGCAAGGCAAGGGGTGTGGGGGGGATCCGTTAGAGGTGTTTTGAGTCGGATTCTAACCAACAGATGGATGAAAAGAGTAATCAGTGTCAGGTAAAACATACTTATGATGACCACCTCCCCCAATCCCCCCCCCCCCCCCACCCCCAACTCACATTCTCTTTCGTACTCACGGAAACAGTTTGTATCACAAGTCTGGAATAGAAGGTGAGGATCGACACCCACAGTCTCTACAGTATTAAGCTTAATGAAGCATTGCACTAAAGTCAGGATGAGATGTGTCTGAATTCTGACGTACGCACAAGTTTGTAAGAAGAGCTATTGTGACCCGCTGCCAAGTCAAGAATGAACTAAACTGAGCACAAAACAACAACAACAACTGCATGATAAAGTTCCCAGTCACATGCACAACGTTATCTAGTCATCATTTACGACATGCGCTGGAAACATTGGTTCTATTCTGCTGGCCCTATGAACCACTCTGGTGCTGATCTATTCATGACCGCTACTAATTAGATGCCGAGATATTTGACACCTAGACCCCTTGGTATTTCTCGGGATCTCAGGGTAGTCGGACGCCCGTGGCCAGTGTCACGCACGCTAAAAATTCCTATGCAATTGGAAATCGAAAAGAGTAGGCTTAACGGCTGTTCCGCGGGCAAAAATTCAAAATTCTGTTAAAAAAAATTAAGGGATCCTTACCGGTGTTACTTCAATGCGTTAAGTAGTGCCCCTCTTTAAACATCGTTGTCCAGTTCTTCACTGTTGTCTTTGACACACTTTTGTCCTCATACCCTGCCTGCATTATGCGATAAATGTCAACTGGTCGACATCCTTCACCTGTTATAAACCAAATCACCACTTGCTGATCAACTATGGACGGATTCTGAACCACACCAGCCATGTTTTCAATGGTCTGATGAAGAAACTATTGAGTCCGAGGATAATGACATTTTGCAAACGTCACGGTTGGTATGTGATGTTTACACAAAAAGTGACATCATTAAGCGCATCGTACGTATGTTCACTTGTTGCAGTTTGGTCCGGTTTCATTTGAACAAGCCTCGTAGTTAGACAGGATGAATGGCATGTAGCCAAGTATCAGTGTTGTTTTTTGAGTCTTTGCGTTCAAAGTAAGTCTGAAATCATATTCAACAAGGTTCAAGTGAAGTACCAAGTCTTCAGTTGCCATCTGAACAAGGTTCAAGTGAAGTATCAAGTCTTCAGTTGCCATCTCAACAAGGTTCAAGTGAAGTACCAAGTCTTCAGTTGAATCTCAACAAGGTTCAAGTGAAGTATCAAGTCTTCAGTTGCCATCTCAACAAGGTTCAAGTGAAGTATCAAGTCTTCAGTTGCCATCTGAACAAGGTTCAAGTGAAGTATCAAGTCTTCAGTTGCCATCTGAACAAGGTTCAAGTGAAGTATCAAGTCTTCAGTTGCCATCTCAAGTGAACTCATGTCAGGTCGCCGTAAGTTTCAAATCGATTCTCAGATCGAGAAAACGTCGAATTATCATCATTCGATGATACTGTCGAATTATCCTCATTCGATGATACTGTCGAATTATCATCATTCGATGATACTTTAGAATGACATTCAGGAAATACGGTCACAAATAATTTGATATATGTGGATTAACGATAATCAATTAACGTTTGAATGTATTACGCGAGCGCTTAGGGTTACACTTTCAATCCAGACAGGTCCTCATGCCACACAGTTGTCCCAGTCGCAAATCGTGTGAAGCTGTCGATTGGTTAGACTTGATTGGACTTATGAAGATATCCGTCTGCGATTTAAGTGCGTTCAAAGTCCGACTCGACAACTGTCAGACACACATATAATGTCAAGAGCTAATTATGTTGCCCGCAAGGGAGGCAGTATTATATTTATGGAAATATGCAGAAGGAAGGAAGTATGACACATAATTTGGCAGGTTTTGAAAAACAATAATGCGACAGGAAGACACAATGGTATAATATTACACATATTTATCTAACTCGACATGACTTGTCTGAGACGCAAATTGCATATTCGCTGGCAGGATCATATCACAAATACTGAAGTGCCTTCATAGTCGTAGTCTTAGTTCACCTGTACTTCCACAGAAGTGAAAACACGTGTGCGGGTACCAGCTCAGGTGCGAGCTGGGTGTATCTAGGGGAGAATTTCCTTGTTAGTGAGCTAGGCTCGAGCAACTTATTACTCCACTGCGTTGCGACAAGTGCCGCGGAGGGTGGTTAACTGATGTGAGAGTCCATCTTAATAAACTCAAATACTAGAGCAATGCAGACACGAAGCCTGTTAGACGCCATCTATGCTTCTCTTAAAAAATATTACAGCGAACCACTCAGGAAGGGCTATCCAGGATACAAATGCCAGGTATTCATGCACTTGTGTAAAATAAGAACAACTGGGATATGCTGGGCATTTTGCTGGGATGCCAAGCGATAGGCTCACATAGAGGCTCCCGTACAGAAAATTGAGTGAAGGAAGGCTATCACGGTGATGTATAAAAGAAAGCGTTCAAATGATTATCAGAAGGAATCCGTTAAGTCCTGCCAAATAGACATTAACATCTGGAAAGAATCATTGCTCACAGTCGTTCAACACGAAAGGTGCGGTAAAAAGAGCCGTTGTAATCAGCAAGATCAATAAGTTCATTTTGTTGTGTTTTTCCTTCCGATTATTTTTGTACGGCCATTGACTATTTGATTTTGTTCAGCCGTGCATGCGCCGCGTCTGTGCTATTCTGGCCAACACCTCACATTTTGATCCTTCATCACTGACAATCGAACCCAGATATTTGAAGCGGTCAACCACTTCGAGTTTTTCAGAGGGCACATATGTGTAATTAAGGACTAGAATTTTAGAAAAGACAAGAGCAGCATTTATGTAACTGAGATGTATATGGGGATCCAAAGAAATAAATAGTAACATCTAGTTAAGATTGTTTAATTAGACTGTCAGTCTGTGTTTAATTACACGGTCTAGTATGTGTTTAATTACACTGTCTAGTCCGTGTTTAATTACACTGTCTAGTCTGTGTTTAATTACATTGTCTAGTCTGTGTTTAATCACACTGTCTAGTATGTGTTTATTTACATTGTCTAGTCGGTGTTTAATTTCACTGTCTAGTCTGTGTTTAATTACACTGTCTAGTCTGTATTTAATTACACTGTCTAGTCTGTGTTTAATTACACTGTATAGTCTCTTTTGAATTACACTGTCTAGGTTGTGTTTAATTACACTGTCTAGTCTGTGTTTAATTACACTGTCTAGTTTGTACTTTTGTAAGGATCAGTAACACGGAGAACAACGTAAGCAATACAGAAGAGATTAGGAAAAAGAGGCAAATAAAGATCAAGGAAAATACGGCGATGAGGCCGATACAAATAACACGGAGATGATACCTAAAGGCCGATACCAATAAAACGGAGAAGAGACCTAATGACCGATTCAAATAAAACGGAGAAGAGACAGAAAGTCCGATACAAATAAAACGGAGAAGAGACCTAGAGGCCGATACAAAGAAAACGTAGAACAGATCCTAATGGCCGATACAAATAAAACGGAGAAGAGACCAAGAGGCCGATACAAAGAAAACACAGAATAAAGCTAGAGGCCGATACAAAGAAAATACGGATAAGAGACCAAGAGAACGATACAATGAAAATACAGCGAAGCTAGATATAACTGGAGAAAACAGCATATGTCATGTTTTCAAGAGACGTTTTGTTGAGGACATGTGCACCTCAACGTGATAACGGCGAAGAAGAAGAAGAATCAACTATAGTAACATTGTAAAAGTAATAATTAAAAAGTGCTTATAGAGTCAAACAAGTCTATTTCTTCTTGCTCCAAAATGAGATTTACTGAAATCGGTTTTAGTCAGTTTTGCACCGTTCTCCCAGGCCGGAAACGCTTATGATTGTAAAACGTTGCACTCTGTGAATCGTCTGTTTATCGATTGCAGATTGATCATCCCAATGGCAGACGTTCATTAACATCAAAATGTCAAATTATTCATACGCAATGTCCAAATTGATGACAGCATGTCCGCTCTAACATGTCGGAAAACCCCAGCATTATCAGGCCAGTATAACCATTTTATTGCACTTGGTCCCATTGTGTCACTAACATGATACGAACCAAGTACCCTTTGCCGTTAGACGTAAGGGCTATAACCACTGTGTGACTCAGGCTCCTGTACACCCATATGTAAATGAATGCCTGGCTTACTGGCTGACAATGCAGCGAGAAATGGAACCAACCATTCAACCTTGCAAAAGCTCAGACCTCGTACATAGAAGTGTCTAACGCCTTCCTCCCTGACGGCAGTGTTTATCTTATATTCTTGTTATTTATTTTACCTGAAGCACTTCAATGTTAACAACATGCGTTTTAAATGTATTACTTAAGGAGGGGCGACTGGTCGAGTGCCATGTGTGTCTGTCTTCTGACCGCGAGAACGCACTTTCAAATATTCGGCTTCTCGAGTATGGCATTGTGTCATGGACAACAGCAGCAAAGGTAAACTTTGACAAAATTAGCAAACTTCAAAACCAAGCCATGAGAGTTATAACAGGAGGCATAAAGTCAACGCCAATTGTAGAACTTGAAAAGATTACAAATCTGCAATCAATGACCGACATAAGAGACTGTAGAGCCCAGCAGCAAGCAGAGAAACTCAGAAGACTGACAGACCATCCAATGCACCAGAGACTAAATATATATGGTAATGGGAAACTAAAGCGGAGAAACTTTGCAGAAATAGCCAAAGCAAAAGATGAACGAAGACCCTATAAACACATTAACAACACCAAAGCCCATCCCTACTGTACACAAACCTACATGGAAGCAGCATATATTTCCGGTGGTGGCAGAAAATATACCAGGTATTGGAAACAAGAACAGCCAGACTGAAAAAGAAAGAAGAGACATAACCCTGAGGTATATAACGAAAAACTACCCAAGCATGGACTGGACCCATGCATTCACCGACGGTTCTGTAACAAACACAACACAGAATGGAGGGCCAGGGGTATTCCTGAGCCTAACAAATCGTAGAAAAATAACGCTGTCAGTGGCAACTGGAAAATACTCAAGCAATTTCAGAGCGGAGGCAGAGGCACTGAGCGCTGCAGCATAAGCAATGCTGACAGGCAAAAGAGATGAAAGCCAGATAGTCCTGTTCACAGATGCCCTGGCCGTAGTCACAGCACTAAAAAGCCAGACAAATACTGAACTTAATGATCTAAGAGCAGTACTCTGTCAACTATGCCAGCAGACCGCACCAAAAATAGTAGTGGTACAGTGGGTTCCATCCCATTGTAACATCCAAGGCAACGAGGAGGCAGACAGACTGGCAAAAGAAGGTGCAAGACTACCACAACCAGATTCTAGTGTGACCTACGAAAAGTCAAAAAGGCTCATTAGAGCCAGATACATGGCCAAATGGGAAACAGAACGTACTGGCTACACAAAAAAATGATGCCTTTTACCAATTGAACAGAAGAGAGCAGGTCGTGGTCTTCAGACTCCGCAAAGGCCACAACAGACTGAGGTACCACCTATTCAATAAGCTGAAGATAGGTGGCACTGACGAATGCAGTTATGGTACCGGAAAAATGACCGCTGAACACCTGCTGCAAAACTGCCCGAAATACGAGGAACAGAGAAAGCACACGTGGCCATCACCAGTGGCAACACGAGACAAGCTCTATGGCAGTGTCGACAGCCTCAGAATGACCGCTGCTTTTTTCGAAAAAATACAGGTTGACGTTTGACAGCGTACGAAGAAGAAGAAGAAGAAGAAGAAATCTTCGGTAATGTATAGGGAATTTTAAATATCGGAGGTACAGCAGAAACCTAGCCTACACATTGTATGGCGACTGCAAGTGCAATCGCCTTTTATTCTTCAGCAATATAAATCTTACTGCTTAAATCCAACAATGACAATACATGTGAGATTGATCAGTTATTTGCAATTGAAAGGATTCGCATCACACAAAGCACACAGCATGCACGCAGATAACAAAAAGATCTGCAGACACGGATCCACATACTGGCTAATGCGCCCTGATGAAACCAACAGGACTCTGTAGCTGACATAGTAGCACCATTGCCATAAACATTCAACAATAACTCTGTGAATAAACATTATAGTGATAGTTTTAGTACTAGTTAAGTACCTAGTTTAGTATATTATAATGATAATTTTTAGTACGAGTAGTAGTTTAGTACAAGCGGGTTCAAATGAAACCGGACCAAACTGCACCAAGTGAACATACGTACACTGCGCATGATGACGTTACATCTGGTGTAAACAGCACATACCAATCGTCAAGTTTGCAAAATTTCATTATCCTCCGACCAATAGTTTCCTCAGCAGCCTGTTGAAAACATGGCGGGTGTGATACAGAATGCATCCAGAGTCGATCATCAAGCTGTGATACGGTTTATAACAGCTGAAGGATGTCGACCAGTTGACATTCCTCGCATAATGCAGGCAGTGTTTGATGGCAAATGTGTGTCGAAGACAAGAGTGAAGAACTGGACAACGATGTTTAAAGAAGATCACCAGTCGACGAAAGATCTTCTGAGACCCGGTCAGGCGCATTTTATTGCGTTAACTCACGTCCTTCTTTAAACATCGTTGTCCAGTTCTTCACTGTTGTCTCCGACATACTTTTACACCATACACTGCCTGCATTCTGCGAAGATTGTCAACTGGTCGACATCTTTCAGCTGTAAGAAACCGAATCACGCTCGCTTATCAACTCTGGACGATTTCCGTATCAGACCTGCCATGTTTTCAATGGTCTGCTGAGAAAACTATAAGTCGGAGGATAATGAAATTTTGCAAACTTGACGGTTAACATGTGCTGTTTACACCAGAAGTGACGTCATCATGCTCATGGTACTTATGTTCACTTGGTGCAGTTCGGTCCGGTTTCATTTTGAACACACCTCGTACCTAGTTGAATATATTATGGTGATAGTTTTAGTACTAGTAGTACTTTGCACTTTGCACTTATGAGAGTACAACGTAGTGATATTTATAGTAGCAATTTCTTCGTTCTTGACCTTAAAATTCGGTAATATTTTTATATTCCAGTTCGAAATTTAAATTTAAAAAAAAATGTTCAAAGTTTTTTCCCTTTCTCATTTCAATTCTGAACTCATTACACATCTTCAATTTGGTTTTATCATATATATATATATATATATATATATATATATATATACGAATTGTCACAACGACCTCAAAATAAAATATCCACACACAACGCTTCCGTTGTGTGCCTTCAAAAATAGCTGACTTTCTCATTTCAAAGAAATTACATCAATTCTTTCTTGGCTTTCAGGAAAATCTGAGATAAAGACTACAAGCCGGTGGGAACAGTTGTTACTACGTCATACTCTCGACATGCATGCTGGGACCGACAGCTCGGGATCTTGATGAGTTCCGGTAAACCCTGGTTGTCTGCTCATTTAGTACTAAGAATCTATTTTCACAGTTTCACTTTAATAAAACACATTAATCATGTTGGTGTGTGTGTGCACGCACGCAAGCACACATACATACATACACACACACACACACACACACGCGCGCGCGGGCGCACGCACGCACGTATGCACGCACGCACCCACACACGCACACATCGTGTCTGAAATGGGTTCAAGTAAAGTTAAGTATTCGATATGTTGACATTACTTCCAAGTAACATTCGATATGGTGGCATTACTTCCAAGTAATATTCGATATGTTGAGAATACTTCCAAGTAATATTCGATATGTTGACAATACTTCCAAGTAATAACACGGAAGGGTTTACATCTGTGATAAAAGCAAATGGTCAGGAACTCAAAGTTGTACACCGGTTCACGTCTCTGTGATCACTGAACAGAGTTAGTTGCCAGAATAGCCCAGACAACAGTCGCGCTTACGCGTTTGAATCCAATACGGCAAGATAAGCAGCTTTAAGCTTACTTTTCGTGTCTACGTTGATAATTATCATACTGATGGTTGTCTCGGTGTTAATGTTCAAATGACATTACCTACTCAATGTCAACTCAAGGAATGTATGTGCTTTTCAATTAAAGAGTGAACCTGTATGCTGTTGTTTGAAGCTGCTCGTCCTGAGCTAACTCTTGATGAAGTTTATTCTATGGCAGGTTACAGGGACTCTTCCTGTATCTCGAGAAGTACTTGATAAATTTAACCTGGGTCGATATTTGTGTGTTGAGAAGCCCAGAATTATTATTTTTTTCTTATTCCCTGAGGAAGACCCCAAATCAGGTTTTCAGCTCTTTCCTGCAAAACCCCAGCATGTTCAGGACAGTAAATCCACATACGCTATCGGAGGTTCGAGGCGTCTATGTCCACTATCCACTCATGCCACCACTAGTCTTTATGCACCTTACGAAGCAAGGGTTGGGAGTCTGAAACGATTGTGACCCGCATTACAGAGGTCCCAGATAGCCACATCAGAGCCGAAGTCACTGCCTCCATCTCGGTTTTGATACTGGATGTTGGTGTCATGAAAGCACTACTCCTCTCAGCAACGACTCTGTCGCTCACCCTAGCAGAGAAACTCAAACGAGCTGTCTTACTCCATATCGCCGATCCATTCCTCTATGTGACATCCTCAAAATATGTTCACTTCTTAATTTATTAACCTCGAGATTCGCTTTCCCGCCGCCCAGTTGTTGCATTATTTCCACATAATAATAATGACCCGGTGGTAGCCTATCATTATCTCCAGTGTGGGGACGGCGTGGCCTGGTGGTGAAATGACACGGCTCACAACCAGACGGTGCTGGTTTCAATCCCCATCACAGCACCGGCTGTTACCCCGGGAAAGCAAACCCTTAGAAAAAGCAAGAGGAAGCAGACCCTTACATAAAATGCATGCTGAAGTCGGATGCACTGGGTCGACAGGCGCAAAATAAAAACGACAGTGTAATGCACATCGCATTGGTGAATAGAGAAATAAGGCAGGAAAAAAAAAAAAATCTCCAGTGTGAATCCATTCTTCATCTTTGTTTATGGTCTGTACTGTGCTTACCTGACCAATCGTTCTCTTTGTCTGTGCCATCCATGACACCCCTCTTGTGATTCTTTAAACCTTGATATATGCAATGTTAACGTGCAGTAAGTGGCTCTCGTCTGCGACAAAACCCATGTATGTTTTTGCCTAAGAACAGTGCGCATCTAGATATAAGCCCAAGCATAAATCTTAGCTTCACCACGATGGTGTACTCAGGACCAGCCGCATTCCATCATTCGTTATAACGTTTCAGACCTTGACAATGTCAGGATGCCAAGCCCGAAATCGATAATTGACATAATCAGCTTATTGTAAAGGATGGAAATCAGCCACTGCTTCAAGTTGACAGCTGTCAATGTGTTTAGTGCTGTCATACCACGCTTGCATATCTGCACGATTTGATCAAGGTAGTACTTATAAGACAGTCTGACATCAAAGGTCACACAACTATATCTCATACTATCGCGCCTCACAAACATCCTCATTAATACTTTGTTTCGGTCAAGGTATCGCGTCTCACAAACATCTCGATTGATACTTTTTTTCGGTCAAGGTATCGCGCCTCACAAAAGTCCCCATTGACACTATGTTTACGTTTTAAAGATACATACTGTGGCATGGCATAACACAGCTGCTGGGAAGAAGTAATATATTGTTCTTTGTACTAGGCCTCAAGGCGGAAAAGTAATATATAGTTCTTTGTACTAGGCCTCAAGGCGGAGAAGTGGTATATAGTTCTTTGTACTAGGCCTCAAGGCGGAGAAGTGGTATATAGTTCTTTGTACTAGGCCTCAAGGCGGAGAAGTGGTATATAGTTCTTTGTACTAGGCCTCAAGGCGGAGAAGACACGTCTGAAGGAATTAAAATGGCGAAAACTACAAACTTTGAATATCTGCTGAAGATTATTTTGGGGGAAAGAGTGGAGCGCATGATAGTCAGAGGTCGCCAAAGGTACAGATGGACAGACAACATCAGGTGGTCGGGGCACAGTTTGATTGAGTGTACCAGCCTGCCACGAGACAGAAACAGCTGGAGATCCTGTAACGTCATCCTCTGGTGCTGAGACAGTAGAAGATGATGACAACTACTCCTTAGATATTTATAAGATGGAGTAGACAGGTTACTTCTTCACTAGCGTTCCTTCCCTAACCGTAAGCCATATATCCATTTGCAGCTGCGTCGACTGAAGCGTGTCAGTATCAAAGATCGAACCTGGTACGGGATCAAGATGCTGCAGCGGTCAGCGACCCATAGCTGACTGCTAGCGTCAGGGCCAGCGAACCAAAGCTGCCAAGACCCTTCTACATCTCCACGTGGTGATCCTGGATAACAGGCTGTAACAGGGCAGATTGGCTAAGGAGAAGGGATCGAAGAGGGAATGCTAACCGGTACTAAAAAAATACTTGCTGAAGTCGGATGTGTTGGACCGAAAGGTGCAAATATCGCAGCCAAGCTGTAAACTACGACACAACGCATTCCGTTCTCTGGACTACATTCTGCTACTTAAACCCTTTCAGGGTTTGGTAGTGGGAGTTTGAGAACGAACGAAGAAGAAGACGAAGAAGAAGAAGAAGAAGAAGAAGAACCTGGTACCTTTGCCGTTATAACCCCCCCCCCCCCCCCCCGCTCTACCACTTCGCTAATAATTTTAAAAAAAGGAATGTAACCCATTTCACTACTGCCGTAGGGGTGTGAGGTGATAGCGATCTCACATTTCAAAGGCTCGGCTATATGAGGGCGGTAGCCATCTTCTTTCCATCCCCGCTTTTACTTCCCGAACTGAACCGGTACCCATTTAAGGCTGGGTCGACCCGAGAGCCGTTGCGATCCGTAAAAAAAATATTTTCCGTCTCAACTGGGGAATGAACCCAGGGCCACTCAGATGCGAAGCCAGTACGCTAACCACCGCTAATAATAGGCGGACATTAAGTAAATTCATGCCAGATGTCAGCATGGCCGCACCCTATATGGGTGCCCAATCAACCAAATTCTGAAACTTGACATTCACAGACAATCTCTCATAGATTATACGGCGAAATGTGTTATTGATTGGATTTGTCAAGTTGTTACATTTCCGATTAGGGAATGCGATTCTATTTCTGCAAACTTAACAACCGTTATTACACAGCTGATGTTCACTTGAGGCAACACACACACCATTATTTACTGCTGCCCTTTATTTTGATGTTTCTGTTGTATCTATGTCATACATTTAGGAAAATATTTAGGGGCCAATTTGTTTGAGCGAGCTGGCTGTTATTTAACTATTACAAAACGGATAGCGTTTCTACTTGGCGTAGCCTATATTTTCTTCTTTACGGTGGTTGTTGTTTTCCTTAACTTCTTCATGTAATACCATTTATCTATATGCAAGCGAAACATGCGCAATCTATGATAAAAGATAAGAGAGAGGAGACTAACGTCTGGTCAGACAGAAAATACTGACCAGACGTGTTAGTCAGGGTTAGGTAAAGCATACTGACCGGACGTGTTAGTCAGGGTTAGGTAAAGCATACTGACCGGACGTGTTGGTTAGGGTTAGGTAAAGCATACTGACCGGACGTGTTGGTTAGGGTTAGGTAAAGCATACTGACCGGACGTGTTAGTCAGGGTTAGGTAAAGCATACTGACCGGACGTGTTAGTCAGGGTTAGGTAAAGCATACTGACCGGACGTGTTAGTCAGGGTTAGGTAAAGCATACTGACCGGACGTGTTGGTTAGGGTTAGGTAAAGCATACTGACCGGACGTGTTGGTTAGGGTTAGGTAAAGCATACTGACCGGACGTGTTAGTCAGGGTTAGGTAAAGCATACTGACCGGACGTGTTAGTCAGGGTTAGGTAAAGCATACTGACCGGACGTGTTGGTTAGGGTTAGGTAAAGCATACTGACCGGACGTGTTAGTCAGGGTTAGGTAAAGCATACTGACCGGACGTGTTGGTTAGGTTAAGGTAAAACATGCTGACCGGACGTGTTAGTCAGGGTTAGGTAAAGCATACTGACCGGACGTGTTGGTTAGGTTAAGGTAAAACATGCTGACCGAACGTGTTGGTTAGGGTAAGGTAAAACATGCTGACCGGACGTGTTGGTTAGGGTAAGGTAAAACATGCTGACCGGAAGTGTTAGTCAGGGTAAGTACTGACCGGAAGTGTTAGTCAGGGTAAGTTAAAACATACTGACCTGACATGTCAGTCAGGGTCAGATAAAGCATACTGACCGTATGAGGTAGTCAGTGTCAGGTAAAACATTCTGGCCAAGACTTCCATCTTATTTCTAGCCAAGTCTTCCTGGAAACGGGATGTTTTTCTTGGCAGCCTGGCTAACACAGTATGGGCAATGTGTTTCATGAAGCAGTGACATATACGCATATGAAGCAAAGCACTGCACAACTGCCGAGAAGACCCTGTGCATTTTCGTCAAACTCGGAATGTCACTAAAGCTACTGCAACCTTTTCAGTGCGCACAAAGGAGTAAACTTACTCAATGTGGCCATTCACAAAACAACAGGAGCAGCTGTAGCAGCAACAACAACCGCAACATGCCAAGCAAAAGCAAAGGCCTGTTTTGTTCACCTACGACACGTTAGATCAATCCTTGGCGTCAAATGGAGAAACAGGGTGACAAACTATTAGGTACATTATCGCACCGGTCTCACGTGAGACAGACAGAAAGACAGACAGACAGTTAGATAGAAATAGACAGACAGACAGATAGGAAGGCAGGCAGGCAGGCAGGCAGGCAGGCAGGCAGGCAGGCAGACAGACAGACAGACAGACAGACAGACAGACAGACAGACAGACAGACAGACAGACAGACAGACAGACAGACAGACAGACAGACAGACAGACAGACAGACAGACAGACAGACAGACAGACATATAGATAGATAGATAGACAGATAGATAGATAGATAGATAGATAGATAGATAGATAGATAGATAGATAGATAGATAGATAGATAGATAGATAGATAGATAGATAGATAGATAGATAGATAGATAGACATCCCAACTTATTGAATACGTGTTTTCAAGAGAATGCATGCCAAGTTGTACGGTTGTATAAAATGGTTATTGAAACGATGAAGATTCCAGGATAGATAGACAGACAGGTACACACTATTCTACGCTTCAAAGGATTTACAATAAGTCCCTCCCTACCCGGTCGCTAGTTTTTTGCTGGTGAATAGAGCGTACAGTGCATCAATGCCCACGTGGACGGCATTTTCGAGGCTGATTTCTGCATTGAACGCTAAAACAAGGGCGATAAACGTGTCACTTGTAGCGTTAATGAACGGGATAGAGTGCAATTACACTTGGTGAGCCAGCATGTGACAGCTAGCGTTATGATTTGTCAGCAAAGGTGGGTTTACAGGAAGACAAGGTGCGGCAGTAGGGACGACTAAGTGCATGTTATACAAAGCCATTATTTGGAGTGGAGTCGAATTAAAAATTAATGCAGGACGACGACGTACGACGATTGGACTTGGTCAGCAAGATCAAGATTGATATCAGGAACATGTAAAGACAATTCTGTTAGTGGACACTGATGTTGGTCCTCAGTGAATGTTTCTGGTAGGTCGTCGACTGAAGACTTTGTCTCTAAATTCATCTCTCAAACCACTTCACGACCCTTTCTGTCCATGTACCTACCCTCTATGAACCTCACCAACTCACCAACATGTAAAGACAATTCAGTTCGTGGACACTGATGTTGGTCCTCAGTGAATGTTTCTGGCAGGTCGTCGACTCAACATTTTGTCTCTAAATTCATCTCTCAAACTACTTCACGACTCTTTCTTTCCATGTACCCACCTTCTATGAACCTCACCAACTCCTTCCCTCATTCCTTCCTCTTCCAATCGTGCTTCCATCTTCTAATCCTTCGTTCATTTATCCAATTTATCTATATTTTTCCATACTTTCTTCCAACCTTCCGCTTATCCAACTTCAACCCACCCGCCAGTCCTCTTACTGCCAATCCCCTTCATTTTCAGAAATGTATATCTCTTTTCACTATTTTTCTGCCTCCCATCTTTCTGCCTCCCATCTTTCTGCCTCCCATCTTTCTGCCTCCCATCTTTCTGCCTCCCATCTCTTCTGTCTCTGCTCTGCACTATCTTTCTGCCTCCCATTTCTTCTGTATCCGCTCTCTTCTAATCTCTAGTGCCTGTCTTTCCCCCTTCCACCTCTATCTTCCCACAAACTCAGAACGGTAATCATAATTGGTTTTGCATTTAAGCCTCTGAAAGATTATTTCTTTCCAGAGTGGGCGGACAGAACCTGCTGTCATTGGTTTTACTATTTTGTTTACGTGGGTGGCATTATTTCGGGTTGTCTCTTTTGCCTGGGCTGCAAAGTTACCTCTCTAGCCTGCCACTCACAAATTCATTTAGTCTTTGGTGTATATGGTTGTCCATGAGTCTTGAATTTGTTTGTCTGCTGTAGCATTCTGCTGTCTCCTCTATTTTTCACTTGCTGCAGATCTGTAACGGTTCTTAGGTCTTTTATTTGTGTTGACTAAGTCTCCTGTTATAATCCGTACTGCGTCTTTTGGGTGAGTCTTAATTTGTCAAAGTTAGAGATTTTGCAGATGTGGACAAAGCTGGGATACCATATGCCAAGGCTGGTCTTACTCTGTCTAAAAATAACTTCTTGAGGGTACTTTAACCAGCTACCCATGTGGTACCAGCTAATTCATTCACGAAGGGCAAACGCAATCACCCACCCTGCCATTCCCCCCCCCCTCCCGCTGCCCCCTTTCACTCCATGTGTCCTTTGAATTATGAGTTTCTTCCTCACGTATCGCTTGTCTTTTTTGTTGGCTGTATGTGTTTGAAAGGAAGAAGATGTGTGTTGTTTTCCGTTCATTTGGTTTTATTAACCAGTTCTTTGATCACGTATGGAGGGTTGTCAATGAGCCTTGCATTCGTATGTAGCAGACCAACTAGTTGTTCTGGTCTCACTCTTAGTCGACCTGTACTTCTACAGGGGCAGATGCAGGTCCCAGCTCTGGTATGATCTGGATTTAGCCCGAAGGAGGATTTCCTGCTTAGCTGGCTAGGCTCGAGCAGCTTATTACTCCGCTACGCTGGGACAAGTGCCGCGAAGGGTGGTTAACCGATGTGCGAGTCCATCTTAATAGACTCAAACACTAGAACAGAGTAAACCCGCAGCCAGTTAGGCGCCATCTATGGTGTTATTAACAAAACACCTACCCATGGCCGTTGTTACGAGTTATTCTGATCACAATGATCAATTGTTGTTGGTCCAGGTAGACTTATCTCCCTTAAGCGTAATTAACAACTCGCCACTACAACACTATGACCTATACATTTAAACTATACGTGAACTTTGGAGATTGTTTGTTTGTTTCTCACACATTCGGTTGGGCCAAATAGCAAAGCGGAAGCTACTGTCAGTCCTGAACCAAAGCTGGAAAAGGGGAATTGTACCACAGGCATGGAAAGATGCTGTACTTATACCAGTACCAAGGAAAGAAAAAATAGAACAGATCGAAATGGATACAGTCCTATGTCTACTGAGCTGTGTAGGTAAACTGATGGAGCGTATGGTAAACACCAGATTGATGTAGCACCTGGAAGAAAAACAAATATTAACTCCGCAGCAAGCAGGATTTAGACAACATAGATCCACTGAGGACCAGATCACTCTCATAGCACAGGAAATAGAGGATGCTTACCAGGAGAAAAAGCATACAAATAGCGGTTTTGGTGGATCTAGAGAAGGCATTTGACAAGGTGTGGAAAGAGGGACTTGAAGTCAAGCTACGAAGAAGTGAAGTATCTGGAAACATGTGCAGATGGATCAGCCACTACCTCTAAAACAGAACAGCCAGAGTTCAAGTACAAGGGTAGATGAGCAAAAAGGTGACACTGGAGCAAGGAGTACCCCAAGGGGGAGTACTGTCACCCACACTTTTTCTGGTGTATATAAACAACATCATATATACAAAGAAGAGTCCACAGCTCCATATTTGCAGACGATCTGGCTATGTGGACCTCCGAAAAAAAATCTCACCGTACCAAACAATCGGATGCAGCAGGCCCTAACATCGTTGGAGGAGTTGGCGAAATCATGGCTGGTCCAAAAAAATGAAGAAAAATCAACAAGTACGATATTCTCGCTTTCAAATAAACAGCAGAACACCAAAATAAGTCTTAACGGCAAATATCTGCGGCCAAACGGCAACCCAAACTACTTGGACGTCACATTTGATCGGCGCATGACATGGAAAAGTCAGATCGAGAGAAACCGAACGAGAGCCAGACAAAGAATGGCAATCATGAGGAAACTTGCTGGCACAAGATGGGGAGCAGACGAAAGAATACTCAAGGAACTGTACACTGTAAGAGTGAGACCAGTCCTCGAGTATGGCATTGCGGCATGGGCAACAGCAGCAAAGGCGAACTTTGATAAAATTAGCAAACTTCAAAACCAAGCCATGAGAGTTATAACAGGAGGCATGAAGTCAACGCCAATTGTAGAACTTGAAAAGATTACAAATCTGCAATCCATGATCGACAGAAGAGACTGCAGAGCCCAGCAGCAAGCAGAGAAACTAAGAAGTCTGACAGACCAGCCAATGCATCAGAGACTGAATAGATTTAGAAAACGGGAATTAAAGCGGAGAAACTTTGCAGAAATAGCCAAAGCGAAGATGAGCGAACACCCTATGAACACCATAACAACATCAAAGCCCATACCTACTGTACGCAATCCCACATGGAAGCACCATATCACTCCGGAGGTGGTAGAAAATATACCAGGTATGAGACATAACCATGAGGTACATAGCGGAAAACTATCAAAGCATGGACTAGACCCATGAATACACCGACGGTTCTGTGACAAACACAATACAGAATGGAGGGGGAGGGGAATTCCTGAGCCTAACAAATGGTAGAAAAATAACACTGTCAGTGGCAACTGGAAAAGTCTCAAGTAATTTCAGAGCGGATGCAGAGGCACTGAAGGCTGCAGTAAAAGCAATGCTGACAGGCGAAAGCAATGAAAGCCAAATAGTCCTGTTTACGGATGCCCTGGCCGTGGTTACAGCACTAAAAAACCAGACAAATACTGAACTTAATGATTTAAGAGCAGTACTCTGTCAACTATGCCAACAGTCCGCACTAAAAAGAGTAGTGGTACAGTGGGTTCCATCCCACTGTTTCATCCAAGGCAACGAGGAGGCAGACATATTGGCAAAAGAAGGTGCAAGACTACCACAACCAGATTCTAGTGTGATCTACGAAGAGTCCAAAAGGTTTATTAGGGCCAGATACATGGCCAAATGGGAAACAGAACATACTGGCTACACAAAAAATGATGCCTACTACCAGATGAACAGAAGAGAGCAGGTCGTGGTCTTCAGACTCCGCACAGGACAAAACAGATTGAGGTATTATCTATTCAATAAACTGAAGATAGGTGGCACTGACGAATGCACCTGTGGTACAGGGAAAATGACCGCTGAACATCTGCTGCAAAATTGCCTGACATACCAGGACCAGAGAAAGCACATGTGGCCATCACCAGTGGCAACACTAGACAAGCTCTATGGCAGTGTTGAGAGCCTCAGGATGACAGCTGCTTTCTTCGAACAAATTCGAGTTGGCATACGAAGAAGAAGAAGAAAAAGAAGAAGAAGTTTCTCACCCATTCCCTTACAAATTCATAATTATTAATAGAATATCCGAATACTGGAAGAATTATGTGTGTGAAATAGTGCCTGAGAAACGGAAAGTAATTAAGTAAATGCCCGCCCCCTTGCGTTCTGCCTGTCCGTTTAGAGTGACTAATTTGAATCGGAATAAAGAGAAGTTACATTTAGCGTTAAATGGTCTCCAAGTTTCAGGATCTTGATTGCAATAATCCGTGTTCACCTGTCGGAATCCCTATCTGCTCCTTGCCCCTGTCACACAGGCACTGGCTGTAATGGTGTGTTTTTCAGCTGTGCACATAACCAGGCCATACGCATTACAGAAGAAGAAAACACATAGACACAAAATATATTAACCAAAAATGTCCACTAAAATCCTTGGGCTAATGCATATACGAATGTCCGAAAAAGATTCCAGAAAAAATGGGGAAGAAGCTATCCTCATACAATTTTACAATGAAGTCTACATTACAGCATTCCCCGGGTCTGTTAGTTTCTTTAATAAATGTAAGATTGATAGTACAAACTTGTGTACATATGTCACAATTCCCATAATAGCGGAACAACTTCTGCAGTCCTGCACATCACACATCAGTGAAAAGATAAGCACGTGTCATCAATCAGTGCACTTTGATGAAAAACTGTGCAAAGGTGTAAAGCGCCTCGAGTTGACTACTGCCTTTGTTAGAGCAGTTGAAGTCAAATGGAGAACCAAATGAAGATAATTTGTTTAAAATGTATGGTTCCATATTTTTAGAACTAAATAGTAAATTTTAATAGATCAAGGGGTCGAACCGGGATACACAAGAATCCTTGCTGACTGCTACACCGATTCCACAACTACCTTCCAAACCTTTCAAAGACCGATAGTATACCCATACAGAGAGGAGTACGTCGAAGATACCCCCATCTCACCAAGCCTTTTCCCCACATGCCTGGCATCTGCCATCAGCAGGTGCGACTGGGAAATAAATGGCAGGCTGCTAAATCACTTCGCTTTGCAGATGATCTAGTACTCACCAAGGTGGCAGCCACACACAGATGATCTAGTACTCACCAAGGTGGCAGCCACACACAGATGATCTAGTACTCACCAAGGTGACATCCACACACAGATGATCTAGTACTCACCAAGGTGACATCCACACACAGATGATCTAGTACTCACCAAGGTGGCAGCCACACACAGATGATCTAGTACTCACCAAGGTGACAGCCACACACAGATGATCTAGTACTCACCAACGTAACAGCCACACACAGATGATCTAGTACTCACCAAGGTGACAGCCACACACAGATGATCTAGTACTCACCAAGGTGGCAGCCACACACAGATGATCTAGTACTCACCAAGGTGGCAGCCACACACAGATGATCTAGTACTCACCAATGTGGCAGCCACACACAGATGATCTAGTACTCACCAATGTGGCAGCCACACACAGATGATCTAGTACTCACCAAGGTGGCAGCCACAGACGCCAAGGAAATGTTAGCAGCGTTCAACCGAGAGGAAAGGAAAGCGGAACTCGAAGTGAATACCCCCAAGACGAAAATCAGGCGCAATGGATTTTCTTCCTGCGACCCAGTCTTCCTGGATGGAGAAAGACTCGACGATTTGGGCGAGTACATCTACCCTGGACGCCTGCTCAACATGCCAAACGAATTAAACCCGGAAATGAAAAGATGGTGTCGCGCGAGTTGGGCAGTGATAACGCCGGTACTGGACAATATCCACGACCAGAGCCTGCGCACCTATCCATTCAATTCCACAGTACTACAGGACTGTGTGGCAACTACACCATGTAAAGGTTATGTGGTTAGCGGAGTGGCATTGATGGCACTTGACAGACTGCGAATGTTACTTAATATAATTTACGCTTCAACCACCACAAGTCCATAAAAATATAGGATCGTGTATTCCAGAGGCTACTAACCTAATGATTGGTAACATATTCTGGAATTAACCTGGCAAGCCACCTCCCACAAATCATTAAATAAAGGAGATTGCACCTCCCCACGACGTCTAACGACACAAGTGGACTGAAGACTGATAGACCTAAATTACGTAGACCGCATCAAACGTCATAACTGTCTAGAAAAAAAATACTGGACGGCATGGTACCTTGGAAAAAAGATAGAGGCAGACCGATACAAGATGGACACACGATATCAAAGGTGTTCTGAAGATGTTGGTGACTGTGACGGGAACAATTGATAAATATCAAAGGTGTTCTGAAGATGTTGGTGACTGTGACGGGAACAATTGATACATATCAAAGGTGTTCTGAAGATGTTGGTGACTGTGACGGGAAAAATTGATAAATATCAAAGAGTCTTACACAGCGGAGATGACGAGAGTAACGTTTTGCGAAGATTGTAACACGTAATGATAAAGATGATACTGATGACGATGATGATGATGATAAAGATAATGATCATGATGCTTGTTCTGATCGTCATGCCACCAACAAGGACATACAATTATTGCGATAACGTAAAGCCGAATTGTTTCGATGCCTGTCTGCTGACAAGAAGGCAGCAGATCGAATCACCTGTAAGGCATATTGTTCTTTTTCTGTTACTTGGAATACTTGGAGTCCTGGTATTCAAATAGACATGTTAATGTCTGTTGCCAGGTAGTCGAATGCTTCACCTATTCGTAGTAGATATTTTAAACTTCATGTGGTTTACTAAGCTGCGGAGGAGGTGGAAAGGAGGGGGGGGGGAAGGAATAAATAATGTGTATAGACTTTTAACTATGATTTGTGTACATTCTGATAGGGCAGCGACCGTAAAGCCTATTTTTTCGATTTCTAATTGCGAAGGGATTTTTAAAGTGCTCGACATTGAACATAGGAGTCGGATCTCACTATCAGGCGATCAGGGGCATTTTTATCAGAAGATCCAAGTGAAAAAAATCACCGTGATTTAAACCCGCGACCTCCGGCATTTAAGACTAACACTTTAGCTCGAGACCACTGAGCAACCTTATGTTTTTCTGTTGGGGGTGAAATGAAAAAACATCGGCACCACACGATTTGGCGACAGCAGTGGAGAAGCGGCCTGTAGTCCTCTGGCTTAAAAACCCTCAATTATCTCAACAATGGGAATAAAGTCGTAGGACTGACAGACATACATAAATAGAGACAGTAAAAGCCAACGGAATAGTTCAACAATAGCAGTTTTCTAACTCGTTCGCCTTGTTTCCTAAGACGTTGTATTGGGTTACACGCCTTGCAGCCAAGTACATCCAATTTTAGCACGAATTATAAAATGGGATACCCTTCCACTGGCATTACCTTGCTGAATCCGAACGTATGCAAGATTGGGTTGCGAGCAGCGTCACTAACCACTTAAATAAACAGCCACTCACTACCCTCATCTCCGCTTCAAACAACAGCAGTTAAAACCAGTCAACACACAGACGTGGTCATGGACTTGGTCATGCGATGCGACCAGCGACGGTCGCTTAAGCGTACTTTTGTATTGTTATATTTCAGCATATATTTCAGGTACTGACGTCACGGAAGTTTTCTTTTTAACTGTTGTTGGTGTCCACCATTCTGCGAGTTCATACTACATACCTAAAGATCATGGTTTCAACTTTCTTAGTTCACACTGTTTCATTTAACTCTTTCCAATAATCACACTCTTACACAACTTTCACACGCGCCATCTTACATTGCAATTTCGTTGGGTTGACCTTTGAGAACGCTCAAACTAGCATAGGTACATACAGACACACACACGCATCCAAGCACTGGGTACCACCTCCTGATATCACCTAGAAGGTTTTGGCCAGTGGTGGAAAAGGCCGTGCTTCCGCCAGTAGAATACAGGGAGGCAAACACTTAACAAAACAAAAAAAAACAGAAAACGTTTTGCGAGAATAGACAGAAAATTTCCGCACACATTCGGCTGGTCACAATAGTAATGTCAGACAAATGGCTCGCCTTTAACGGGATTGCCAATACACCTGGATGTAACCATCACTCATTATTTAGCAAATCAACACTGTTGACTCTACCACAGGTACACATACTCAATGAATCAAACGTTCTTGGAGAATGGTAAAGAAGAGAAACAAACGCCAAAAGGGCACACAAAGGCATACGCTTGATTCGTACATGTGCCAGCTGATTTGACGTCCACGGATCAAAGTAACTGGTTTGGATGTTTTCGGAGCTAATCTTGCTGATATTCTTCAATTCTGACCACCTTAATAATTACAATTGTGGTGTTTGGCGGAACAATTATTTCAATCTGCTTGCCAGGACATTTTGTTCTGCTATTTTAGGGCCCTTCATTCCTCAGGAAGATTGTTCACAAAACTGAATATAACCATCTTTTCTACATTTCTATCTTTATCTAAGTCGCTACTTATTTATTTTAAATAAAATGATTTCAACCTGTCCTCTCCTTATCCCGAAGTGGAATGTTTTTACAGTTTTCAGGTACCATGACAAGCCAGAAAACTCTGTTTGGGGTGAATTAAGACATAATGTCCGTGTTCTGCTCTAGACGGGTTAATGTAATTTACCAAATGGGTATCGGCATGTGAGAGAACATACTTTCATGTACATGTCCATCTATCTATCTATTTCAGCTGATTTGCACAGTGGTAAAACACTCGCTTTTCATGGCAAAAGTACTGTGGTGTACTCCCGTAACCGGCAGCTCCAGTCGATCCAGCTGTATATGGGTACCTGACTGACGGCTAGGGAATGAAATAGACAGCGGGGAAGGAAAATTGCCACCACCAGCTAACAAAGCAGTGGCTTACTACAATTAAAGATCTAAGACTCCATCCCCGACGGCAGTGTCTGCCACGAGATTACCTTTACTTACATATATCCATCTAGCCACACACATATCCATCTACCAATCCAACTACCTATGTATCTATCCATATATTATCGATATATCAATCTATTCATTCATTATTTTATATACGTAGCGTGTTCAAATGAAACCGGACTAAACTATAACAAGTCGGCATACGTACGATGCACATGATGACGTCACTTCTGGTGTAAACAGCACATACCAACCGTCAAGATTACAAAATTTCATTATCCTCCGACTTATAGTTTCCTCAGTAGACCATAAAACATGGCGAGTGATACAGAATCCTCCCAGAGTTATCAGCGAGCGGTGATTCGGTTTCTAATAGCTGACGGATGTCGACCAGTTGACATTCATCGCAGAATGCAGACAGTGTAAGTGACAAAAGTGTGTCGAAGACAACAATGAAGAACTGAACAAAGATGTTTAAAGAAATGTTATGTACTGAAACCAGACACGTTGAGCCGAAAAGGGCCTGACTGACTGAAAACTGACTGAAAACTACTACACAACGCAACAAGACACCATTTTCAATACAAACGGCGTAGAAGACGAATGTATCTATCCGTCCAATATGTAACTTCCTGCTTGTCTGTCTGTCCCATTAACGCCTCCAAGTTAAGCAGCTCAAACCATAGCCCTAAAGGAGCTTTCAACAGCTTTATCTGTATGTTTCAAGATTATTTGTCGCTGGGTGAATATGTTTGTACCAGACTGTCTCTCTTAAACCGCATCCCCGACTATTCCTGTCTTCTTTACTTCTCGTATCAAATCCATTTTTCCTAGTTCCCCTATTCTTCGATCCTCTTCTTCATGTTTCGGCTAAGTATTTCTGAACGTATGTCCTCTTTTCCAACTTCCCTTTCAACGTCCATTTATTCTTCCCCTTTCAGTGTACCTCTTCCAGCTGTTGTTGTTAAATGCCCACAATGTGAAGGATTACTCTTTTGTGCGCTCTAAAAAGAGACGTTAAGAGGCGGGTTGTCGTGGCTTTTCCGACATCCCGAGCGCGCTGATAAAGGTGGGTCGGGGTCCTCCAGGCGGTTGTGCTATGCTTGGCTTCATCTGCGTGTCGCTCACTAACACGGGGATCACGTCGATCATTGTTAACTAGACTGCCATGAAAACAGCCCGTTTCCAGGGAGGGATCCGATTAAGCCAATGTGAGGGTCTTTTTAAGAATGTTTTACCTGACCCTAACTAACATCGCATCAGTTTATTTTGCTTGGCCACTCGTACGTCCTCCTTCCCACATCTTCCTTCTACTCCTCCTTATTCATGCCTCCTCTCCTACTTTCTATCACCTCTCTCTATTCCCGTTTTCCTAATATTCCTTTCACTCTTAAAATTGTCATTTCACAGTCACACCAAAGCCAACACTGTCTGCCACTGAGGCATATGTAGATACATACATACATATTTACATACATACACACATACATACATATATACATACATATATACATACATACATACATACATATTTACATACATACACACATACATACATATATACATACACACATACATACATACATACATACATACATACATACATACATACATACATACATACATACATACATACACACATACATGCATGCCTGCCTGCCACACTGCCTACATTACATTTCATGGGTGGGGTGATAGAAGATGGGGCTGGGTAGGGTGATAGGAAGGGGAGGTGAGTGGGATGATAGCTGAGGGAGTTAGGTGGGGTGATAGGACAGGGAGGTGGGTAGTGTGATAGGAGAGGGAGGTGGGTGGGGTGATATGAGACGGAGGTCCATCGGAGCAGTTGATAGCCATTCGCGGAGGGCAGAAGAAATGAAGAGTGTTCATATGGAGGAAGGAGAGTGAGTGATATGAAATGAGAAGATGGAGTTAAGGCATGCATTTTAAGAGTGAAAGGAATATCAGGAAACGGGAATAGAGAGGTGAAAGAAAGTAGGAGAGGAAGCATGAATAAGGAGGGATGGAAGGATGAGGTGGGAAGGAGGACTAACGACTGACCAAGCTGAATAAGATCCTCACATTGGATGTGCATCGCTGCAAATTTGGTAGGGGACACTGTTCGCCTACTGAATTCTATGTGCAATCTCTCTGTCCCCTTTGCCGTCATCAGTGTAATACCTATATACTAATGTGTACTACGTGTACAACGATGTACTACCTAGGTATTTGAACTTCCTTACTTGTACGATACTAATGTCACCTATGTAAAAACCTCTCTGCAATTGTTCACGTCAAATCAACATAGTCTCTGTCTCGCCTGTTTTGATCTTCATGTCGTATTCGTTACATACGAAATCGATATAGTTCAGAATGTGGTGTATGACTTTTCCATTTTGGTTTTTAGAAGCTTCTGGTGTAGATATAATTAGACAGCTGCCCAATGAGATGTTCGATGCAGGATTCGTACCGAAAGACTTGCGCACATCCGTCTTTATTTCACTATCTAAAGAACCTCAGGCGATGGATTGCACTGACTATCAAACAAGCATCTTCATGAGTCATATGACCAAATTACTTCTCAATTACAGGATCAAATTAAAAATGAAATCAATAATGAAGAAGGTGCTGAACAGTTTGGCTTTAGGCAGAACACTAGAATTAGGGTAATTATTCTTTATCGTCGAGTGCTGGCAGAAAAGTTCTCCCCAAAAAATATAGAGAAGACCAGAGTACGTATGGGTTAAAACGTGTTCATTGACGATGATTCTTTGACTAAACTAGAACTAAACAAAAGAGCGTATTTGTGTGTTTTATAAACTATAGTAAAGGATTTGACAGTCCAACATAAAAAGTTTTTGAGTGCCTTCATTAAGTTAATCTGAATAGTAAAGGCATTACTCTAGTCAGTAACCTGTACTGAGAGCAGGTGGCAACATTAAGAATTACTAATCGTATATTGATATCCAAAGAGACAGGGATGTATATTGTCACCTTGTCTCTTTAACTTTAACACAGAAAAATCCTCAGAGATTGAAGAAGTGTCTAACAAAACATCAATGGAAGAATCATCAACAATCTGAGATATACTGATTGAACTATTGCTACGTGAAAGTGACAAAGAGTTGCAAATACTTGTGGAGAAAGTCATCACCAGAAGTACAGAAAATGGTTTACACATGAACAATAAAACAAAAGCAATTTTATTTACTTAAACAAATGTGCAGCCCAAACTAATATCCGAGTGAAGGGGGTGTTTCTAGCAAAATTAAACAGCTAGTAGTAAATGGGAAAATGGGATAAATAATTTAAATGATGGTAGATGTGAGAGCTAAGTGACGAAGAGAATATGTGCAAAAGTGTAGTTAATACGAAGAGGAATATGTGCAAAAGTGTAGTTAATACGAAGAGGAATATGTGCAAAAGTGTAGTTAATACGAAGAGGAATATGTGCAAAAATGTAGTTAATACGAAGAGGAATATGTGCAAAAGTGTAGTTAATACGAAGAGGAATATGGGCAAAAAATGTAGTTAATACGAAAAGGAATATGTGCAAAAATGTAGTTAATACGAAGAGGAATATGTGCAAAAATGTAGTTAATACGAAGAGGAATATGTTGGTATCCAGATCAATAAAAAATATATTGAAAATAAGACTCGCCAGATGTTTTATGCATATGCAGCACTAGTAAACATGCACTTTCAACAACAAGTTGAAAAATAAAATAGAGGCCATTGAAATGTGATTACACAGAAAAATGTGTCGTATTTCGCGTAAAGAGGAACGAACAAATAGCGATGCCCTGGTGTGAGAACGTTTGACAGACATTAAAATTAATCAAGTCAAATCTATGGGTCATATAATAAGAAATGAAACTTTATTGAAAACAATACTGGATGAAAAGGTTGGCGATCGATGGACAAGAGCCGGGCAGCGCTATAAGTCGCAGAGCAATAACAAAAGGTGGATAAATGTCAATCTGGTAGAGTGTATCGTCAAGTCAGGAGACAAATGATAAAATTGCAGCCTACCTTCATCGTGAAGACGGCACTTGAATTGAGAGGTTTTTACTATCTGTCAAAGTAGTGTTGTTGATGTTTTTTTTTGTAGTTATTTTTATCGGCCACTTCAGAATAATCTGGCAGACATGCTGAAAAAGTTTGCAGAAGCGATATTCTTTTTCTTGTTAGAAACTACTGATGTTGAGTAGTTTGCGAATGCCCACAATGAGTAGATTACTCTTTTGTGTGATCTGAAAAGGGCGTTAAGTTGAGGCTTGCAGTGGCTTTCCTCACATCTCAAGCGTGCTGATGAAGGTGGACCAGGGTTCTCCAGGCAGTTGTGCTGTGCTTGGCTTCATCTACGTGTCGCTCAATACTACAGGGATCACGTTGAACCTCACCTTGTCAGTCAAACTGTTGTCCTCGACAACAGTCTGTTTCCAGGACGACCAACGAGGAGGTCAGGTGAGGGTCTTGGCCAGTATATTTCTCATGAACCTGGCTAACGTTGTCTGATCAGTGTGTTTTGCAAAGCCAAAATATTGACTCTGTAATATTGCACGACGGATTGCAAGCCAATATATCGACACTCTACTTTTGCACGACAGATTGGAAGCCAATATATAGACACTCTAATATTGCACGAAAGATTGCAAGCCTATATATCGACACTCTAATATTGCACGACAGATTGCAAGCCAATATATCGACACTCTAATATTGCACGACAGATTGCAAGCCAATATATCGACACTCTAATATTGCACGACAGATTGCAAGCCAATATATCGACACTCTAATATTGCACGACAGATTGCAAGCGAATATATCGACACTCTAATATTGCACGACAGAATGCAAGCCAATATATCGACACTCTAATATTGCACGACAGATTGCAAGCCAATATATCGACACTCTAATATTGCACGACAGATTGCAAACCAAAATATCGACACTCGAATATTGCACGACAGATTGCAAGCCAATATATTGACACTCTAATATTGCACGGCAGATTGCAAGCCACTATATCGACACTCTAATATTGCAAGATAGATTGCAAGCCAATATATCGACTCTACGGGTTGATTTAGTTAAGTTTACTTTTGACCAGAGTACTGCCGTCTGGGGGTGGAAAAGATCGTGCTTTAGCCAGTTGAATTCAGAAATAAAAACTTTCAAAAAAACTTTCAAAAAAAAAACGTAAAACGTGTTGCTGTCTATCTCCCATTAAATTTGTAAGTCCCGCCCTGAGCGTGTCTTTTCTTTCTTTCTTTAATCCCCGTCAATATTGGCTACTGCCTTTCTATCAATGCATATATCATTGATATATATTTTCTGTGGGTTGACGGAGGGTGGCCTCCAAGCAAACGTCACAAGGCATTAGTGTTGCCACCAAGGTAAGGATGTATTGTGATGTAGTGGTGTTCGCTTTGCTACATGAACAGTGCATAGCAGACATGCCAAACAGCTCAATCGTTTTCACTTGAGCTATCTGCATTGGCTGCTCAGGATCAGGTGACAGCACAAAAGTGCCCAACTTTGTGAAATTCTTAGCCAAGACTAACATGTTGAACATCAATACACTTCTGCAAATAACTCAGATAAGATGGACGGTTCGCATGCCAGATGACGGTATCCACGTTTTGCTTATACGGTGACCTCAGGACAGACAGACGCTCACGAGAGGAGTGGAGGATGGTGCAGCATAAACGCTACAAAGACTCCCTGAAAGTGTCTTTGAAATGCTTCAATATTGATGTCACCTCCTGTGAGATGCTTGTACATGACCGCATTACCCAGAACGCTAGTTTCACCGAAGGTGCTCAGATCGCAAATGAGTTAAACCCTCGCAGTGGCTCAGCGATAGCGTGCTGGCCGAAAAAGCAACCCGCACGACGATCCCACAACCGGCTCACCATTTGTGTGCATTGCATGTGGCAGGGTGTGTCGTTCCAGGATTGGTCTGTACATCTATCGGAGAATATATTTCGCGGCAATAATCTGATGCTGTCATCATCTCTAATTACGATGGACAACTATTATTATTATTATTATTATTATTGTTATTATTATTATTATTATTATTATCATCACTATTTATATGTTATAAATCATTGTATTATGTTTTATGCGCTTCTATTTGACTTAAGGGCCGAACATGCAAAAATAAAGGAACTGGCAGGACAAAACCTCCCATAGGTGGCTGCTTGTGTAAGAGTTAATGAACCACAGACAAAGACTTTATTCCGCTTCCACGTGGCAGCCCTGAAACAGACTGCGCGAGTTTAGTCTTGACTAAATGTACAGGAAACGCAGTAGGAAGGCATTAGGGTACCCAAAAAGACAAGCTGTTGTTGTTGTTGTTGTTGAATGCCTACGATAAGTAGCGCTACCATTGTGTGCGCTCTGACAACGACGCAGCGTGTCGCAGTAGCTTTCCTCACATCCTGATCGCGCTGAAAAAGATAAACTGGGTTGCCCCAGTCTATTGTGCTATACTTAGCTTCCTCTCCGTGTCGCTCATTACTACAGGGATCACGTCGATCCTCCAGCTCGTCAGCCAGCCTGACATAAAAACATGTTTCCAGAAAGAACACATGGAAGTGAGGTAAAGTTCTATGTCAGTGTATTTTATCTGACCTGACTAACATGTCTGATCTGTATGTTTTTCCTGACCAGACGTTAGTCTCCTCTCCTCAAAAAACGCCCGTTGAAAGAAGCATGTATCGCAGCCTCACTTCAAACTACGACACAACACCACATCATCACAACACCACAACACCACAACATCACAACATCACAACATCACAACACCACAACATCACAACATTACAACATCACAACATCACAACATCATTTTCAGGACGAAGGAAGAAGAATAAGTATTTAACTTGACATGGCCGTTGTACGATTGCGTGAAATTCTAATTCTCCTACATTCACATTTGTGATTTACAAATGTGATAAACAACAAAGGGGATGACACACATCCGTTCCGTACTCCAGATTTAATATTTAATTTTGCTGAGAGTCCGGTTATTATTGGAACAGATCACTGGCTATCAATGTAAATAGTTTTGCGTGGGTTGATTAGGTGATTGTTTGCTCAATAGTGCGGTAATATTTGTCATAGATTTCACCGGAATACAATTGGACATTTCTTCACGAGCTCCAATAATGAGACACTTTTTGAAATAGTTTCGTTCTAAACTTTTCTTCAACTTGTGCCCTTCTGTCTACACTTCTCTGTTATCTCATCAATCAATGATCAATATATCAATCATCAAGCAGTCGTCAATCATACATTAATCATAAATCAATACTGAGTCAATAAACAAATCAATCACCAATCATACATCAATCATAAATCAATACCCAATCAATCACTAATCAACAATCAATCATTAATTAATTAATCATCAATAATTTATCAACCACACAATTAGCAATCAATTATAAATCATCAGAAATCAATCAACCCTAAATAAGCCATACATTAATCACTCATCAATCATCAATATGTCATGAATCATCAATCCGTAATCATTCATCAATGCATCATCAATCAATCATCAATCACTCATCAATCTCACTAACCATTCAATTATCAATTCAGATTCAATCCAGATTCAACACATCACCAATCAACCTTCAATCATTAATCAATTTAACAAATTAATCAGTCATAGATTATCAATCCATCATCAATTCATCATTAATCAATCATCAATAACTCATCAATCACACTAATCAACCAATCATTAGTCGTAAATCCATCATCAATCTTTAATAAATCCCTTATCAATCATCAATCTATCATCATTTCATCACCACTCCATAATCAATCCATCATCAATCCGTCCTAAATCAACCACTAATCACCCATCAATCTCATTAATAAACCAATCATTAATCATCAATACATCCTCAATCCATCATCAATTTATCATCAATCATCAATCCATCATCAATCGTAAATCTCACGAATTAACCAATGAACAATCATCAATCCATCATCAATCCATCACTAATTAACCTTAAATGACTCATCAACCTCACTAATCAACCAACCGTCAATTCATAATCAATCAACAATTTATCACTCATCAATATCCCCAATCAACCAATCTTCAATCCATCATCAATTTATCATCAATCATCATTAATCAACCATTCATCAATCACACGAATGAACGATCATCAATCCATAATCAAACAACCATTAAACACTCATCAATCGCACAAATCAACCAATCACCCGCCATCAATCCATCATCAATTCATTATCAGTCTCTCATCAAACCATCACCAATCACTAATCAACCAACTATCATCCAATACCAATCCATTATCAACCAACCATCAATCTCACTAATCAACCAACTATCATCCAATATCAATCCATCATCAACCTACCATCAATCTCACTAATCAACCAATCATTAATCATAAAACCATCACCAATCACTAATCAACCAACTATCATCCAATATCAATCCATCACCAACCAACCATCAATCTCACTAATCAACCAACTATCATCCAATATCAATCCGTCATCAACCAACCATCATTCTCACGAATCAACCAATCATTAATCATCAAACCATCACCAATCACTAATCAACCAACTATCATCCAATATCAATCCATCATCAACCAACCATCAATCTCACTAATCAACCAATCATTAATCATCAATCCATCATCAATCTCACTCATCAATCAACCATTAATCAATCATTAACCAATAACCAATCCATCATCAATCAAAACATGTTTAGCCCCACCTGGAACACACTCATTTATGGTATGCCAATAGCCAATATGGCTTGCAACGCCTTACGTGTACAAACAACGGCATTAAAGGGGGTGGTGGCACTATTTATAGAAGTTCATATCACACACATTGAAAAAAGATCGTTAAAATCAGCCAACACTACACTAGACTTGATGACTTGCTGGGCATATTTGATAACCTACCCTGTGCCTTCAAAGAGTATTAAAAGAGCATCTTTCACATAATTAAACGTATAACGTATGACGAGTTCGTAGGTTCATCAGGTGAAAGTACAAGAACAAATGGTTTGGGGAGCATCCATAACAACAACAAAAGTATGCTTACTACAAGCCAAACAGGAGGTACAGGTCACAATAGGTAACTATACCATATATTCCACAAGTTCGAATTAGGACATACCGATGAATGTGTCTGTGGCACTGAAAACATGATTGCTGAATATTTGCTGCAGAAGTGTTACAGGATAACTGTTACTACATAGGAGTTACAGAGAAGGCACATCCGCCATTTCCCGGCTCAATCTAAGACACGTTCTAAAAAGACAATGATGACCTTATGCGGACGGGCTTCCTTTAAAGACATTAACGTTGACGCCTGACAGTAGAAGAAGAAGAATAAGAAGAAGAATAAGAAGAAGAAGAAGAAGAAAAACAAGAAGAAGAGTAAATGGGTACACTCTTACTATTACATCCTTGACAATAAGGAGACATACAGACAAGCCAGAGAAAGACGAGCTTTACAGCAAATCGTTATGTGAACTACAAATGATGATAAAAAGAATTTTGAAAGTTGCTACACTGGAACATCTCACACGAATCGACTTGGCCTCGCTTTCAAAAAGTTAACGAATATTTAAAGATCTACATCGCTGAGTAAACGTTTAAAGCTTAAGTCCCTTAATTTGAAAGCCATTTTGGTGGTCAGCTATGGTTGTGAAAGCAGGAAAATGACAAAAGAGGCTGGAGAATAGATTGAAAGCATTTACAAATAAATGCCAGACATCAATTGGGCATTGGCTGGAAAGAATTCATGATTACTGAGCAAATACGATTACAGTCCGACCAAAATTAAGTTTCTAATGTCATCAGGAAGGAACGTTACGAGTACACCGGACACGTGCTTCGGATAAACAATAATATACTCCCGTTACATGTGAAAACCTGTCGGCAAAAAGAAACGGAAAAAACTAAATATTCTCTATTCAGAACAATCGCAAGGGATGGTGCAATCATTAGATTAGGGAGCATGAATGGCAGAGTCCAGGTTTCACTGACTAGTTATGTATCTAAAACGTTTCAACATGTATTCATACCACGACACGACTACACACAGTAAATAACACAGTAAACACTCTCAAACAAAAGGGTGCCTATTAAATAACACAAATTAACAGAAACAAAATTAGCAAAAAATCAAAGAACAAAATATATCTGAACTAAATAATAATTATATCATAAACAATGTTATTGAATTATAGCGGAGGTTTTAAGCATTAGCTTTTGGATATTTCCTCTCACCCATTGACCCAGTATTCGCGCCGCTACCCTACCCTTATCTGCACACTCAACACACTCTTACAAACTCGTCTTCACGATCGTATTATGTATTCTGTCGTTCGGTGCACTCACACACACACACAGATCCCTTCAGTCAGGTGATCTATTCCTTCACAATTACTATCAGATGAATTACCATCAGGCGATCTGTGCTTTTACAATTATTATCAGATCAATTACCATCAGCCGATCTGTGCATTTACAATTACTATCATCGCGTCTTTCTACTCGGAATCACGAAATCACTTTGGGTCACACACTCTGTCGATCGGTGTATACACATACTTCAGAACACACACCGTTCACTCGGTGTCCTTCACGCACCACACATATTAAAATTTCTTCTAGTCACAGGGTGTCCAAAACACAGACTTATAGAGCGACTGGCCGAAACTGGAAGATGTAGGCTGGTTCAATCACCCTGCAACGTATGCTCTCTCTCACAAACTCCTAGTCAGCATGCTAACTAGTGTATATATATATATATATATATATATATATATATATATATATATATATATATATATATATCTTTCTCTCTCTCTCTCTCTCTCTCTCTCTCTCTCTCTCTCCAGGCCCGTCTGATGTTTATCTTTGCTGAGTATTTTACAGTCTCAAGCAACTTCATGGGTGTCCAATGGTCTTCTGTTGGTTGTCTGACTTAGCCATCACTGTAGTTTGGATCTACCTCCAACAAGTTGTTATTTGACGAATAACTCCGAATTCCTGTCACTCTAAATGTCTCAGCAGAACGAGGCGGCCTGTGAATGTCACCAGCCCCCACTACACTAAAGCAGGACGCCAGGGTGGTCAGCTCTTAATCCCGACCGGTACACATTCTTCCCCCTAACCCATTGTTTCCTTTGTCGACTTAGTGTCGAGACGGTGATTGCCATTGGCACACATTCAGGTAACTTTTGTTCCCAGAGTCACCAGCCCCATCACTCTGCCCTTAACACCCATGATCCAGCCGTAACTTTTGCAAATGCTACAAAACGTAGTGGCGACCTATCGAACTGGAGAATTTTGAGTTCAATTATGGGCATAGAGAGAAACTAGACACATTGGCTAAAGTTCCCATCATTTCATAGAAAATATGCAATTGACGGTACTGTGCACTTGTAATATTGAACACATGACAGCTACACACCTGCTGTATTGATAACAAATATCCAGTGTTGAAAGTAGAAGGAAGTGAAATAACACATGTATCTCTATTAGAATCTGAGCATCAGTTCCGTGAGCTGTGACCGACTACTATTTTTGTTAAAGTCGTTGATATATATCGCTGATGATGAACAAAGAGGCAAAAAACTGCCGTCCATCGTAGACGATGATGGCATAATTAATTTTGCTAGTGCTATTTTAGTAAGGATTAACTGCGCTGCTTTGTATCCTCACTCTATCGTCTCGTGGCGCCTGACCCCAGTGGCAAGTCAAGGACAAGACGACTAGGGGGTTGACTACGAGATTCAGGGGACTCCGCATCAAGCACCCGTGAAAAAGACGGCGGAGTTCGGAGTCGAATCCACACCACCTGATCACGAGGTTGACGGCTTAACCACTTCGCCACGGAATCTCCACGAACAAAGAAGAGGTGAAATAACCCATCATGTTTATGTGTCTTATCATTTCAACTTCACTACGTTAATCTCTGTCTAATGGTTGCCAATAGGTCTGACGATTGTGAACGAGATGTTATGCCGTTAAACAAACAACTACACAGAGTGAACTCTGACCATAACGCATACTGCAAACACTCGAGGGACAAGAAGAAATTGCAAGACACCATTCTCTAGATTGACCATCAATGCCGGAATTTCTGAAGAAATTACTAACACCAGATAGAGAAGTCTGCGAATGGCTACCTACATCTCCAGGAGAGACATGTTAAGGAGCGAGGACATTCGCGAAAGAGTTGGTTTCGTCCCATATATCAAATAGATGTCCGGAGAGAAGGCGGTGGTTAGACCATCTCATGCGACGGCTTCCTTATCTGCGATCTTGTAACCACAACGATTCGGCTTTCAAGCAAGATGGGCCTCGACGGGAGGATTGGAAGACGACGTAAAGGCCATTTTCCAGCGACACACTTATACGACATCAGTCGCAAAGCATTTGACTCACGACAATCAACTCGGTTTTCTTAAATCGACAATCAGGGTAGTCGTGACTGACAACAAACAATCAAACAAAACAAACAAACAAACAAACAAAGCGACTAACTAATTAGCTTACTAACACCACCAACCCATCTACTCTCCCTCCACGCCCCACACATCATCAAAACGCTATATAGAGACACAAAACAACTTAAGAAATGACGTACATTCCATATTGAAAACTAAATCACTGAGGTCAAAAAGCAAAACAGTACTGTCCCATGTCATGTATCTCTGATTTATACTTGATTATATTGAAACAATAAACGTGGACTAGGTTCAACCATTTGAGATTAATTATATTTGACAGAAATCCGATGTTTTAGAAGATTAACTTGTCAACAACGTATTTTCCAAAAAGAAATATTACAGAAACAAATACGCCGACAAAGACAAGAACGGAATTTAACTGAAATCTACAAGTTTCGCATCACAGTAATAATTGAAGACCATTTGATGTAAGGACAAAGCCATCAGGCGCTAGTGGACCGAGCGTTGATGAGTGAACCACATAGGATCATTACTATATCTCCCAAATTGATCTGCAATGTCGTGTCTAGAACACATGTATCGTGACGTACATAATTATCTAGTTGCAGTAATCAGAATATAGATACAAAAATCCTTTAGGTAAATGAGATGCGTTGGGAGTTTTAGAAGATTCATTCAATTAAAATACATTTTTTTGAGAAACACTACATCTGCCGGAAAAAAATGATGAGTTTAACTGTAGTTTGCAAAATAGATGAAAGTAGTAATTGAGAAGTCATATTACTTGACAGAAGAGACAAATGTCAGTATTAAATCTCGGTGATTGACACGCAGCAATCAGTCTTGAGTTACTCGTGAAATGTGTTTCAGTTCAAACTTGTGGTTTAGATAACCACTAGAACATTTCTAGTAGAGGTTTGAGAAAAAGAATGCAAAACAATTCTATCCACTATCTACCTACTGGTCTGGCTCCAGTACAGTAAAAAGATCCCGTCACGCCATGCGAGGTATAGGAAATATGGATTTAGGCCCATATTATTTTGTAACACACGGCACTTAGTAGATGATGTGGTCAGCATCACGCCGGCCGCCGTTACTTCCCGGACTCAACTGATACCTATTTAAGGCTGGGTCGACCCGGGAGATAGTGCGGTCGGAAAAATCATTTCCGCCTCATCTGGGGAAGGAACCCAGGACAACTCTTGCGAAGTCAGTGTAGTGCGCTAACTACTGCGCTACGCGGCTCCCAGTATAGTCTTCAGTCTGTTAAAGAATGGCATGTGGTGTTGCCATCACAGTGGTTTGGATCCTTGGCTTTTTGGTTTCCATGTCTGTTGTGGAAGACGATCTTTTTTTCATTCTGCAGACATAGCCAAGCGAGTTTTCTTAGTACGGTCATATATCGAGATAAAATGGTATTGCAAATACGATCCTCCACGGAAAGGTGCAAGGCAGACGACGAAGAGGCCGTCCGAAAAAGAGGTGGGAGGACAACATAAAAGAATGGACTAATCTCCGACCAGAACACGCACATGCAGTGGCCGCTGACAGAGAAGGGTGGCATGGTGTTGTGAGGATGTTTTCATGTGTGCTCCAACGACCTCACCGGTTACGGGATGACCTGACCTGATCTGCGACATAGCCAAAATACCCAAGTTCAGATAGCTTCATTCGAATCTGCAAAGGAATGGATTTCAAGATCTTGTCGTATAGTCTGATTTCGCATTTTGTCCCACCTTGTTACTTGGACTACTTTGCTTAGATATCTCATTTCTTACGTTTGGAGCTGGCTTGTCTGCGCTTTGGTCAATGTCAGTGATTCACATCAATAAGTCTCAACTGTTACATAGATAGAGAGGTATGCAGTCATATTAGTTTCATACCTATTATCTAAACTGAATAGTTTATAGGTTTAATTCTTCCTTATGCCCAAACTGACAATTAAAACCAAAGCCATAGTGCACAACCCATGTGTCATCAGAACGCTTCGATTTTGAAGCGAGACTTCCACAAACTGTGTCAAACAAGAGCATAAGCTTAACAGCTTCCATCTACGGCGCCTGCGATCCATTCTTGCTTTTACATCGGAGAACAGAATGTCGAATGCAGAGGTGCACTATCACACAGTCCCCCAAACTTGCACGCTTTCCTTAGGCAGCGAATACTACGATGACTTGCCCATGTTTGTCGCATGAGAGATGGTCGCATTCCCAAAGATATCTTATATGGCCTGTTGGAGGATGCCAAATCGATAGTCGGCCGATCACAGTTAAGGTTCAAAGATGTTTGTAAGCGTGATATTAAAGCTCTGGACATTAGCCTGGCGTTCTGAGAAGACGAAGCTTCAAACCGATCCAAGTGGAGATGTATCCCGAAGGCCCGCTTCAAGATTGGTGAAGAGAAGCTCTTGCAACACAGAGAAGTGAAAAGACAATGGCGTAAGGAGAAATAAAAATACAGCTAAGTATATATTTTGTTTTATTACCGCTCCAAATCATATCATCCTATAGTCAGTTATGGCTGAATGGGACAACTAAAGCACCCCTTCGTCTGGGCACGAAACCACGTCTCCAATTCAGTAATCAAGCCTTGGACGTCAGAAAAATGTGTGGGTAAGAAATCATGCTCCATCCACAAAACTCACCGGATTTGGCACCTAGTGACTTCTACCTGTTCCCAAACATAAAAAATCTGCTTTGTGAACATTGTTTTTCTGAAGTCCAGAACTTTATTGCTGAACTGGAGACGTGGTTCCGTTTCCAGACAAACAAGTTATACTATCAGAGAATCAGAAAGTTGAAGACTGAATTGAAGAAATGTATTGCCTTACAGGTTGAATATATGAAGGACTAAAGTTCACACCAATTTCCAGGTAAGTGACTCAAAACCAAACTGCAAAACTTTTGGACCATCCCTCGTATATAGACTTCCACTGGCAAAGGCAAAGGCCGCCGTCAATCGTAGACGATGATGTCATAATTTATTTTGATAGCGCTATTTTTAGGAAGGATTAACTGTGATACTTCTTTATCCTCACCCTCTCGTCTCGTGCCGCCCGACCCAAGTGGCAGGTCTAGGACGAGACGAGTAGGGGGCGACACGCGATGCAGGGGACTCCGCATCAAGCATCCGCGAAAAAGACGGCAGAGTCCAGAGGAACCCACACCACCTAATCACGAGGTCGACGGCTTAACCACTTCGCCACGGAATCCCGAAGTCTTCCACTAGAGTTCGACATAGGATACTATTTCTGCTGGCTGTCTTCTTTGACTGCTCTTCATCATGTGTCCTTCTTTTTCACCACTTATCTCTTTCCAGTGCTGTGTTGTTATGTCGTTGAGTCCATTTTGTTATGTGTCCTTCATATCCTTTACCAACTCTGTACTGGTTGCGGACGTATTCACAATATACCAACATTCCAGAGATGGACGTGATTATCTTGACATGGAAAACATAAAGTAGGAAAACGTATTTGAGATATATTCAATTTGGCGAGTGTTATGTTTTTAATAGACTATCCTATTGACAAATCAACAATTGAATTGCTATAGAGAGTCGTACACCAACATACACACGTTTGTTGTTTTACTGCTACTTAACAAGATGGATTTCACAGACGTAATTAAGGTCTGTCACACGATATGACAAAACAACGACTTGCCAATTCATGAATAGTCGAGATGTGAAAAATAGGACGTGGTCTACAGTTCCTCGTGCAAGTTATTTAGGAACAATCAAGTTGTTGTAGCACTAATTAGAGAAACATTAAAAACCATTGCTCTAAAATAACAATCAAGAGTTGGGCAATCGACAAAGGATGATTACTGATAGAGAAAGGTAGTGGAAGCTTGTTGGTGATGTAAAAGATTGTTGCATATCCAGTAAAGTAGTGTGAGTTTGTTGGTGAGGTGAAAGAGTTTACAAAGTAGTGGACATTTGTTGTTGGTGACATTAAAATGGTTACCCATCCTTCAAAGTAGTGGGAGTTTTTGGTGACGCGAAAGATGGTCACAGATCGAGTAAATTAGTGGGATTTTGTTGATGACGCGAAAGATGGTCAAAGATCGAGCAAAGTAATGAGAGTTTGTTGGTGACGCGAAAACGTCATCGGCCAGGACTGTCACCTACAGCTTCGTCCAGAAATAAAAAGCACGAGCGAAAGCCGTTATGCGACAGGCGATGCAAAACATATTTTTTTTTAAAGCTCTATTAATCTCAACACAAACGCACCAATTTTAAGATAAACCGTTGCAGAAGGATATTGAAAACATAAACATAAAAAGACCAGTTGAGGAATTTTGCAATCGCTTGAAAAATATTACAGAAAACTGGCTCACAGACAACATTGCTTGAAAAAATCTTAGAAATGGGAAAACAAAACGGTCTGTGAGAGTAAAAGTTGAGGGCATTGTTTCTGGAAGAAGGAAATGAGGTCGACCCCGACAAAGATAACTTCAGGGCATTAGGGGTAGTTCGGGTATATCGTTGCATGACGAGGGCCGATCTGCCCTACACCGAGATGCATTCGGAGTTGCGGTGGCCGAGACTACATTCTGGAAAAAAATCGTCTACATGATGATGAGTACACAAATTTGAAATAAGCTTCTATAAAATGCTAAATGTAACAACGCCTTTGCAAAAACATGAAATAGATAATTGCGAAAGAATAAACCTGAAGCAAAAGTGTGTTCAAATTAATGACATAAAAGACTTGCCAAAGGAACGTCACCAAATTAAGCTTGTGCAGGTAAAACTACTTAAACAGACTCGTCAAAGTAACACTATAAAAATAATACCATCAAAATAAACTTGTCAAAATAGCATCATCAAAATAATGCTATTAAAATAAATTTGAAAAAGTAATTGGTTCACAAAAATTGTCAAAGTAACACCATCAAAATAACACCATAAAAAAAAACTTGTCAAAATAACACCATCAAAATAACACCATCAAAATAAATTCGTTAACGTAACACCATCAAAATAAACTCGTCAAAGTAATGTAATCAACATAAATTTGTCAAAGTAACACCATCAAAATAGTGCCATCAAAATAAACTCGTCAAAATAATGCCATCAACATAAACTCGTCAAAGTAACACCATCCACATAACCCATTCGTAACAAAATTACAGACGCATAAGACCCATCAAAATATTCGCGAATAACGTCAGAAAATGTCCATTTGTAATGCAAGGTGTCCTTCTCACTCGCGGTCCCTGGCGTACTCTTATAGCTTGTAAACCAATGAACGTAATTCAACACAATTTTATATAGACATTTCTTCGTGTTTGAGACTCATAATGAGCTCTTATTAAATGTTACAAGTGGTCACCATTAGCATCAAGGCATGTCTGCACACGCCTCTCCATGTTACGGAAAGTATTCAACAACGCATCAGGAGCTTCAGTTTCCCACCGATGGTTTTCTTGTAGTTTCATGAGATTCATTGTCTTGTTGAGAAACACTTTCCTAACCAGCAGCATGCCGAATAAGGAGAAATCATGATGGGTAAGGTCAAGCGACCTTAGTAGTCAAAGTCGATTAGAAACTACACGATCGTCAAATAAGGGAACAATTTCAGGCATGCCGATATTTGAGGTGGGGCACGTAGCCCAATCCTGCTGAAAATAGCCAGTACGTAGTTCATCGTGGTCCAACTTGTTCACAGTAAGTCTATGTCAAATTTTATTGAATTACGAGCATTGGTTTTAAAATTGATAGAGAAAATCTGTGGTCGACAGCGAATGGGACACCCTATATATATATATATATATATATATATATATATATATATATATATATATATATATATATATATATATATATATACACACTCACAAACACACGCTCACTCACTCACTCACGCACACGCACTCGCAAAAACACACACACATTCACTCACTCGCTCGCTCGCACGCACGCACGCACGCACACACACACACACACACACGCACGCACTTGCAACATTTAATTTGAGTTCAATATGCTTCTCACAAATTGTTCAGATCAAATTTTATTGAATTACATTCATTTGTTTAAAAGTTATAACGGAAATTCAGATGCCGGTACCGAGTGAGACATTCTCTATATATCAAAAGGAGACCTTGATTAAACGCCCCAACATATTAGCCCCACAATGTTAACATGATAGAAACGGCCCAACAAATTAGCCCCACAATGTTAACATGATAGAAACGGCCCAACAAATTAGCCCCACAATGTTAACATGATAGAAACGGCCCAACATATTAACCCCACAATGTTAACATGATAGAAACAGCCCAACAAATTAACCCCACAATGTTAAAAGACAGAAAAGGCCCAACAAATTAATCCTACAATGTTAACATGATAGAAACGGCCCAACATATTAACCCCACAATGTTAACATGATAGAAAGGGACCAACAAATTAACCCCACAATGTTAACATGATAGAAACGGCCCAACAAATTAACCCTACAATGTTAACATGATAGAAATAGCCCAACAAATTAACCCCACAATGTTAACATGATAGAAACGGCCCAACAAATTAGCCCCACAATGTTAACATGATAGAAACGGCCCAACATATTAACCCCACAATGTTAACATGATAGAAACGGCCCAACATATTAACCCCACAATGTTAACACGATAGAAACGGCCCAACAAATTAACCCCACAATGTTAACAGGATAGAAACGGCACAACATATTAACCCCAAAATGTTAACATGATAGAAACGGCCCAACATATTAAGGCATCAATGTTAACATGATAGAAACGCCTCAATGAAAGTAAACTTCATAAAGCTACCTCGGTATATCAGTCTTTTCAAAATAGTTCCACATGATGAGCTAAGAGGAACCACCACGTGTAATCGTGGAACACCCAAGCAAACACTAGGACATATCCTACAGGGATGCCCTATTTATAGACCAAAGAGTGGCAGTCTGGTCCGGGGAGCCACGATACTCGACAAGATGTGGGAGACCAGCGAAGACCCAAAACACCAGAAGCATAGCAGTTGATCGTGAACCTCACCGGACTAGAAGCATAGCATCAGTTGATCGATGAAGCTCACCGGACTAGAAGCAAAGCATCAGTAGATCGATGAAGCTCACCGGACTAGAAGCATAGCATCAGTTGATCGTGAACCTCACCGGACTAGAAGCATAGCATCAGTTGATCGTGAACCTCACCGGACTAGAAGCATAGCATCAATTGATCGTGATCCTCACCGGACTAGAAGCATGGCATCAGTTGATCGAAGACGAATAAGAAGTAATTACCCTATATTTTCAAATATGTTGTATATAGACGTTTTCTAAGAGGCGTTATCAAATAAAACCGGACCAAACTGCAACAAATGAACATACGCCCGATGCACATGATGACGTCACTTATGGTGTATACAGCACATACCAACCGTCAAGTTTGCAAAATTTCATTTTCCTCCGACTCATAGTTTCCTCAGCAGACCGTTGAAAACATGGGGGATGTGATATGGAATCCGTCCAGAGTTGATCAACGAGCGGTAATTCGGTTTCTAACAGCTAAAGGATGTCGACCAGTGTACATTCATGGCAGAATGCAGGCAGGGTATGGTGACAAATGGGTGTCGAAGACAACAAAGAAGATCTAGACAACGATGTGTAAAGAAGGACGTGAATTAACACAAGAATATCCACTTGACCTGGTCTCGGATGATCTCCCGTTAATTCACGTCCTTCTTTAAATATCGTTGTGCAGTTCTTCACTGTTGTCTTCGACATTCTTTTGTCACCATACACTGCGCCTGCATTCTGCAATGCATGTCAACTGGTCGACATCCTTAAGCTGTTAGAAACCGAATCACCGCTTTGCTGATCAACTCTAAACGGACTCCGTATCAGACCCGCAATGTTTTCAACGGTTTGCTGAGGAAACTATGATTCGATGTATGATGAAATTATGCAAACTTGGCGGTTGGTATGTGATGTTTACACCAGAAGTGATGTCATCATGCGCATCGTACGTATGTTCATATGTTGCAGTTTGGTCCGGTTTCATTTGAACACGCCTAGTATGTTTTGAGATATATGTTATTTCTAGGACACAGTTACGCCATTTTCCTTATAAACAAAACCATTCACACTAGGAAACAACACGTAAAATAAACTGTACACACAGAAGCAAATATTGACAGACACTACTCACACTTAACGTGTTGTTGTTAAAGATTTGTACAATCTTCGTGTACTCCGTGGAAGGCGGGTTATCATCTACGTCGTACACAAGAACGGTGACGCTCCGGGCTAATACGCCACCTTGGTCAATACTCTTGCTCACGCATGTGATACTGTGAGTTATCTTGTCCACCATCTCACGATCGGGAGAAATCGTCAGAAACAGCTCCCCAGATGAGCCGTTGAGAAACAGGTAATCCGCTGAAAGGAAACAACAACATACGTTTTTTATCAAAACATTTATTTTCTGTTTTTACAACTGTAGTTATTAATCGCTGATGTTACACAGCATACTCTACCTATCTTTTGTTATCTTTTTTCTTTTCTTTATTCCCCTTCTTGTTGCATTTCTGAACAAAACCACACACGTTTATTTGATGCATTTATATTATGTGTGTATGTTATACATACATACATATATATATATACATATATATATATATATATATATATATATATATATATATATATATATATATACATATGTCGCTCGCGAATTGACTTTTACAGTTAAAGGAGACAGTGTCGAAATACAAGAAACAGAGCTGGACAAAACCCATAGGGCTTCACCCGCATAGTGTACAGAGACTAAGGCTCCAATGAATGAATGAAAATATACATTTCTCAAAAGTTTTTATACATGTCCGAAGACCCCATAACTCAAGAACAGGGATTCACATCGATATTTCCACTACAAATCCTCTGGTAAGTTCAGTCCAAGTTATTTCCGACGCTTTATTATTTCCTTTACGAGTTAGTGGTAAATAATTATGTAAATCGTATGCTGACAAATCTAAAAAGTGTGACCCAATTTCTTTGGCACGCCTGAGATGACACGTGATCTTTAAATCTTTTTGCTGTCCAATTTAGACAAGAGCGTGTGGCCGAATGATCAGATGCCTGACCGCTAGCAAGGTGCGCAGGGGATAGAATCCCCTACCTTTTGACTTTTTATTTTCCACTGACACTATCGTTTCAATGTACTACCGTATTGAGAGAATTAAAAAACGATTGTTATTTAAAGAGAAATAACAATGTTTAGATCGGACGGATTTAGCGATGAGCTGAAGTGTTCAGGAACCAATAGCTGACTGCTAGCGTCATGGTCAGCGACACATTGCTGACTGTTAGCGTCATGGTCAGCGACCCATAGCTGACTGCTAGCGTCAGGGCCAGCGAACCAGAGCTGCCAAGACCCTTCTACACCTCCACTCGGTGATCGTAGATATCAGACTGCAGCAGGGCAGACTGGCTAAGGAGAAGGGATGGATGATGGAAGGCAAACCGATAAAAAAAAATGCCTGCTAAAGTCGGATCTATCGGACCGAAATGTGCAAATATCGCAGTCAAGCTGAAACTACGACACAACGCGTTCCGTTCTATGGACTACATTCTGACACTTGCAAAGCCCTTTTCAGAGCTTGGTAGTGAGAGATTGATAACGGAGAAAAAGATAAAGAATGATAGATTTAGCTAAATTCTTGGAAAAAAAAACATTATCTTGTGGTGAGGCGATCTGTGGCTAAAGTAAAGTAAAGATGGGTGGTAGGTTGAGAATTTCATCGACAACCAGAAGACTGATAACAGGGCGCCACAAGAGGCTCAGGCACATATACAAGTTATGAAAAAAATCAGGACATGGCAGCTATCCTTTCTCGGGCATGTCATGAGAATAAGCGGGTTGAAACACACATTGCCAGGAGGCAGAACGACACGGACGAGGGGCAGCGAGAGGCAGAGAGAGAGAGAGAGAGAGAAAGAGAGAGAGAGAGATCAAATGAGAGTGAAAATAACTGTTCAGCTGTAAGAAATTGTGTTCTAGACGAACAACAGGGGTAACGAAAAATGAAATGTGTGATTAGAGAATGTGGAAATCCATGATTGCCAACGTCATCCAACAAAGCACATGATGATCATAGGAGATGGGCTGATTAAAAATGGTACACAGTTTGCGTTAAGAAGGTCACAATCGCTAATGGAGCATACTAAGAGGAACATGTTTTCATTTCTAGAATATCGACAATTCAATCTGTTTTTCAACTTCTTCTTCATCTTTGTTTATTATAAATTTCCTTCTATCAAGCCGTGAAAAGGGCTTTGTAAGTTGCAAAAGTAACACGGAGAACGGAATGCATCGTGTGTTAGTTTACAGATTGACTGTGACATGTGCACCTTTCGGTCTGATACATCTGACCAGCAAGCGATCCGATCTGAAAACTATGTTTTTTTTTTCCTTGCGAAGAGAGGTACTAAAGCTAGTATATATATATATATATATATATATATATATATATATATATATATATATATATATATATATATATATATATATATATATATATATACGTGTGTGTGTATATATATATATATATATATATATATATATATATATATGTATACAGACAGAAACACACTAACCCACCCATCCAATTGATACTATTTGAACACAATTTAGAGGTTAAAGATGCACCAGTAAATGAGCTAACAGCATCAGTCAGCGACCCATACACGAAAAAGACACTATTCACCATCCAAATGGCGGCCCTGAACACAACCGTGCAGTCTGGCTAAGAGATTATGTATCGAACAGGGAAGGGGGATCAAGATGCTGAGCAGCGCATGAGCTGCAGTGGTCAGCGACCCTTAGCTGACTGCCAGCGTCAGGGCCAGCGAACCAAAGCTGCCAAGACCCTTCTATACCTCCACGCGGTGATCCTGGATAACAGGCTGCAGCAGGGCAGACTGGCTAAGGAGAAGGGATCGAAGAGGGAATGCTAACCCGGTACTCAAAAAATGCTTGCTGAAGTCGGATGTGTTGGACCGAAAGGTGCAAATATCGCAGGCAAGCTGTAAACTACGACACAACGCATTCCGTTCTCTGGACTACATTCTGCTACTTGCCCTTTCAGGGTTTGGTAGTAGGAGATTGAGAACGAACGAAGAAGAAGAAGAAGAAGAAGAAGAAGAAGAAGAAGAAGAAGAAGAAGAAGAAGAAGAAGAAGAAGAAGAAGAACAGGGAAGGCACACCGGGTCTCAAAAACGATGTGCTTAAATCGGATGTTTGGTGAAGAAAAGCGCAGAGCGCAGAAAAACTACGACATAGCATCCTTGTTACGACGACCGCCGAAGAAGAAGAATAAGAGAAATGTCCATTTCGTTACGTTCGTCAGTTTACATTTTTCCACTTTGTTCCCTTCTTCTGTCAAACCAGTTTCTCTAAATACAAGCTCAACAACTTCATTGCTGGTGTAGTCAAGGGCTTTTTAGGCTGAACACATCCCGCCGCTTCGTCACCTCATGTGCTAGCTATATATGTTTATTTCATCCCCAACAGAAAAACAACGTATGCCTTACCAGTGATTAGTTCCGCTGCTCTTCTGTCTCTAAGTATCTTTTAATGTACATAGCGTTGATTGTGAGTAACATTTCCTGCAAATCTGCTTACAATATTCTATTTTGTTCTTAATTAATTCTTCTTCTTTTCGTTTTTCCTGTTTTGCCCTTCATCGCATGTTTTGAAGAGATCTCTAGATCTGTTATAAATATTCCACCATCTGTAACGCGATTTGTAATGTTCATATTTTTACTTAAAATCATTGAATATTATTCATCCATCTAACATTTTATCGGATTCTTTGTTTATCCGCTATTTCACTTTTCCTGTTTTGGAAACACGCTCATTTCATAACTCATTTGATATTATTTCAATGAAGATTACAATTTTAAAAGAACAAACACGATAATCAACTCACACAAGCTTCAGGCGAGCTGATAAAAAGTTTTATAATAAATAAATGCCACGAAACAGAAGAGCGATATGATCGTGCAGTGTCGTATAGAAAGATATCATATTGATGTTGGACATCAAGCAAAGAAAGACGTTAATTACATCAATAAAAATATTGTTTTTAAGGAGACTGTTATGGATGAAAATGGCATATTTTGGGGACAACGGCTGATGAAAATTAAATGAAGAAATGCTAAATGAATTGCCATTGTTATTGAAAAAGAAGGTCTAAAATAAGTGGTGACAGCAACGAAAGATAGCGGGCACAGCAAGAAAAGATAGAGAGCACAGCAAGAAAAGATAGAGAGCACAGCAAGAAAAGATAGAGAGCACAGCAAGAAAAGATAGAGAGCACAGCAAGAAAAGATAGAGAGCACAGCAAGAAAAAATAGAGAGCACAGCAAGAAAAGATAGAGGACACAGCAAGAAAAGATAGAGAGCACAGCAAGAAAAGATAGAGGACACAGCAAGAAAAGAGGGCACAGCAAGAAAAAATGGCATAGCAAGAAAAGATGGCACAGCAAGAAAAGAGTGAGAGCACAACAAGAAAAGATGGCACAGAAAGAAAAGATGGCACAGCAAGAAAAGATTGACGACACAACAAGAAAAGATAGAAGGCACAACAAGAAAAGATATAGGGCACAGCAAGAAAAGATAGAGGGCACAACAAGAAAAGATATAGGGCACAGCAAGAAAAGATAGAGGGCACAACAAGAAAAGATATAGGGCACAACAAGAAAAGATTGAGGGCACAGCAAGAAAAGATGCACAGCAAGAAAAGATAGAGAGTAAACGTAGCAGAGGAAGACAATTTGGTTATTTCTGTTAGGGTTGATAAGATGTTTATTTGCTGATAGTTCTGTAAAGATCGAAAGATTAGACACTTTGTTGGATGGTGTAGAAGGGACTGTTCGTGATGGTAACGAAAGCAAGTGAAATAATTCCTATATTCTTCTTATATATCGGAATTACATATGTCTTTGCACTATGTAATATACTGTGAGGCATGGACTAGGTAAGGGATCTTATGTCATCACCATCACTAGGTGCCTTACCGTTTGCGTTGGTTATCATGGGCCTCTATCCGTTTTAATCACATGTGTTGTTTACCAACCCTGTTGTTGATTGTTGCCCGCGCTATTTTCCCCAACTGTCCATCATTTTCTTTCTATGCCTTCCTCTATCTTTCTTTCCCTTTATCATTCCCGATGTCACAACGCGTTTCAAAACGCCTATTCTCACTTTTTTATATTATATTTTTTGCTTCACTCAGTCTATCATAACCCTCATTATCGTGTTTTACTTCACTCAGTCTATCATAACCGTCATTATCGTGTTTTACTTCACTCAATCTATCATATCACTCATTATCTTGTGTTTTACTTCACTCAATCTATCATACCACTCATAATCTTGTGTTTTACTTCACTCAGTCTATCATAACCCTCATTATCTTTTGTTTTACATCACCTTTGTATCATACCATTCATTATCGTGTTTTACTTCACTCAATCTATCATACCACTCATAATCTTGTGTTTTACTTCACTCAGTCTATCATACCACTCATTATCTTGTGTTTTGCTTCACTCAGTCTATCCTATCACTCATCATCTTGTGTTTTACTTCACTCAGTCTATCATATCACTCATTATCTTGTGTTTTGCTTCACTCAGTCTATCATATCACTCATTATCTTGTATTTTACTTGAATCTTCTATTATACGATAACGTCTTAGTCTGTTTCGGTAAACAAGTAACAACTTTGCCGGCACACTGATTTGCAATTGCTGGGATAAGTGGTATGTTTGACTAGATCCTAAAATATATATCCTGCTGTACCCTATCAACGGACTCCCTCATTGAATGGTAGTTAACAAACCGTTTTGTCATTGGCATAGGCCAGATAGCTACTGTGTATTTATTCTGTGACGAGTGCTACTGTTGTTCTTCTTCTTCTGCGTTCGTTCTCAATCTCCCACTACCAATCCCTGAATAGGGCTTTGAAAATAGCAAGATGATGTCAAGAGAACGGAATGCGTTGTGTCGCCAGTTTACAGCTTGGCTGCGATATTTGCACCTTTCGGTCCGACACATCCGTCTTCGGCAGGCTACTGCTGTGATTCGTTGGCTGTTTTCATTGACGTTGCTGTTCGTCTCTCACGAAGGTGTTTTTGCCATAACGTAGGTTTCGTTTTGCTTCTGCTACGGTGTGAAAACTGAGCCAAACATGTAAATATTATTATTAACGGGATCAAGATGCTGATCAGTGCATGAGCCGTAAAGGTCAGCGACCCAAAGCTGACTGCTATCATCAGGGCCAACCCATAGTGCTGCCAAATCAAATCTTCACCTACACGTGATCCTGGATGGATAAACAGGATGCAGCAGGGCAGAATGGCTAAGAAGAAGGAATCGAAAAGAGAAGGTTAACCCTGTACACACATTTACCATGCTAAAGTCGGATGTGTCGTACCAAAAAGTGAAATATCGGAGTCCAGCTGCAAAATACAACACAACGCATTCTGTTCTCCAAACTACACCATGGTACTTGCAAAACCCTATTTCCGGCTTGGTAGCGGGAGTTTGAGAACTAACAAATAATAAGAAGCAGCAGTTGTTATTAACGTTATACGATAAATACAATGTGCTCCAATAAACGTCTTTCCATAACACGTGGAACAAAACAATGACATTTTTGTTGGGATGTGTAGTTTTCTATCTTTGCACATGGACAGAGTTTGCATATCCTCAAAAGTATCCTTTGCTTTCTATGGGATTCTTAACATTCTTCTCGAAAAACACATTTGAAGCGCGAGTTATAACACAAGTAAAATATAATTTATAAGTAGTCCAAGTTATAACACAACGTTCTTCTTATTCTTCCATTTGACATTTTTTTTTCTTATTTTCTGTTTCCTTTTTTTCTTTTCCTTTTTCTATTTCCTTTTCTTTAAAAATTTTTTCTTTCTTTTCTTCTTTCTGTTCTTGTTTTTATTTCTTATTCTTCGTCACCTTCTTTTTTTTTCGTCCTTATAAACCAGCGGTACATTAACAATCAACCAACCCGTTTCAAGCAGATCTTTCCGTGCTATTTTTCACAGTCCGATCTCCGGTTTCCAAAGTCGCTTTCTTCGCAGGGTTTCCTTTTCCACATTTCTTTATCAGGTTCTTTTACTTCAGTTTTCCTTTGTAACCTTGCTGAATTATGAAGATCAAGAATCTTTCTTAGGGATTACTCTATATATCTGCAATCTTTTAATATTGTGTTCGGCTATAAGACATTTTCATCTCTTTCCAGGTCTATTACCCAGTGGTGCATAGACCATCAACCAACCCTCGCCAAGCAGCTCTGTCCTGTGCAATCTTTTCCACTTCCTTCCAGCTTTTTACTGTTTTCCTTACTTCCAGCTTCCAGTTTTTTACTGTTTTCCTTACTTCCAGCTTTTTACTGTTTTCCTTACTTCCAGCTTCCAGCTTTTTACTGTTTTCCTTACTTCCAGCTTTTTACTGTTTTCCTTACTTCCAGCTTTTTACTGTTTTCCTTACTTCCAGCTTTTTACTGTTTTCCTTACTTCCAGCTTCCAGTTTTTTACTGTTTTCCTTACTTCCAGCTTCCAGCTTTTTACTGTTTTCCTTACTTCCAGCTTCCAGCTTTTTACTGTTTTCCTTACTTCCAGCTTCCAGCATTTGACTGTTTTCCTTACTTCCAGCATTTTACTGTTTTCCTTTCTTCCAGCTTCCAGCATTTTACTGTTTTCCTTACTTCCAGCTTCCAGCTTTTTACTGTTTTCCTTACTTCCAGCTTCCAGCTCTTTAATGTTTTCCTTACTTCCGGCTTTTTACTGTTTTCCTTACTTCCAGCTTCCAGCTTTTTACTGTTTTCCTTACTTCCAGCTTTTTACTGTTTTCCTTACTTCCAGCTTCCAGCTTTTTACTGTTTTCCTTACTTCCAGCTTCCAGCTTTTTACTGTTTTCCTTACTTCCAGCTTCCAGCTTTTTACTGTTTTCCTTACTTCCAGCTTCCAGCTTTTTACTGTTTTCCTTACTTCCAGCTTCCAGCTTTTTACTGTTTTCCTTACTTCCAGCTTTTTACTGTTTCCTTACTTCCAGCTTTTTACTGTTTTCCTTACTTCCAGCTTTTTACTGTTTTCCTTACTTCCAGCTTCCAGCTTTTTACTGTTTTCCTTACTTCCAGCTTGTTACTGTTTTCCTTACTTCCAGCTTCCAGCTTTTTACTGTTTTCCTTACTTCCAGCTTCCAGCTTTTTACTGTTTTCCTTACTTCCAACTTCCAGCTTTTTACTGTTTTCCTTACTTCCAGCTTCCAGCATTTTACTGTTTTCCTTACTTCCAGCTTCCAGCTTTTTACTGTTTTCCTTACTTCCAGCTTTTTACTGTTTTCCTTACTTCCAGCTTTTTACTGTTTTCCTTACTTCCAGCTTTTTACTGTTTTCCTTACTTCCAGCTTTTTACTGTTTTCCTTACTTCCAGCTTTTTACTGTTTTCCTTACTTACAGCTTCCAGCTTTTTACTGTTTTCCTTACTTCCAGCTTCCAGCTTTTTACTGTTTTCCTTACTTCCAGCTTCCAGCTTTTTACTGTTTTCCTTACTTCCAGCTTCCAGCTTTTTACTGTTTTCCTTACTTCCAGCTTCCAGCGTTTTATTGTTTTCCTTACTTCCAGCTTTTTACTGTTTTCCTTACTTCCAGCTTCCAGCTTTTTACTGTTTTCTTTACTTCCAGCTTCCAGCTTGTTACTGTTTTCCTTACTTCCAGCTTCCAGCTTTTTACTGTTTTCCTTACTTCCAGCTTCCAGCTTTTTACTGTTTTCCTTACTTCAAGCTTCCAGCATTTTACTGTTTTCCTTACTTCCAGCTTCCAGCATTTTACTGTTTTCCTTACTTCCAGCTTCCAGCTTTTTACTGTTTTCCTTACTTCCAGCTTTTTACTGTTTTCCTTACTTCCAGCTTTTTACTGTTTTCCTTACTTCCAGCTTCCAGCATTTTACTGTTTTCCTTACTTCCAGCTTCCAGCATTTTACTGTTTTCCTTACTTCCAGCTTCCAGCATTTTACTGTTTTCCTTACTTCCAGCTTTTTACTGTTTTCCTTACTTCCAGCTTCCAGCTTTTTACTGTTTTCCTTACTTCCAGCTTCCAGCTTTTTACTGTTTTCCTTACTTCCAGCTTTTTACTGTATTCCTTACTTCCAGCTTCCAGCTTTTTACTGTTTTCCTTACTTCCAGCTTCCAGCTTTTTACTGTTTTCCTTACTTCCAGCTTCCAGCTTTTTACTGTTTTCCTTACTTCCAGCTTTTTACTGTATTCCTTACTTCCAGCTTCCAGCTTTTTACTGTTTTCCTTACTTCCAGCTTCCAGCTTTTTACTGTTTTCCTTACTTCCAGCTTCCAGCTTTTTACTGTTTTCCTTACTTCCAGCTTTTTACTGTTTTCCTTACTTCCAGCTTCCAGCTTTTTACTGTTTTCCTTACTTCCAGCTTCCAGCTTTTTACTGTTTTCCTTACTTCCAGCTTTTTACTGTTTTCCTTACTTCCAGCTTGCAGCTTTTTACTGTTTTCCTTACTTCCAGCTTCCAGCTTTTTACTGTTTTCCTTACTTCCAGCTTCCAGCTTTTTACTGTTTTCCTTACTTCCAGCTTTTTACTGTTTTCCTTACTTCCAGCTTTTTACTGTTTTCCTTACTTCCAGCTTTTTACTGTTTTCCTTACTTCCAGCTTCCAGCTTTTTACTGTTTTCCTTACTTCCAGCTTCCAGCTTTTTACTGTTTTCCTTACTTCCAGCTTCCAGCTTTTTACTGTTTTCCTTACTTCCAGCTTCCAGCTTTTTACTGTTTTCCTTACTTCCAGCTTCCAGCATTTTACTGTTTTCCTTACTTCCAGCTTCCAGCTTTTTACTGTTTTCCTTACTTCCAGCTTTTTACTGTTTTCCTTACTTCCAGCTTCCAGCATTTTACTGTTTTCCTTACTTCCAGCTTCCAGCATTTTACTGTTTTCCTTACTTCCAGCTTCCAGCATTTTACTGTTTTCCTTACTTCCAGCTTTTTACTGTTTTCCTTACTTCCAGCTTCCAGCTTTTTACTGTTTTCCTTACTTCCAGCTTCCAGCTTTTTACTGTTTTCCTTACTTCCAGCTTCCAGCATTTTACTGTTTTCCTTACTTCCAGCTTTTTACTGTTTTCCTTACTTCCAGCTTCCAGCTTTTTACTGTTTTCCTTACTTCCAGCTTCCAGCTTTTTACTGTTTTCCTTACTTCCAGCTTTTTACTGTATTCCTTACTTCCAGCTTCCAGCTTTTTACTGTTTTCCTTACTTCCAGCTTCCAGCTTTTTACTGTTTTCCTTACTTCCAGCTTCCAGCTTTTTACTGTTTTCCTTACTTCCAGCTTTTTACTGTATTCCTTACTTCCAGCTTCCAGCTTTTTACTGTTTTCCTTACTTCCAGCTTCCAGCTTTTTACTGTTTTCCTTACTTCCAGCTTCCAGCTTTTTACTGTTTTCCTTACTTCCAGCTTTTTACTGTTTTCCTTACTTCCAGCTTCCAGCTTTTTACTGTTTTCCTTACTTCCAGCTTCCAGCTTTTTACTGTTTTCCTTACTTCCAGCTTTTTACTGTTTTCCTTACTTCCAGCTTGCAGCTTTTTACTGTTTTCCTTACTTCCAGCTTCCAGCTTTTTACTGTTTTCCTTACTTCCAGCTTCCAGCTTTTTACTGTTTTCCTTACTTCCAGCTTTTTACTGTTTTCCTTACTTCCAGCTTTTTACTGTTTTCCTTACTTCCAGCTTGTTACTGTTTTCCTTACTTCCAGCTTTTTACTGTTTTCCTTACTTCCAGCTTCCAGCTTTTTACTGTTTTCCTTACTTCCAGCTTCCAGCTTTTTACTGTTTTCCTTACTTCCAGCTTCCAGCTTTTTACTGTTTTCCTTACTTCCAGCTTCCAGCATTTTACTGTTTTCCTTACTTCCAGCTTCCAGCTTTTTACTGTTTTCCTTACTTCCAGCTTTTTACTGTTTTCCTTACTTCCAGCTTCCAGCATTTTACTGTTTTCCTTACTTCCAGCTTCCAGCATTTTACTGTTTTCCTTACTTCCAGCTTCCAGCATTTTACTGTTTTCCTTACTTCCAGCTTTTTACTGTTTTCCTTACTTCCAGCTTCCAGCTTTTTACTGTTTTCCTTACTTCCAGCTTCCAGCTTTTTATTGTTTTCCTTACTTCCAGCTTTTTACTGTTTTCCTTACTTCCAGCTTCCAGCTTTTTACTGTTTTCCTTATTTCCAGCTTTTTACTGTTTTCCTTACTTCCAGCTTCCAGCTTTTTACTGTTTTCCTTACTTCCAGCATTTTACTGTTTTCCTTACTTCCAGCTTCCAGCATTTTACTGTTTTCCTTACTTCCAGCTTTTTACTGTTTTCCTTACTTCCAGCTTCCAGCTTTTTACTGTTTTCCTTACTTCCAGCTTTTTACTGTTTTCCTTACTTCCAGCTTCCAGCTTTTTACTGTTTTCCTTACTTCGAGCTTCCAGCTTTTTACTGTTTTCCTTACTTCCAGCTTTTTACTGTTTTCCTTACTTCCAGCATTTTACTGTTTTCCTTACTTCCAGCTTCCAGCTTTTTACTGTTTTCCTTACTTCCAGCTTCCAGCTTTTTACTGTTTTCCTTACTTCCAGCTTCCAGCTTTTTACTGTTTTCCTTACTTCCAGCTTTTTACTGTTTTCCTTACTTCCAGCTTCCAGCTTTTTACTGTTTTCCTTACTTCCAGCTTCCAGCTTTTTACTGTTTTCCTTACTTCCAGCTTTTTACTGTTTTCCTTACTTCCAGCTTGCAGCTTTTTACTGTTTTCCTTACTTCCAGCTTCCAGCTTTTTACTGTTTTCCTTACTTCCAGCTTTTTACTGTATTCCTTACTTCCAGCTTCCAGCTTTTTACTGTTTTCCTTACTTCCAGCTTCCAGCTTTTTACTGTTTTCCTTACTTCCAGCTTCCAGCTTTTTACTGTTTTCCTTACTTCCAGCTTTTTACTGTTTTCCTTACTTCCAGCTTCCAGCTTTTTACTGTTTTCCTTACTTCCAGCTTCCAGCTTTTTACTGTTTTCCTTACTTCCAGCTTTTTACTGTTTTCCTTACTTCCAGCTTGCAGCTTTTTACTGTTTTCCTTACTTCCAGCTTCCAGCTTTTTACTGTTTTCCTTACTTCCAGCTTCCAGCTTTTTACTGTTTTCCTTACTTCCAGCTTTTTACTGTTTTCCTTACTTCCAGCTTTTTACTGTTTTCCTTACTTCCAGCTTGTTACTGTTTTCCTTACTTCCAGCTTTTTACTGTTTTCCTTACTTCCAGCTTCCAGCTTTTTACTGTTTTCCTTACTTCCAGCTTCCAGCTTTTTACTGTTTTCCTTACTTCCAGCTTCCAGCTTTTTACTGTTTTCCTTACTTCCAGCTTCCAGCATTTTACTGTTTTCCTTACTTCCAGCTTCCAGCTTTTTACTGTTTTCCTTACTTCCAGCTTTTTACTGTTTTCCTTACTTCCAGCTTCCAGCATTTTACTGTTTTCCTTACTTCCAGCTTCCAGCATTTTACTGTTTTCCTTACTTCCAGCTTCCAGCATTTTACTGTTTTCCTTACTTCCAGCTTTTTACTGTTTTCCTTACTTCCAGCTTCCAGCTTTTTACTGTTTTCCTTACTTCCAGCTTCCAGCTTTTTATTGTTTTCCTTACTTCCAGCTTTTTACTGTTTTCCTTACTTCCAGCTTCCAGCTTTTTACTGTTTTCCTTATTTCCAGCTTTTTACTGTTTTCCTTACTTCCAGCTTCCAGCTTTTTACTGTTTTCCTTACTTCCAGCATTTTACTGTTTTCCTTACTTCCAGCTTCCAGCATTTTACTGTTTTCCTTACTTCCAGCTTTTTACTGTTTTCCTTACTTCCAGCTTCCAGCTTTTTACTGTTTTCCTTACTTCCAGCTTTTTACTGTTTTCCTTACTTCCAGCTTCCAGCTTTTTACTGTTTTCCTTACTTCGAGCTTCCAGCTTTTTACTGTTTTCCTTACTTCCAGCTTTTTACTGTTTTCCTTACTTCCAGCATTTTACTGTTTTCCTTACTTCCAGCTTTTTACTGTTTTCCTTACTCCCAGCTTCCAGCTTTTTACTGTTTTCCTTACTCCCAGCTTCCAGCTTTTTACTGTTTTCCTTACTTCTAGCTTCCAGCTTTTTACTGTTTTCCTTATTTCCAGCTTTTTACTGTTTTCCTTACTTCCAGCTTCCAGCTTTTTACTGTTTTCCTTACTTCCAGCATTTTACTGTTTTCCTTACTTCCAGCTTCCAGCATTTTACTGTTTTCCTTACTTCCAGCTTTTTACTGTTTTCCTTACTTCCAGCTTCCAGCTTTTTACTGTTTTCCTTACTTCCAGCTTTTTACTGTTTTCCTTACTTCCAGCTTCCAGCTTTTTACTGTTTTCCTTACTTCCAGCTTCCAGCTTTTTACTGTTTTCCTTACTTCCAGCTTCCAGCATTTTACTGTTTTCCTTACTTCCAGCTTCCAGCTTTTTACTGTTTTCCTTACTTCCAGCTTTTTACTGTTTTCCTTACTTCCAGCTTCCAGCATTTTACTGTTTTCCTTACTTCCAGCTTCCAGCATTTTACTGTTTTCCTTACTTCCAGCTTCCAGCATTTTACTGTTTTCCTTACTTCCAGCTTTTTACTGTTTTCCTTACTTCCAGCTTTTTACTGTATTCCTTACTTCCAGCTTTTTACTGTATTCCTTACTTCCAGCTTCCAGCTTTTTACTGTTTTCCTTACTTCCAGCTTCCAGCTTTTTACTGTTTTCCTTACTTCCAGCTTCCAGCTTTTTATTGTTTTCCTTACTTCCAGCTTTTTACTGTTTTCCTTACTTCCAGCTTCCAGCTTTTTACTGTTTTCCTTATTTCCAGCTTTTTACTGTTTTCCTTACTTCCAGCTTCCAGCTTTTTACTGTTTTCCTTACTTCCAGCATTTTACTGTTTTCCTTACTTCCAGCTTCCAGCATTTTACTGTTTTCCTTACTTCCAGCTTTTTACTGTTTTCCTTACTTCCAGCTTTTTACTGTTTTCCTTACTTCCAGCTTTTTACTGTTTTCCTTACTTACAGCTTCCAGCTTTTTACTGTTTTCCTTACTTCCAGCTTCCAGCTTTTTACTGTTTTCCTTACTTCCAGCTTCCAGCTTTTTACTGTTTTCCTTACTTCCAGCTTCCAGCTTTTTACTGTTTTCCTTACTTCCAGCTTCCAGCGTTTTATTGTTTTCCTTACTTCCAGCTTTTTACTGTTTTCCTTACTTCCAGCTTTTTACTGTTTTCTTTACTTCCAGCTTCCAGCTTGTTACTGTTTTCCTTACTTCCAGCTTCCAGCTTTTTACTGTTTTCCTTACTTCCAGCTTCCAGCTTTTTACTGTTTTCCTTACTTCAAGCTTCCAGCATTTTACTGTTTTCCTTACTTCCAGCTTCCAGCATTTTACTGTTTTCCTTACTTCCAGCTTCCAGCTTTTTACTGTTTTCCTTACTTCCAGCTTTTTACTGTTTTCCTTACTTCCAGCTTTTTACTGTTTTCCTTACTTCCAGCTTCCAGCATTTTACTGTTTTCCTTACTTCCAGCTTCCAGCATTTTACTGTTTTCCTTACTTCCAGCTTCCAGCATTTTACTGTTTTCCTTACTTCCAGCTTTTTACTGTTTTCCTTACTTCCAGCTTCCAGCTTTTTACTGTTTTCCTTACTTCCAGCTTCCAGCTTTTTACTGTTTTCCTTACTTCCAGCTTTTTACTGTATTCCTTACTTCCAGCTTCCAGCTTTTTACTGTTTTCCTTACTTCCAGCTTCCAGCTTTTTACTGTTTTCCTTACTTCCAGCTTCCAGCTTTTTACTGTTTTCCTTACTTCCAGCTTTTTACTGTATTCCTTACTTCCAGCTTCCAGCTTTTTACTGTTTTCCTTACTTCCAGCTTCCAGCTTTTTACTGTTTTCCTTACTTCCAGCTTCCAGCTTTTTACTGTTTTCCTTACTTCCAGCTTTTTACTGTTTTCCTTACTTCCAGCTTCCAGCTTTTTACTGTTTTCCTTACTTCCAGCTTCCAGCTTTTTACTGTTTTCCTTACTTCCAGCTTTTTACTGTTTTCCTTACTTCCAGCTTGCAGCTTTTTACTGTTTTCCTTACTTCCAGCTTCCAGCTTTTTACTGTTTTCCTTACTTCCAGCTTCCAGCTTTTTACTGTTTTCCTTACTTCCAGCTTTTTACTGTTTTCCTTACTTCCAGCTTTTTACTGTTTTCCTTACTTCCAGCTTGTTACTGTTTTCCTTACTTCCAGCTTTTTACTGTTTTCCTTACTTCCAGCTTCCAGCTTTTTACTGTTTTCCTTACTTCCAGCTTCCAGCTTTTTACTGTTTTCCTTACTTCCAGCTTCCAGCTTTTTACTGTTTTCCTTACTTCCAGCTTCCAGCATTTTACTGTTTTCCTTACTTCCAGCTTCCAGCTTTTTACTGTTTTCCTTACTTCCAGCTTTTTACTGTTTTCCTTACTTCCAGCTTCCAGCATTTTACTGTTTTCCTTACTTCCAGCTTCCAGCATTTTACTGTTTTCCTTACTTCCAGCTTCCAGCATTTTACTGTTTTCCTTACTTCCAGCTTTTTACTGTTTTCCTTACTCCCAGCTTCCAGCTTTTTACTGTTTTCCTTACTTCCAGCTTCCAGCTTTTTACTGTTTTCCTTACTTCCAGCTTCCAGCATTTTACTGTTTTCCTTACTTCCAGCTTTTTACTGTTTTCCTTACTTCCAGCTTCCAGCTTTTTACTGTTTTCCTTACTTCCAGCTTCCAGCTTTTTACTGTTTTCCTTACTTCCAGCTTTTTACTGTATTCCTTACTTCCAGCTTCCAGCTTTTTACTGTTTTCCTTACTTCCAGCTTCCAGCTTTTTACTGTTTTCCTTACTTCCAGCTTCCAGCTTTTTACTGTTTTCCTTACTTCCAGCTTTTTACTGTATTCCTTACTTCCAGCTTCCAGCTTTTTACTGTTTTCCTTACTTCCAGCTTCCAGCTTTTTACTGTTTTCCTTACTTCCAGCTTCCAGCTTTTTACTGTTTTCCTTACTTCCAGCTTTTTACTGTTTTCCTTACTTCCAGCTTCCAGCTTTTTACTGTTTTCCTTACTTCCAGCTTCCAGCTTTTTACTGTTTTCCTTACTTCCAGCTTTTTACTGTTTTCCTTACTTCCAGCTTGCAGCTTTTTACTGTTTTCCTTACTTCCAGCTTCCAGCTTTTTACTGTTTTCCTTACTTCCAGCTTCCAGCTTTTTACTGTTTTCCTTACTTCCAGCTTTTTACTGTTTTCCTTACTTCCAGCTTGTTACTGTTTTCCTTACTTCCAGCTTTTTACTGTTTTCCTTACTTCCAGCTTGCAGCTTTTTACTGTTTTCCTTACTTCCAGCTTCCAGCATTTTACTGTTTTCCTTACTTCCAGCTTCCAGCATTTTACTGTTTTCCTTACTTCCAGCTTCCAGCATTTTACTGTTTTCCTTACTTCCAGCTTTTTACTGTTTTCCTTACTTCCAGCTTCCAGCTTTTTACTGTTTTCCTTACTTCCAGCTTTTTACTGTATTCCTTACTTCCAGCTTCCAGCTTTTTACTGTTTTCCTTACTTCCAGCTTCCAGCTTTTTACTGTTTTCCTTACTTCCAGCTTCCAGCTTTTTACTGTTTTCCTTACTTCCAGCTTTTTACTGTTTTCCTTACTTCCAGCTTCCAGCTTTTTACTGTTTTCCTTACTTCCAGCTTCCAGCTTTTTACTGTTTTCCTTACTTCCAGCTTCCAGCTTTTTACTGTTTTCCTTACTTCCAGCTTCCAGCATTTTACTGTTTTCCTTACTTCCAGCTTCCAGCTTTTTACTGTTTTCCTTACTTCCAGCTTTTTACTGTTTTCCTTACTTCCAGCTTCCAGCATTTTACTGTTTTCCTTACTTCCAGCTTCCAGCATTTTACTGTTTTCCTTACTTCCAGCTTCCAGCATTTTACTGTTTTCCTTACTTCCAGCTTTTTACTGTTTTCCTTACTTCCAGCTTCCAGCTTTTTACTGTTTTCCTTACTTCCAGCTTCCAGCTTTTTACTGTTTTCCTTACTTCCAGCTTTTTACTGTTTTCCTTACTTCCAGCTTTTTACTGTTTTCCTTACTTCCAGCTTCCAGCTTTTTACTGTTTTCCTTACTTCCAGCTTCCAGCTTTTTACTGTTTTCCTTACTTCCAGCTTCCAGCTTTTTACTGTTTTCCTTACTTCCAGCTTTTTACTGTTTTCCTTACTTCCAGCTTCCAGCTTTTTACTGTTTTCCTTACTTCCAGCTTCCAGCTTTTTACTGTTTTCCTTACTTCCAGCTTTTTACTGTTTTCCTTACTTCCAGCTTCCAGCTTTTTACTGTTTTCCTTACTTCCAGCTTCCAGCATTTTACTGTTTTCCTTACTTCCAGCTTCCAGCATTTTACTGTTTTCCTTACTTCCAGCTTTTTACTGTTTTCCTTACTTCCAGCTTCCAGCTTTTTACTGTTTTCCTTACTTCCAGCTTCCAGCTTTTTACTGTTTTCCTTACTTCCAGCTTTTTACTGTATTCCTTACTTCCAGCTTTTTACTGTATTCCTTACTTCCAGCTTCCAGCTTTTTACTGTTTTCCTTACTTCCAGCTTCCAGCTTTTTACTGTTTTCCTTACTTCCAGCTTCCAGCTTTTTATTGTTTTCCTTACTTCCAGCTTTTTACTGTTTTCCTTACTTCCAGCTTCCAGCTTTTTACTGTTTTCCTTATTTCCAGCTTTTTACTGTTTTCCTTACTTCCAGCTTCCAGCTTTTTACTGTTTTCCTTACTTCCAGCATTTTACTGTTTTCCTTACTTCCAGCTTCCAGCATTTTACTGTTTTCCTTACTTCCAGCTTTTTACTGTTTTCCTTACTTCCAGCTTCCAGCTTTTTACTGTTTTCCTTACTTCCAGCTTTTTACTGTTTTCCTTACTTCCAGCTTCCAGCTTTTTACTGTTTTCCTTACTTCGAGCTTCCAGCTTTTTACTGTTTTCCTTACTTCCAGCTTTTTACTGTTTTCCTTACTTCCAGCTTGTTACTGTTTTCCTTACTTCCAGCTTTTTACTGTTTTCCTTACTCCCAGCTTCCAGCTTTTTACTGTTTTCCTTACTTCTAGCTTTTTACTGTTTTCCTTACTTCCAGCTTTTTACTGTTTTCCTTACTTCCAGCTTCCAGCTTTTTACTGTTTTCCTTACTTCCAGCTTCCAGCTTTTTACTGTTTTCCTTACTTCCAGCTTTTTACTGTTTTCCTTACTTCCAGCTTCCAGCTTTTTACTGTTTTTCTTACTTCCAGCTTCCAGCTTTTTACTGTTTTCCTTACTTCCAGCTTCCAGCTTTTTACTGTTTTCCTTACTTCCAGCTTCTAGCTTTTTACTGTTTTCCTTACTTCCAGCTTCCAGCTTTTTACTGTTTTCATTACTTGCAGCTTTTTACTGTTTTCCTTACTTCCAGCTTTTTACTGTTTTCCTTACTTCCAGCTTTTTACTGTTTTCCTTACTTCCAGCTTCCAGCTTTTTACTGTTTTCCTTACTTCCAGCTTCCAGCTTTTTACTGTTTTCCTTACTTCCAGCTTCCAGCTTTTTACTGTTTTCCTTACTTCCAGCTTTTTACTGTTTTACTTACTTCCAGCTTTTTACTGTTTTCATTACTTCCAGCTTCTAACTGTTTTTCTTACTTCCAGCTTTTTACTGTTTTCCTTACTTCCAGCTTCCAGCTTTTTACTGTTTTCCTTACTTCCAGCTTGTTACTGTTTTCCTTACTTCCAGCTTTTTACTGTTTTCCTTACTTCCAGCTTTTTACTGTTTTCCTTACATCCAGCTTTTTACTGTTTTCCTTACTTCCAGCTTCCAGCTTTTTACTGTTTTCCTTACTTCCAGCTTCCACCTTTTTACTGTTTTCCTTACTTCCAGTTTTTACTGTTTTCCTTACATCCAGCTTCCAGCTTTTTACTGTTTTCCTTACTTCCAGCTTCCGGCTTTTTACTGTTTTCCTTACTTCCAGCTTCCAGTTTTTTATTGGTTTTCCTTACTTCCAGCTTTTTACTGTTTTCCTTACTTCCAGCTTCCAGCTTTTTACTGTTTTCCTTACTTCCAGCTTTTTACTGTTTTCCTTACTTCCAGCTTTTTACTGTTTTCCTTACTTCCAGCATTTTACTGTTTTCCTTACTTCCAGCTTCCAGCATTTTACTGTTTTCCTTACTTCCAGCTTTTTACTGTTTTCCTTACTTCCAGTTTTTACTGTTTTCCTTACTTCCAGCTTCCAGCTTTTTACTGTTTTCCTTACTTCCAGTTTCCAGCTTTTTACTGTTTTCCTTACTTCCAGCTTCCAGCTTTTTACTGTTTTCCTTACTTCCAGCTTCCAGCTTTTTACTGTTTTCCTTACCTTCAGCTTCCAGCTTATTACTGTTATCCTTACTTCCAGCTTTTTACTGTTTTCCTTACTTCCAGCTTTTTACTGTTTTCCTTACTTCCAACTTCCAGCTTTTTACTGTTTTCCTTACTTCCAGCTTCCAGCATTTTACTGTTTTCCTTACTTCCAGCTTCCAGCTTTTTACTGTTTTCCTTACTTCCAGCTTTTTACTGTTTTCCTTACTTCCAGCTTTTTACTGTTTTCCTTACTTCCAGCTTTTTACTGTTTTCCTTACTTCCAGCTTTTTACTGTTTTCCTAACTTCCAGCTTTTTACTGTTTTCCTTACTTACAGCTTCCAGCTTTTTACTGTTTTCCTTACTTCCAGCTTCCAGCTTTTTACTGTTTTCCTTACTTCCAGCTTCCAGCTTTTTACTGTTTTCCTTACTTCCAGCTTCCAGCTTTTTACTGTTTTCCTTACTTCCAGCTTCCAGCGTTTTATTGTTTTCCTTACTTCCAGCTTTTTACTGTTTTCCTTACTTCCAGCTTCCAGCTTTTTACTGTTTTCTTTACTTCCAGCTTCCAGCTTGTTACTGTTTTCCTTACTTCCAGCTTCCAGCTTTTTACTGTTTTCCTTACTTCCAGCTTCCAGCTTTTTACTGTTTTCCTTACTTCAAGCTTCCAGCATTTTACTGTTTTCCTTACTTCCAGCTTCCAGCATTTTACTGTTTTCCTTACTTCCAGCTTCCAGCTTTTTACTGTTTTCCTTACTTCCAGCTTTTTACTGTTTTCCTTACTTCCAGCTTTTTACTGTTTTCCTTACTTCCAGCTTCCAGCATTTTACTGTTTTCCTTACTTCCAGCTTCCAGCATTTTACTGTTTTCCTTACTTCCAGCTTCCAGCATTTTACTGTTTTCCTTACTTCCAGCTTTTTACTGTTTTCCTTACTTCCAGCTTCCAGCTTTTTACTGTTTTCCTTACTTCCAGCTTCCAGCTTTTTACTGTTTTCCTTACTTCCAGCTTTTTACTGTATTCCTTACTTCCAGCTTCCAGCTTTTTACTGTTTTCCTTACTTCCAGCTTCCAGCTTTTTACTGTTTTCCTTACTTCCAGCTTCCAGCTTTTTACTGTTTTCCTTACTTCCAGCTTTTTACTGTATTCCTTACTTCCAGCTTCCAGCTTTTTACTGTTTTCCTTACTTCCAGCTTCCAGCTTTTTACTGTTTTCCTTACTTCCAGCTTCCAGCTTTTTACTGTTTTCCTTACTTCCAGCTTTTTACTGTTTTCCTTACTTCCAGCTTCCAGCTTTTTACTGTTTTCCTTACTTCCAGCTTCCAGCTTTTTACTGTTTTCCTTACTTCCAGCTTTTTACTGTTTTCCTTACTTCCAGCTTGCAGCTTTTTACTGTTTTCCTTACTTCCAGCTTCCAGCTTTTTACTGTTTTCCTTACTTCCAGCTTCCAGCTTTTTACTGTTTTCCTTACTTCCAGCTTTTTACTGTTTTCCTTACTTCCAGCTTTTTACTGTTTTCCTTACTTCCAGCTTTTTACTGTTTTCCTTACTTCCAGCTTCCAGCTTTTTACTGTTTTCCTTACTTCCAGCTTCCAGCTTTTTACTGTTTTCCTTACTTCCAGCTTCCAGCTTTTTACTGTTTTCCTTACTTCCAGCTTCCAGCTTTTTACTGTTTTCCTTACTTCCAGCTTCCAGCATTTTACTGTTTTCCTTACTTCCAGCTTCCAGCTTTTTACTGTTTTCCTTACTTCCAGCTTTTTACTGTTTTCCTTACTTCCAGCTTCCAGCATTTTACTGTTTTCCTTACTTCCAGCTTCCAGCATTTTACTGTTTTCCTTACTTCCAGCTTCCAGCATTTTACTGTTTTCCTTACTTCCAGCTTTTTACTGTTTTCCTTACTTCCAGCTTCCAGCTTTTTACTGTTTTCCTTACTTCCAGCTTCCAGCTTTTTACTGTTTTCCTTACTTCCAGCTTCCAGCATTTTACTGTTTTCCTTACTTCCAGCTTTTTACTGTTTTCCTTACTTCCAGCTTCCAGCTTTTTACTGTTTTCCTTACTTCCAGCTTCCAGCTTTTTACTGTTTTCCTTACTTCCAGCTTTTTACTGTATTCCTTACTTCCAGCTTCCAGCTTTTTACTGTTTTCCTTACTTCCAGCTTCCAGCTTTTTACTGTTTTCCTTACTTCCAGCTTCCAGCTTTTTACTGTTTTCCTTACTTCCAGCTTTTTACTGTATTCCTTACTTCCAGCTTCCAGCTTTTTACTGTTTTCCTTACTTCCAGCTTCCAGCTTTTTACTGTTTTCCTTACTTCCAGCTTCCAGCTTTTTACTGTTTTCCTTACTTCCAGCTTTTTACTGTTTTCCTTACTTCCAGCTTCCAGCTTTTTACTGTTTTCCTTACTTCCAGCTTCCAGCTTTTTACTGTTTTCCTTACTTCCAGCTTTTTACTGTTTTCCTTACTTCCAGCTTGCAGCTTTTTACTGTTTTCCTTACTTCCAGCTTCCAGCTTTTTACTGTTTTCCTTACTTCCAGCTTCCAGCTTTTTACTGTTTTCCTTACTTCCAGCTTTTTACTGTTTTCCTTACTTCCAGCTTTTTACTGTTTTCCTTACTTCCAGCTTGTTACTGTTTTCCTTACTTCCAGCTTTTTACTGTTTTCCTTACTTCCAGCTTCCAGCTTTTTACTGTTTTCCTTACTTCCAGCTTCCAGCTTTTTACTGTTTTCCTTACTTCCAGCTTCCAGCTTTTTACTGTTTTCCTTACTTCCAGCTTCCAGCATTTTACTGTTTTCCTTACTTCCAGCTTCCAGCTTTTTACTGTTTTCCTTACTTCCAGCTTTTTACTGTTTTCCTTACTTCCAGCTTCCAGCATTTTACTGTTTTCCTTACTTCCAGCTTCCAGCATTTTACTGTTTTCCTTACTTCCAGCTTCCAGCATTTTACTGTTTTCCTTACTTCCAGCTTTTTACTGTTTTCCTTACTTCCAGCTTCCAGCTTTTTACTGTTTTCCTTACTTCCAGCTTCCAGCTTTTTATTGTTTTCCTTACTTCCAGCTTTTTACTGTTTTCCTTACTTCCAGCTTCCAGCTTTTTACTGTTTTCCTTATTTCCAGCTTTTTACTGTTTTCCTTACTTCCAGCTTCCAGCTTTTTACTGTTTTCCTTACTTCCAGCATTTTACTGTTTTCCTTACTTCCAGCTTCCAGCATTTTACTGTTTTCCTTACTTCCAGCTTTTTACTGTTTTCCTTACTTCCAGCTTCCAGCTTTTTACTGTTTTCCTTACTTCCAGCTTTTTACTGTTTTCCTTACTTCCAGCTTCCAGCTTTTTACTGTTTTCCTTACTTCGAGCTTCCAGCTTTTTACTGTTTTCCTTACTTCCAGCTTTTTACTGTTTTCCTTACTTCCAGCATTTTACTGTTTTCCTTACTTCCAGCTTTTTACTGTTTTCCTTACTCCCAGCTTCCAGCTTTTTACTGTTTTCCTTACTTCTAGCTTCCAGCTTTTTACTGTTTTCCTTATTTCCAGCTTTTTACTGTTTTCCTTACTTCCAGCTTCCAGCTTTTTACTGTTTTCCTTACTTCCAGCATTTTACTGTTTTCCTTACTTCCAGCTTCCAGCATTTTACTGTTTTCCTTACTTCCAGCTTTTTACTGTTTTCCTTACTTCCAGCTTCCAGCTTTTTACTGTTTTCCTTACTTCCAGCTTTTTACTGTTTTCCTTACTTCCAGCTTCCAGCTTTTTACTGTTTTCCTTACTTCCAGCTTCCAGCTTTTTACTGTTTTCCTTACTTCCAGCTTCCAGCATTTTACTGTTTTCCTTACTTCCAGCTTCCAGCTTTTTACTGTTTTCCTTACTTCCAGCTTTTTACTGTTTTCCTTACTTCCAGCTTCCAGCATTTTACTGTTTTCCTTACTTCCAGCTTCCAGCATTTTACTGTTTTCCTTACTTCCAGCTTCCAGCATTTTACTGTTTTCCTTACTTCCAGCTTTTTACTGTTTTCCTTACTTCCAGCTTTTTACTGTATTCCTTACTTCCAGCTTTTTACTGTATTCCTTACTTCCAGCTTCCAGCTTTTTACTGTTTTCCTTACTTCCAGCTTCCAGCTTTTTACTGTTTTCCTTACTTCCAGCTTCCAGCTTTTTATTGTTTTCCTTACTTCCAGCTTTTTACTGTTTTCCTTACTTCCAGCTTCCAGCTTTTTACTGTTTTCCTTATTTCCAGCTTTTTACTGTTTTCCTTACTTCCAGCTTCCAGCTTTTTACTGTTTTCCTTACTTCCAGCATTTTACTGTTTTCCTTACTTCCAGCTTCCAGCATTTTACTGTTTTCCTTACTTCCAGCTTTTTACTGTTTTCCTTACTTCCAGCTTTTTACTGTTTTCCTTACTTCCAGCTTTTTACTGTTTTCCTTACTTACAGCTTCCAGCTTTTTACTGTTTTCCTTACTTCCAGCTTCCAGCTTTTTACTGTTTTCCTTACTTCCAGCTTCCAGCTTTTTACTGTTTTCCTTACTTCCAGCTTCCAGCTTTTTACTGTTTTCCTTACTTCCAGCTTCCAGCGTTTTATTGTTTTCCTTACTTCCAGCTTTTTACTGTTTTCCTTACTTCCAGCTTTTTACTGTTTTCTTTACTTCCAGCTTCCAGCTTGTTACTGTTTTCCTTACTTCCAGCTTCCAGCTTTTTACTGTTTTCCTTACTTCCAGCTTCCAGCTTTTTACTGTTTTCCTTACTTCAAGCTTCCAGCATTTTACTGTTTTCCTTACTTCCAGCTTCCAGCATTTTACTGTTTTCCTTACTTCCAGCTTCCAGCTTTTTACTGTTTTCCTTACTTCCAGCTTTTTACTGTTTTCCTTACTTCCAGCTTTTTACTGTTTTCCTTACTTCCAGCTTCCAGCATTTTACTGTTTTCCTTACTTCCAGCTTCCAGCATTTTACTGTTTTCCTTACTTCCAGCTTCCAGCATTTTACTGTTTTCCTTACTTCCAGCTTTTTACTGTTTTCCTTACTTCCAGCTTCCAGCTTTTTACTGTTTTCCTTACTTCCAGCTTCCAGCTTTTTACTGTTTTCCTTACTTCCAGCTTTTTACTGTATTCCTTACTTCCAGCTTCCAGCTTTTTACTGTTTTCCTTACTTCCAGCTTCCAGCTTTTTACTGTTTTCCTTACTTCCAGCTTCCAGCTTTTTACTGTTTTCCTTACTTCCAGCTTTTTACTGTATTCCTTACTTCCAGCTTCCAGCTTTTTACTGTTTTCCTTACTTCCAGCTTCCAGCTTTTTACTGTTTTCCTTACTTCCAGCTTCCAGCTTTTTACTGTTTTCCTTACTTCCAGCTTTTTACTGTTTTCCTTACTTCCAGCTTCCAGCTTTTTACTGTTTTCCTTACTTCCAGCTTCCAGCTTTTTACTGTTTTCCTTACTTCCAGCTTTTTACTGTTTTCCTTACTTCCAGCTTGCAGCTTTTTACTGTTTTCCTTACTTCCAGCTTCCAGCTTTTTACTGTTTTCCTTACTTCCAGCTTCCAGCTTTTTACTGTTTTCCTTACTTCCAGCTTTTTACTGTTTTCCTTACTTCCAGCTTTTTACTGTTTTCCTTACTTCCAGCTTGTTACTGTTTTCCTTACTTCCAGCTTTTTACTGTTTTCCTTACTTCCAGCTTCCAGCTTTTTACTGTTTTCCTTACTTCCAGCTTCCAGCTTTTTACTGTTTTCCTTACTTCCAGCTTCCAGCTTTTTACTGTTTTCCTTACTTCCAGCTTCCAGCATTTTACTGTTTTCCTTACTTCCAGCTTCCAGCTTTTTACTGTTTTCCTTACTTCCAGCTTTTTACTGTTTTCCTTACTTCCAGCTTCCAGCATTTTACTGTTTTCCTTACTTCCAGCTTCCAGCATTTTACTGTTTTCCTTACTTCCAGCTTCCAGCATTTTACTGTTTTCCTTACTTCCAGCTTTTTACTGTTTTCCTTACTCCCAGCTTCCAGCTTTTTACTGTTTTCCTTACTTCCAGCTTCCAGCTTTTTACTGTTTTCCTTACTTCCAGCTTCCAGCATTTTACTGTTTTCCTTACTTCCAGCTTTTTACTGTTTTCCTTACTTCCAGCTTCCAGCTTTTTACTGTTTTCCTTACTTCCAGCTTCCAGCTTTTTACTGTTTTCCTTACTTCCAGCTTTTTACTGTATTCCTTACTTCCAGCTTCCAGCTTTTTACTGTTTTCCTTACTTCCAGCTTCCAGCTTTTTACTGTTTTCCTTACTTCCAGCTTCCAGCTTTTTACTGTTTTCCTTACTTCCAGCTTTTTACTGTATTCCTTACTTCCAGCTTCCAGCTTTTTACTGTTTTCCTTACTTCCAGCTTCCAGCTTTTTACTGTTTTCCTTACTTCCAGCTTCCAGCTTTTTACTGTTTTCCTTACTTCCAGCTTTTTACTGTTTTCCTTACTTCCAGCTTCCAGCTTTTTACTGTTTTCCTTACTTCCAGCTTCCAGCTTTTTACTGTTTTCCTTACTTCCAGCTTTTTACTGTTTTCCTTACTTCCAGCTTGCAGCTTTTTACTGTTTTCCTTACTTCCAGCTTCCAGCTTTTTACTGTTTTCCTTACTTCCAGCTTCCAGCTTTTTACTGTTTTCCTTACTTCCAGCTTTTTACTGTTTTCCTTACTTCCAGCTTGTTACTGTTTTCCTTACTTCCAGCTTTTTACTGTTTTCCTTACTTCCAGCTTGCAGCTTTTTACTGTTTTCCTTACTTCCAGCTTCCAGCATTTTACTGTTTTCCTTACTTCCAGCTTCCAGCATTTTACTGTTTTCCTTACTTCCAGCTTCCAGCATTTTACTGTTTTCCTTACTTCCAGCTTTTTACTGTTTTCCTTACTTCCAGCTTCCAGCTTTTTACTGTTTTCCTTACTTCCAGCTTTTTACTGTATTCCTTACTTCCAGCTTCCAGCTTTTTACTGTTTTCCTTACTTCCAGCTTCCAGCTTTTTACTGTTTTCCTTACTTCCAGCTTCCAGCTTTTTACTGTTTTCCTTACTTCCAGCTTTTTACTGTTTTCCTTACTTCCAGCTTCCAGCTTTTTACTGTTTTCCTTACTTCCAGCTTCCAGCTTTTTACTGTTTTCCTTACTTCCAGCTTCCAGCTTTTTACTGTTTTCCTTACTTCCAGCTTCCAGCATTTTACTGTTTTCCTTACTTCCAGCTTCCAGCTTTTTACTGTTTTCCTTACATCCAGCTTTTTACTGTTTTCCTTACTTCCAGCTTCCAGCATTTTACTGTTTTCCTTACTTCCAGCTTCCAGCATTTTACTGTTTTCCTTACTTCCAGCTTCCAGCATTTTACTGTTTTCCTTACTTCCAGCTTTTTACTGTTTTCCTTACTTCCAGCTTCCAGCTTTTTACTGTTTTCCTTACTTCCAGCTTCCAGCTTTTTACTGTTTTCCTTACTTCCAGCTTTTTACTGTTTTCCTTACTTCCAGCTTTTTACTGTTTTCCTTACTTCCAGCTTCCAGCTTTTTACTGTTTTCCTTACTTCCAGCTTCCAGCTTTTTACTGTTTTCCTTACTTCCAGCTTCCAGCTTTTTACTGTTTTCCTTACTTCCAGCTTTTTACTGTTTTCCTTACTTCCAGCTTCCAGCTTTTTACTGTTTTCCTTACTTCCAGCTTCCAGCTTTTTACTGTTTTCCTTACTTCCAGCTTTTTACTGTTTTCCTTACTTCCAGCTTCCAGCTTTTTACTGTTTTCCTTACTTCCAGCTTCCAGCATTTTACTGTTTTCCTTACTTCCAGCTTCCAGCATTTTACTGTTTTCCTTACTTCCAGCTTTTTACTGTTTTCCTTACTTCCAGCTTCCAGCTTTTTACTGTTTTCCTTACTTCCAGCTTCCAGCTTTTTACTGTTTTCCTTACTTCCAGCTTTTTACTGTATTCCTTACTTCCAGCTTTTTACTGTATTCCTTACTTCCAGCTTCCAGCTTTTTACTGTTTTCCTTACTTCCAGCTTCCAGCTTTTTACTGTTTTCCTTACTTCCAGCTTCCAGCTTTTTATTGTTTTCCTTACTTCCAGCTTTTTACTGTTTTCCTTACTTCCAGCTTCCAGCTTTTTACTGTTTTCCTTATTTCCAGCTTTTTACTGTTTTCCTTACTTCCAGCTTCCAGCTTTTTACTGTTTTCCTTACTTCCAGCATTTTACTGTTTTCCTTACTTCCAGCTTCCAGCATTTTACTGTTTTCCTTACTTCCAGCTTTTTACTGTTTTCCTTACTTCCAGCTTCCAGCTTTTTACTGTTTTCCTTACTTCCAGCTTTTTACTGTTTTCCTTACTTCCAGCTTCCAGCTTTTTACTGTTTTCCTTACTTCGAGCTTCCAGCTTTTTACTGTTTTCCTTACTTCCAGCTTTTTACTGTTTTCCTTACTTCCAGCTTGTTACTGTTTTCCTTACTTCCAGCTTTTTACTGTTTTCCTTACTCCCAGCTTCCAGCTTTTTACTGTTTTCCTTACTTCTAGCTTTTTACTGTTTTCCTTACTTCCAGCTTTTTACTGTTTTCCTTACTTCCAGCTTCCAGCTTTTTACTGTTTTCCTTACTTCCAGCTTCCAGCTTTTTACTGTTTTCCTTACTTCCAGCTTTTTACTGTTTTCCTTACTTCCAGCTTCCAGCTTTTTACTGTTTTTCTTACTTCCAGCTTCCAGCTTTTTACTGTTTTCCTTACTTCCAGCTTCCAGCTTTTTACTGTTTTCCTTACTTCCAGCTTCTAGCTTTTTACTGTTTTCCTTACTTCCAGCTTCCAGCTTTTTACTGTTTTCATTACTTGCAGCTTTTTACTGTTTTCCTTACTTCCAGCTTTTTACTGTTTTCCTTACTTCCAGCTTTTTACTGTTTTCCTTACTTCCAGCTTCCAGCTTTTTACTGTTTTCCTTACTTCCAGCTTCCAGCTTTTTACTGTTTTCCTTACTTCCAGCTTCCAGCTTTTTACTGTTTTCCTTACTTCCAGCTTTTTACTGTTTTACTTACTTCCAGCTTTTTACTGTTTTCATTACTTCCAGCTTCTAACTGTTTTTCTTACTTCCAGCTTTTTACTGTTTTCCTTACTTCCAGCTTCCAGCTTTTTACTGTTTTCCTTACTTCCAGCTTGTTACTGTTTTCCTTACTTCCAGCTTTTTACTGTTTTCCTTACTTCCAGCTTTTTACTGTTTTCCTTACATCCAGCTTTTTACTGTTTTCCTTACTTCCAGCTTCCAGCTTTTTACTGTTTTCCTTACTTCCAGCTTCCACCTTTTTACTGTTTTCCTTACTTCCAGTTTTTACTGTTTTCCTTACATCCAGCTTCCAGCTTTTTACTGTTTTCCTTACTTCCAGCTTCCGGCTTTTTACTGTTTTCCTTACTTCCAGCTTCCAGTTTTTTATTGGTTTTCCTTACTTCCAGCTTTTTACTGTTTTCCTTACTTCCAGCTTCCAGCTTTTTACTGTTTTCCTTACTTCCAGCTTTTTACTGTTTTCCTTACTTCCAGCTTTTTACTGTTTTCCTTACTTCCAGCATTTTACTGTTTTCCTTACTTCCAGCTTCCAGCATTTTACTGTTTTCCTTACTTCCAGCTTTTTACTGTTTTCCTTACTTCCAGTTTTTACTGTTTTCCTTACTTCCAGCTTCCAGCTTTTTACTGTTTTCCTTACTTCCAGTTTCCAGCTTTTTACTGTTTTCCTTACTTCCAGCTTCCAGCTTTTTACTGTTTTCCTTACTTCCAGCTTCCAGCTTTTTACTGTTTTCCTTACCTTCAGCTTCCAGCTTATTACTGTTATCCTTACTTCCAGCTTTTTACTGTTTTCCTTACTTCCAGCTTTTTACTGTTTTCCTTACTTCCAGCTTCCAGCTTTTTACTGTTTTCCTTATTTCCAGCTTTTTACTGTTTTCCTTACTTCCAGCTTCCAGCTTTTTACTGTTTTCCTTACTTTCAGCTTCCAGCTTTTTACTGTTTTCCTTACTTCCAGCTTCCAGCTTTTTACTGTTTTCCTTACTTCCAGCTTCCAGCTTTTTACTGTTTTCCTTACTTCCAGCTTCCAGCTTTTTACTGTTTTCCTTACTTCCAGCTTTTTACTGTTTTCCTTACTTCCAGCTTTTTACTGTTTTCCTTACTTCCAGCTTTTTACTGTTTTCCTTACTTCCAGCTTCCAGCATTTTACTGTTTTTCTTACTTCCAGCTTTTTATTGTTTTCCTTACTTCCAGCTTCCAGCTTTTTACTGTTTTCCTTACTTCCAGCTTTTTACTGTTTTCCTTACTTCCAGCTTCCAGCTTTTTACTGTTTTCCTTACTTCCAGCTTCCAGCTTTTTACTGTTTTCCTTACTTCCAGCTTTTTACTGTTTTCCTTACTTCCAGCTTTTTACTGTTTTCCTTACTTCCAGCTTCCGGCTTTTAACTGTTTTCCTTACTTTCAGCTTTTTACTGTTTTCCTTACTTCCAGCTGTTTACTGTTTTCCTTACTTCCAGCTTCCAGCTTTTTACTGTTTTCCTTACTTCCAGCTTCCAGCTTTTTACTGTTTTCCTTACTTCCAGCTTTTTACTGTTTTCCTTACTTCCAGCTTTTTACTGTTTTCCTTACTTCCAGCTTTTTACTGTTTTCCTTACTTCCAGCTTCCAGCTTTTTACTGTTTTCCTTACTTCCAGCTTCCAGCTTTTTACTGTTTTCCTTACTTCCATCTTCCAGCTTTTTACTGTTTTCCTTACTTCCAGCTTCCAGCATTTTACTGTTTTCCTTACTTCCAGCTTTTTACTGTTTTCCTTACTTCCAGCTTTTTACTGTTTTCCTTACTTCCAGCTTCCAGCTTTTTATTGTTTTCCTTACTTCCAGCTTTTTACTGTTTTCCTTACTTCCAGCTTTTTACTGTTTTCCTTACTTCCAGCTTCCAGCTTTTTACTGTTTTCCTTACTTCCAGCGTTTTACTGTTTTCCTTACTTCCAGCTTCCAGCTTTTTACTGTTTTCCTTACTTCCAGCTTGTTACTGTTTTCCTTACTTCCAGCTTTTTACTGTTTTCCTTACTTCCAGCTTCCAGCTTTTTACTGTTTTCCTTACTTCCAGCTTCCAGCTTTTTACTGTTTTCCTTACTTCCAGCTTCCAGCTTTTTACTGTTTTCCTTACTTCCAGCTTTTTACTGTTTTCCTTACTTCCAGCTTTTTACTGTTTTCCTTACTTCCAGCTTTTTACTGTTTTCCTTACTTCCAGCTTCCAGCTTTTTACTGTTTTCCTTACTTCCAGCTTCCAGCTTTTTACTGTTTTCCTTACTTCCAGCTTCCAGCTTTTTACTGTTTTCCTTACTTCCAGCTTCCAGCTTTTTATTGTTTTCCTCACTTCCAGCTTTTTACTGTTTCCCTTACTTCCAGCTTCCAGCTTTTTACTGTTTTCCTTACTGCAGCTTCCAGCTTTTTACTGTTTTCCTTACTTCCAGCTTCCAGCATTTTACTGTTTTCCTTACTTCCAGCTTCCAGCATTTTACTGTTTTCCTTACTTCCAGCTTCCAGCTTTTTACTGTTTTCCTTACTTCCAGCTTTTTACTGTTTTCCTTACTTCCAGCTTTTTACTGTTTTCCTTACTTCCAGCTTCCAGCTTTTTACTGTTTTCCTTACTTCCAGCTTCCAGCATTTGACTGTTTTCCTTACTTCCAGCTTCCAGCATTTTACTGTTTTCCTTACTTCCAGCTTCCAGCATTTTACTGTTTTCCTTACTTCCAGCTTCCAGCTTTTTACTGTTTTCCTTACTTCCAGCTCTTTAATGTTTTCCTTACTTCCGGCTTTTTACTGTTTTCCTTACTTCCAGCTTCCAGCTTTTTACTGTTTTCCTTACTTCCAGCTTCTTACTGTTTTCCTTACTTCAAGCTTCCAGCTTTTTACTGTTTTCCTTACTTCCAGCTTCCAGCTTTTTACTGTTTTCCTTACTTCCAGCTTTTTACTGTTTTCCTTACTTCCAGCTTCCAGCTTTTTACTGTTTTCCTTACTTCCAGCTTCCAGCTTTTTACTGTTTTCCTTACTTCCAGCTTCCAGCTTTTTACTGTTTTCCTTACTTCCAGCTTTTTACTGTTTTCCTTACTTCCAGCTTCCAGCTTTTTACTGTTTTCCTTACTTCCAGCTTTTTACTGTTTTCCTTACTTCCAGCTTTTTACTGTTTTCCTTACTTCCAGCTTCCAGCTTTTTACTGTTTTCCTTACTTTCAGCTTTTTACTGTTTTCCTTACTTCCAGCTGTTTACTGTTTTCCTTACTTCCAGCTTCCAGCTTTTTACTGTTTTCCTTACTTCCAGCTTCCAGCTTTTTACTGTTTTCCTTACTTCCAGCTTTTTACTGTTTTCCTTACTTCCAGCTTTTTACTGTTTTCCTTACTTCCAGCTTCCAGCTTTTTACTGTTTTCCTTACTTCCAGCTTCCAGCTTTTTACTGTTTTCCTTACTTCCAGCTTCCAGCATTTTACTGTTTTCCTTACTTCCAGCTTTTTACTGTTTTCCTTACTTCCAGCTTTTTACTGTTTTCCTTACTTCCAGCTTTTTACTGTTTTCCTTTCTTCCAGCTTTTTACTGTTTTCCTTACTTCCAGCTTTTTACTGTTTTCCTTACTTCCAGCTTTTTACTGTTTTCCTAACTTCCAGCTTTTTACTGTTTTCCTTACTTCCAGCTTTTTACTGTTTTCCTTACTTCCAGCTTTTTACTGTTTTCCTTTCTTCCAGCTTTTTACTGTTTTCCTTACTTCCAGCTTTTTACTGTTTTCCTTACTTCCAGCTTTTTACTGTTTTCCTAACTTCCAGCTTTTTACTGTTTTCCTTACTTCCAGCTTCCAGCTTTTTATTGTTTTCCTTACTTCCAGCTTTTTACTGTTTTCCTTACTTCCAGCTTTTTACTGTTTTCCTTACTTCCAGCTTCCAGCTTTTTACTGTTTTCCTTACTTCCAGCGTTTTACTGTTTTCCTTACTTCCAGCTTCCAGCTTTTTACTGTTTTCCTTACTTCCAGCTTGTTACTGTTTTCCTTACTTCCAGCTTTTTACTGTTTTCCTTACTTCCAGCTTCCAGCTTTTTACTGTTTTCCTTACTTCCAGCTTCCAACTGTTTTCCTTACTTCCAGCTTTTTACTGTTTTCCTTACTTCCAGCTTTTTACTGTTTTCCTTACTTCCAGCTTCCAGCTTTTTACTGTTTTCCTTACTTCCAGCTTCCAGCTTTTTACTGTTTTCCTTACTTCCAGCTTCCAGCTTTTTACTGTTTTCCTTACTTCCAGCTTCCAGCTTTTTATTGTTTTCCTCACTTCCAGCTTTTTACTGTTTCCCTTACTTCCAGCTTCCAGCTTTTTACTGTTTTCCTTACTACAGCTTCCAGCTTTTTACTGTTTTCCTTACTTCCAGCTTTTTACTGTTTTCCTTACTTCCAGCTTCCAGCTTTTTACTGTTTTCCTTACTTCCAGCTTCCAGCTTTTTACTGTTTTCCTTACTTCCAGCTTCCAGCTTTTTACTGTTTTCCTTACTTCCAGCTTTTTACTGTTTTCCTTACTTCCAGCTTCCAGCTTTTTACTGTTTTCCTTACTTCCAGCTTTTTACTGTTTTCCTTACTTCCAGCTTTTTACTGTTTTCCTTACTTCCAGCTTCCAGCTTTTTACTGTTTTCCTTACTTTCAGCTTTTTACTGTTTTCCTTACTTCCAGCTGTTTACTGTTTTCCTTACTTCCAGCTTCCAGCTTTTTACTGTTTTCCTTACTTCCAGCTTCCAGCTTTTTACTGTTTTCCTTACTTCCAGCTTTTTACTGTTTTCCTTACTTCCAGCTTTTTACTGTTTTCCTTACTTCCAGCTTTTTACTGTTTTCCTTACTTCCAGCTTCCAGCTTTTTACTGTTTTCCTTACTTCCAGCTTCCAGCATTTTACTGTTTTCCTTACTTCCAGCTTTTTACTGTTTTCCTTACTTCCAGCTTTTTACTGTTTTCCTTACTTCCAGCTTTTTACTGTTTTCCTTTCTTCCAGCTTTTTACTGTTTTCCTTACTTCCAGCTTTTTACTGTTTTCCTTACTTCCAGCTTTTTACTGTTTTCCTAACTTCCAGCTTTTTACTGTTTTCCTTACTTCCAGCTTCCAGCTTTTTATTGTTTTCCTTACTTCCAGCTTTTTACTGTTTTCCTTACTTCCAGCTTTTTACTGTTTTCCTTACTTCCAGCTTCCAGCTTTTTACTGTTTTCCTTACTTCCAGCGTTTTACTGTTTTCCTTACTTCCAGCTTCCAGCTTTTTACTGTTTTCCTTACTTCCAGCTTGTTACTGTTTTCCTTACTTCCAGCTTTTTACTGTTTTCCTTACTTCCAGCTTCCAGCTTTTTACTGTTTTCCTTACTTCCAGCTTCCAGCTTTTTACTGTTTTCCTTACTTCCAGCTTTTTACTGTTTTCCTTACTTCCAGCTTTTTACTGTTTTCCTTACTTCCAGCTTCCAGCTTTTTACTGTTTTCCTTACTTCCAGCTTCCAGCTTTTTACTGTTTTCCTTACTTCCAGCTTCCAGCTTTTTACTGTTTTCCTTACTTCCAGCTTCCAGCTTTTTATTGTTTTCCTCACTTCCAGCTTTTTACTGTTTCCCTTACTTCCAGCTTCCAGCTTTTTACTGTTTTCCTTACTACAGCTTCCAGCTTTTTACTGTTTTCCTTACTTCCAGCTTTTTACTGTTTTCCTTACTTCCAGCTTCCAGCTTTTTACTGTTTTCCTTACTTCCAGCTTCCAGCTTTTTACTGTTTTCCTTACTTCCAGCTTCCAGCTTTTTACTGTTTTCCTTACTTCCAGCTTTTTACTGTTTTCCTTACTTCCAGCTTCCAGCTTTTTACTGTTTTCCTTACTTCCAGCTTTTTACTGTTTTCCTTACTTCCAGCTTTTTACTGTTTTCCTTACTTCCAGCTTCCAGCTTTTTACTGTTTTCCTTACTTTCAGCTTTTTACTGTTTTCCTTACTTCCAGCTGTTTACTGTTTTCCTTACTTCCAGCTTCCAGCTTTTTACTGTTTTCCTTACTTCCAGCTTCCAGCTTTTTACTGTTTTCCTTACTTCCAGCTTTTTACTGTTTTCCTTACTTCCAGCTTTTTACTGTTTTCCTTACTTCCAGCTTTTTACTGTTTTCCTTACTTCCAGCTTCCAGCTTTTTACTGTTTTCCTTACTTCCAGCTTCCAGCATTTTACTGTTTTCCTTACTTCCAGCTTTTTACTGTTTTCCTTACTTCCAGCTTTTTACTGTTTTCCTTACTTCCAGCTTTTTACTGTTTTCCTTTCTTCCAGCTTTTTACTGTTTTCCTTACTTCCAGCTTTTTACTGTTTTCCTTACTTCCAGCTTTTTACTGTTTTCCTAACTTCCAGCTTTTTACTGTTTTCCTTACTTCCAGCTTCCAGCTTTTTATTGTTTTCCTTACTTCCAGCTTTTTACTGTTTTCCTTACTTCCAGCTTTTTACTGTTTTCCTTACTTCCAGCTTCCAGCTTTTTACTGTTTTCCTTACTTCCAGCGTTTTACTGTTTTCCTTACTTCCAGCTTCCAGCTTTTTACTGTTTTCCTTACTTCCAGCTTGTTACTGTTTTCCTTACTTCCAGCTTTTTACTGTTTTCCTTACTTCCAGCTTCCAGCTTTTTACTGTTTTCCTTACTTCCAGCTTCCAGCTTTTTACTGTTTTCCTTACTTCCAGCTTTTTACTGTTTTCCTTACTTCCAGCTTTTTACTGTTTTCCTTACTTCCAGCTTCCAGCTTTTTACTGTTTTCCTTACTACAGCTTCCAGCTTTTTACTGTTTTCCTTACTTCCAGCTTCCAGCATTTTACTGTTTTCCTTACTTCCAGCTTCCAGCATTTTACTGTTTTCCTTACTTCCAGCTTCCAGCTTTTTACTGTTTTCCTTACTTCCAGCTTTTTACTGTTTTCCTTACTTCCAGCTTTTTATTGTTTTCCTTACTTCCAGCTTCCAGCATTTTACTGTTTTCCTTACTTCCAGCTTCCAGCATTTTTTTGTTTTCCTTAATTCCAGCTTCCAGCATTTTTTTGTTTTCCTTAATTCCAGCTTCCAGCATTTTACTGTTTTCCTTACTTCCAGCTTCCAGCTTTTTACTGTTTTCCTTACTTCCAGCTTTTTACTGTTTTCATTACCTCCAGCTTTTTACTGTTTTCCTTACTTCCAGCTTCCAGCATTTTACTGTTTTCCTTACTTCCAGCTTCCAGCTTTTTACTGTTTTCCTTACTTTCAGCTTTTTACTGTTTTCCTTACATCCAGCTTCCAGCATTTTACTGTTTTCCTTACTTCCAGCTTCCAGCATTTTACTGTTTTCCTTACTTCCAGCTTCCAGCTTTTTACTGTTTTCCTTACTTCCAGCATTTTACTGTTTTCCTTACTTCCAGCTTCCAGCATTTTACTGTTTTCCTTACTTCCAGCTTCCAGCTTTTTACTGTTTTCCTTACTTCCAGCTTCCAGCATTTTACTGTTTTCCTTAATTCCAGCTTCCAGCATTTTACTGTTTTCCTTACTTCCAGCTTTTTACTGTTTTCCTTACTTCCAGCTTTTTACTGTTTTCCTTACATCCAGCTTCCAGCATTTTACTGTTTTCCTTACTTCCAGCATTTTACTGTTTTCCTTACTTCCAGCTTCCAGCTTTTTACTGTTTTCCTTACTTCCAGCATTTTACTGTTTTCCTTACTTCCAGCTTCCAGCATTTTACTGTTTTCCTTACTTCCAGCTTCCAGCTTTTTACTGTTTTCCTTACTTCCAGCTTCCAGCATTTTACTGTTTTCCTTAATTCCAGCTTCCAGCATTTTACTGTTTTCCTTACTTCCAGCTTCCAGCATTTTACTGTTTTCCTTACTTCCAGCTTTTTACTGTTTTCCTTACTTCCAGCATTTTACTGTTTTCCTTACTTCCAGCTTCCAGCATTTTACTGTTTTCCTTACTTCCAGCTTCCAGCTTTTTACTGTTTTCCTTACTTCCAGCTTCCAGCTTTTTACTGTTTTCCTTACTTCCAGCTTCCAGCATTTTACTGTTTTCCTTACTTTCAGCTTCCAGCTTTTTACTGTTTTCCTTACTTCCAGCCTCCAGATCTCGTCTCCATATAAAAGGACCAACTTCACATTAGAGTTGAAAATATGTGTATCTGAATCATTTTGTCGTCCGCCCCTATCTTTTTTTCTTCTTCGCTCGTCATCAGGTTTCGACTTTAATGACTCCAACAAAGGTAGCAGTCAACTCAAGGCTCTGTACTGTTCCATACCGTGTGTCATGGAATGATGCTGGTTATTGCCCAACGTGCTACTCATTTCACTAGTGTTTGGCGGGCAGGACTGAAACCAACAATCGTTCGGTTGTCATGTAAGCTGTGCTACAGGTACATATGGCAGTGGGTAAATCATGAATTTATTATAAAGATGACATCTCAGTCTATCGTGTCCTGCATGCAGCCGGATGATGATCAACTGATCTACCCTGACATCTAAACAGATACATCAGAATTTGAGAAAGAGAATTGTCAAGTACTATGTATAGTCGTTATTACTTTATGGCGCAGAAACATGAGCCTGTAATAACACGTAGGAAAAGATTATTAAAGCCTTCAAAAGGTGGGTATATAGAAGATTGGGTCGCATTTTTTTGGAAAGAGCAGAAAACAAATTTGCAGGTATTTAAAATATTGGAGGTGAAAAGATAATTAATTATCGAAATCAGGGTTAGACAGTTATGTTATTTTGGTCATATAACAATATCAACCTCCTTGTTGAAGACCATACTAGAGGATAGTGTAAAGGCAGTCATGAAGAAGGCAGACAGCAAAAAGTTGGTGGATAACATCAGGAGATTGGCTGGAAAAAGCCTCAAATTGCGCCATTACGAAATGAGATAAGAGTACACTGAAGATCCATTACAGCCGACCTTCGATGCAAAGATGGCACTTGAACTGAACTGAACTGATCTCACTTGAAGGGCAGCTGCACCAATCCTCCCTCTTTGGCAAATTTGTCGGCTTCTTCATTTCCTCGGATATTGCGTTGAATTATACTTCGTTTGCAACATTGGGCCAAAACATGTTCTTGTCCAAACGGCCACATGCTTTTCATAGTCAACAATGCTGATTTACAGACTTGCATTTCATGCAAGCGATTCCATTACAATTATGCTGAAGTATTATTTCTGGTATGGATATGATATATTTTGTATAAAACCTACTTGTTCCTCTCCCAATTAAGTATCCGATGCTCTTTAGCCATTCAAGTACAGTTGGTCTAAATTTTACCTGACAAGGTAAAGAGTCAGAAATATTAAAGTTATATTATATCGACTTTCTTTGGTAGTCAACCAGGTAGGCTTCGCTCTATCTTTTAAAATTATTTTTTTGTATGAAAATATTTTCAATAAAACTGTGAAGCCTCTTAGTACACTCCTCAATGTCTGAATTAATCAGTTTCAGTTGGTATCGCATCAGTTTGGCTTGGCTTTGGCTTCGTTCATTCTCAATCTCCCGCTACCAAACGCTGAAAGGGCTTAAGTAGCAGAATGTAGTCCAGAGAACGGAATGCGTTGCGTCGTAGTTTACAGCTTGACTGTGATATTTGCACCTTTCGGTCCAACACATCTGACTTCACAAAGCATTTTTTGAGTATCAAGTTAGCATTCCCTCTTCGATCCCTTCTCCTTAGCCAGTTTGCCCTGCTGCAGCCTGTTATCCAGGATCACCGCGTGGAGGTGTAGAAGGGTCTTGGCAGCTTTGGTTCGCTGGTCCTGACACTAGCAGTCAGCTATGGGTCGCTGACCACTGCAGCTCATGAGCTGCTCTGCATCTTGATCCCGCATCAGTTTCAATTCATAAATATGAAACTGATTGATAAGTGCTCTCCTTCACTGTGTGGTGCATTCCCATCTCCATGACCTGAACATACAACTAGTTAACAGGTCGGACTAGCAGAGGTTGTGTACACAATGTTAGCTCTCCATGTTATGAGGAAGTTGGTTAAAAGATGAAAAATAGAAATCCACGCAAACGAACAACGGTCACCATTATGTAGTGTGTCCTATGTAGTATGTTGCTTCAATCACAGCCCATTTGAAAGAAACTCTCTCTTGCCAAATTCCCAGCTTGATTCAGAGTCATGCCCAAGCATTCCTTGACATGTTTGTGCCATCACCATATTGGTCTGTCTATGTCTCTCTTGGCAGGCACCATACCTGCCATTACCGTTCTCTCAAGACCGTTGTGTCTTTTGGTGTGACCAAAGTATTTCAATTTTATGTTCATGATGGAATTTATGAATCATTTCTTCTGTATCCCAAAATCTTGGCGAATGTCTGCATTATTTTTTTCTGTCCATGGTATTTTGAGGACCCTTCTAAAACATTTCGTCTCGATGGACTCTATTCTTTTCCTTGCGGTTTTGCATTGCAGCCTTATTCTGTCACGTGAAAAACACAGGTACACACAATTTTCACTTTTGTTGGTTTTCTGGTGTTCTGCCTTAGTTTCCTCGGGTTGTTTGTCCTCTACATTGTAATTGCCAATCTCCATCTGATTTCTGTTCAGCAGTCGCCATTTTTGTCATTTCTGAAGACCAGATACTCGAAATTCGTGAATTGTTCTATTTCCCCGTACCCGGACCGGAATTTGAATTTATGTTAACTTCTTGTTTTGTAAGTGGTCTTTATCTTAGTTTTCTTTGTTTATGTTAAACATTATACCAATATCAACGAGCCGCTGTCCGAGTTTCTGGGCAAACATCAGATTGGTTCGCAGTACAAAAGGGAGTAAGACAGGAATGTATCCTCTCACCTTATCTAAATAACATCTTTGCGAAATGCACAATGAGAAATATTACAGAAGACGAGAACATTGAAAGTTTTGATACATTTAAGATTGGCGGGTACGAGATTCCAGAGTTACGATACGCACACGATAAGAAGTGTAGAAGTCCTAGAGCAGCTAATTTCAGCTGTAAATCGACACAGTAAAGATCAAAACCTGTTTATAAACATAAACAAAACCAAGATAATGATGACCGACAAAACACAATGTCAGCATAAATTTACAGGGGGCGGTGAGGAAATAGATCAGGTCACACATGTTGAATATCTGGGCTCCAGAATTTATAAGAATGGCGACTGCTCGAAAGAAATCAGAAGAAGGATAGCCATGGCAATGCAGAGACTGAACAGCCTGAAGAAATTATGGCAGAGCACCAACAAAACGACAAAAGTAAAAGTCTTGAGAGCCTGTGTTTTTCCTGTGGCAGCGTATGGCTGCGAATCATGGACGATTACCAAAACATCTAGACAACTAATCGAATCCTTCGAGTCAAAATGTTACAGAAAGATCCCCAGAATACCCTGGGCAGAGAAAAGACAAATGTAGACATTCGGCAAGAGTTGAGCATAGAGGAAAACTGGTTCATCAATTCCATTATGGCCAGAAAATGTAAATACTTTGGTCACATCAAGAGACACAACGGTCTTGAGAGAACGGTGATGGAAGGTATGGTACCAGGCAAAAGAGGAAAATACCAAGATATCCAGGAATGCCTGGGTATGACTGTGGCGGAGGCTGGAGTTTTGGTAAGGGACAGAGTTTTTTTCAGGCAGACTGTGATGGGAGCGACGTTCTATGAAGGACATGCTACATCCCTGGCTATGATTGTGGCGGAGACTGCCGTTTTGGCAAAGGAACGCGTTTCTTTCAGGCAGACTGCGATGGGAGCGAGGTTCTATGAAGGACATGCTACATGAGGATGTTTATGTTTACAGAGAGGTTGTGTATCTTTGCTGCACCTGCTTACGGCTGCACCTCCTTACGGCTGCACCTGCTTACGGCTACTCCTCTTTACGGCTGCATCTCATTACGACTGCACCTGTTTACGACTGCACCTCCTTACGGCTGCACGTGCTTACGGCTATACCTCTTTACGGCTGCATCTCATTACGACTGCACCTGTTTTCGACTGCACCTCCTTACGGCTGCACCTGTTTACAACTACACCTGCTTACGGCTGCAGCTGTTTACCGCTGCACCTCCTTACGGCTGCACCTCCTTACGGCTGCACCTCCTTACGGCTGCACCTCCTTACGGCTGCACCTCCTTACGGCTGTACCTCCTTATGGCTGCAATTAGCCGCTCTGACTCCTGTGGACTGTTTGAAAATTTCACAATTTCGTCTGCGTATCTTAGCTCTCGGATCTTGTATCCACAGATTGTAAAGGAAGCGTGACTTTCGAAATTCTCAGCCGCTCTAACGTTTCTCATTGTGCACAACGGTCATGTCAAGTTAAATACAATTTTGTAAAAAAGAATATTGTTCTTTTTTAAGCCATTCAGAGGGTGGCAAAAGGAATACCTGAATTACACATAGCTCTACAGAGATACGGCAGGAAATTCATATCCTGAACTCAGAAGGGCGGCAGAAGACAGGCGGAGATCGACTTAGAATATTCAGACGTCCGAGGATTGAAAAAAACGACAACAATATTAGCTGTACAGCACCTAGTTGCGTCCATCTTGTTTGGCTGTGACCAATTCCCGATGATTGCCCCGCCTCTCACGTGGTTCTAACGTTTCAAACTAGTCTGTAGGTCTTTTTGTTGGAAGAAAGGAAGTGGGAAAACTGGTTTCTTTACAGCTCTGACTGGTTCCCGTCTTAGCTCCTATTATGAGCCATTTCGTCTTCAATGGCGGCTCGTTAAATTAATTGATTGATGTTATTATAGCAAAGGAGTTTATTATATTGGGCGAGGCAGCTGGCCACACGCTCAACACTTCTCTGTTCATCCATTCTTGCGAGCACCCATTGCAAGATTAGCCCAATTTGTTCAAGCTAGTAATCGTACGGCGAAGTGGAATAATAGCTTTAAAAATCACTATTACTCAACACACTTAACTATAAACCGCTTGAAAGTATAGATAAAGGAATACGAGGGGCTAACAGTTGTGAATAACACTGCCACTAGTAGTTATCCTTCCCTGCTCGTTATCTGGGGCCCTAAAGGGCATGCAGTAAGTGGCCGTTAATGAAGTTTGAGCACATAACTGGCTGTCTCATCCAGTTGAAACTATATTTCACAAAACAAAGAAAAGTGTGTCTATGAGTGTGTACGTGTGTATGTATGTACATGAGTGTGCATGTGCACAAATACGTGTACATGTATATGCTTGTTTGTGTCTATATGTGTGTATCCAAATGTCTCAAAATGGGTGTGCCTCTATGTGTTCTCCATGTGTGTCTTCATATGTGAGCCTATATTATTGTGTCTATGTGAGTGCCCAAGTTATTGCCCACCACGAAGCAATGGCGATCACAACATCAGACGGTTTTGTCTTAATAAAGTGATGTGTGATGTATTTTGTATTATGGTGAGGAAGAATATGCGCTGGTCATCAATCTCACTCTTATCCTGAGCTACCTTAGATCGGGGGTTTCTGTGGCGAAGTGGTCAAGCCGTTTGCCTCGTGTACCTACTGTCGGGGTTCGAATTTGACCTACGACGGTCGGTTCATGATGGCAATTTTTCCGGAGATCCCTAGTACATGCTTTATGCTGCTCTCGGCTGGCGGGATACTGTTCTGCAGTAAGAGACGTAGCCATATGGGGAGGTCCCCGGCGAGGAAGTCGATCTCACGCCGTTAGCTTTGATCAGTGGCAAGCCTATTGATCGAGGGACTGGAGGTAACTCGGGATGCAGGCACTCTGGTCTTACCTCCAGAGAGACCAGGGGTCGCTTGAAACTTGCGGAGTTCGATCCCCCACCGTTTCTGTTCATCACTTTGTGCCTAAGTAAGTGTTTCTGTTTATATCTCTCAATGTGAATTAAATGTTGTCTATGTGCATTAATCTATATATATGTCTAGGTTTGTCCATGAATTTCTATGTGCGTGTGTATATGCGCGTCTATGTGTGTGTGTTTTTTTCTGTGTATGTCTATCTGTATGTATCTGCGTGTGTCTCTTCGTGTGTCTATGTCGCTACGTATGTATCTATGTTTGTATATATGTGTTATGTATATCTATCTTCTTCTTCTTTTTTTTCGTTTGTGTCCTGCTTGTGCCTTTTAGCGTCAGGCTATGAAGAGGTTTCTTGAATGGGTTTCGTATGTGCTTCTTATGTGCTTCGTATACGGGGAGCTTTACTACTTCTGTTATTTCTGCCTACATCGTTTGCGTGGTCGGCCTTTTGCTTTGTATCCATTGTATCTGTATAGCATTGCTTTCTGATGGATACTATTCATGTCATGTGGCCGAACCATTTGGTTTGCTGTCTCTTGATGAGGCCTATCACTGGTGTTGTACCTATTGTTTCCTAATATCTTCGTTTCTGATTATTGTTACTTCAAGCATCCTGCGCAGGCACTTCATCTATGTTGCTACAATGTTTCTGTTATCTTTGCTTGTCAATGTACAATTTTGGCTCTGATACCAAAATATTGGTAGGAATATCCAGTTGTAAAGCGTTCTTTTTGTATCCATTGTCAAATGTTTACATTGTCATTTGCCAAATGATTTGACTTGCTTTATTACATCTGTATTCAATTTCAGTGTCCACTTTACCATCAGCTGACATTATGTTACCCAGGTATGTGAAATTTGTCACCTACTTCACTTGTTGATTTTGTATAATATATATAATAAATTTATTGTTTTTGTTTCTTTTCTTACAATCTTCATAACTTCTGTTTTCTCTATGTTGAATTTCATACCGTAATCCGTTCAGGCCTCATCAAGATTGTTGATATGTTCATGCAGTTGTTTTTATTATATCTCGGTCATCAGCAAAGAGAAGTTTATTTAAGTGATCACTGAGATTGTTTCCCTATAACGTTCTAAATGTTTTCCACGGTTGCTATCTATCATTTGATTGAAAGCCTTCTCTTGGTCCACGAAAGCAACGTGTAGTGTCTGATCATACTCTATTGTTTTCTACGCTAGTTGCCTGAATGTGAAGATTGCATCTGTACAGCTCCTGTTTTTAATAAATCCTATCTGTGCTTCGCTAAGTTCAATGATTGGTTGAAGTCTTTTCCCAGTGTCTTACAGAATGTCTTTCCAGTATGACTCAGAAATGATATTCCTCTATATCTTTTACAGTACTTTTTGATACTTCTTTTCCATATGTTGCACTTCTCCATTCTTCTGCTTTTTCTTGTTTAATCCACACTAGGATATGCAGTCTGTGTAGCAAGGTTATTTCTACATCTTTTGTTGCCTTGATTAGTTCGGCAGGGATGTCATCCAGCCCTGATGATTTGTTTGATGGTGCCGCTTGTATAGCGTATTTAATCTCTGGTTTAGTTATATCCGGTTCTAGCCCTGTAGTGGTCTCTATATTGGTATCTTGTGCTCTCACTATTTCTCCAGTGTGAAGTAGATCTTCGTAACATTGTTGCCATTTATCCATGAGTTTTCTTTTGTCGTGTACGTCGTTTCGATTTTCATCACTAATGATTTCTGTTGGGTCATAACATTCTACTCTGTGTTTGATTATTTTAATTTTTGTATAGAAGATTCGAATAGCATTTTTATGTTCTGGGATTAGATATTCTCCGTATTATTCAAATGCTTGTCTTTTCGCTTCTTGTTTTACTCTACGTATGTTTATGTGTTTGTCTATATCGGTTATTGTTGTTGTTGTTATTATTGTTTTCGAATGCCCACAATGAGTAGATTACTCTTATGTGCGTCCTGAAAAGGACGTTAAATGGCGGGTTATCGTAGCTTTCCTCACTTACCGAGCGTGCTGATGAAGTTGGACTGGAGTCCTCCAGGCGGATGTGGTATGCTTAGCTTCATCTGCGTGTCTCACTGTTATAAAGATTACATCGAACCTCACCTTGTTAGCCCGACTGTTGTCCTCGACAACAGCCCGTTTCCAGGGCGACCAACGAGGAGGTCAGGGTAGGGTCTTGGCCAGTATATTTCTCCTGACTTTGGTTAACATTGTCTGATCAGTGTGTTTTGCCTGACCAGACGTTAGCCTCATCGTCCCGTCTATATGGGTATATATGTGATTATCGTAATACCGCAGATTCAAATGCGAATTTCATTTAAAAATTCCGAAAAAGCCGAAGTTGTAACGGTCAGCACATTTTATTTCATGTCGCTATGTGAACTTGAAGCCACTACATAATTGTGTGTATTACTAATTATCAAGACGAAGACTGGTGCTAAAGTTCTAGTACATCTACACAATCTAAGCGTATATTTATAGTCTGGACAAACGTAGATACAGTTATACAGGACATATTACGTGTTCGAAAAATGCATAAATCAAAGATGGCCGTCATTTTAAATCTTAGACTTAGTCTTAGTCGACTTATACCTCTACACGGGAGGATGCCTCTGCGAAGGTCCCAGCTCTGGTATGAGCTAGAAGTAGCCAGGAGGAGGATGTCCTGTTTAGCGGACTAAGCTCTAGCAGTTTATCACTCCGCTGCGTTAGGACAAGTGCCGCGGATGGTGGTTAACCGATGTGCGAGTCAATGTTAATAGACTCAAACATTAGAACAAAATAGACACGCAGTCTGTCAGGCACCATCTACGCTGTTCTAAACAAACAACTTAACTGTGACCGGTGTTTTGTCAAGTCACACAATTAGTCGCCTCTCACGGTACGCTCTCTGTGGGGCAGTGGTGCTATTCTTGTCCTTTTCATACACAAAACCCCATCAGACCACTCGTTCAAAAAACAATTTCAAAACATTAATATCATATCATTTTTAGAATAACACAAAGCCACCAATCGTTTTAAAATAATGGACGTTCATCATATTTAGCCTTGAACACTTTCACGTTTATTATCGGTCTCTGATAATAAGATCTTTCTGTTGATAACGTTGTCATCCTCGTGAATGTGTCTTCGGTGCGCCATTCGATGACTGATTTTATAATCCGTTGGGATTAATTATGTGTCCACAATGCTCTGATTGTTTAAGTTCAGTCTCGTTAATTATCATTGTATTAATGTTTCATTAATAGCTATTAGTAGTCAGGGTAGTCCAAATGTCGGCTTCTGCATCTTTGCTACGGAAGAAACAGAATGGGAAGAAACAGAATGGGAAGAAACAGAATGGAAGGTTAGAGTATGAGTGGATAGATAATATTGGAACATCGAGGATTTGGGGGCGTGTGAATCTAGTGTGTTTTTCATGCTGGGGTGCACAGAAATGAAAGAGCTGACTCTATTGTGTTGAAACCCCCATTAATCTGGGGTAGTTGTCTCGCCGCGGCGACTCAATTTCAACCAGTGTTCGTAAAGCGATCTCAGTCCCGCCAGGCGGAGCGATAGCGCGGGCTTGCAGAAAACGCTCGCCTGCCTTTCCCCGTAGTGCGAATTGGGTGCGGTTTGTGGTAGTGGCTCCTCCACCGAGGTGCGCTAGTCTGGTCCGTATCAGGAAACGTGGTCCGTCCGTGGTGATTTATCTAAGGCTTATAGCAGAGCTCGACAGTACGTCTCGCTGGTGGTCCGACTCTCGCAAAGAGCTTGTGACCGGCAAATGGAAAGCAGGAATCGTTGCCTCGCATGCCCTGCGTTCTCCCTACGGAGAAGGGCAGGCCGGCAGGCCAAATTGTGTCTCTAGTCCCAGTGAAATTCGTCGCCGAGGTCGTTGGGATCCGTTCTGCACAGAGCGCTGCCATCCCTCCTCGAGCGAGCCCGGTCGGTCGGTCGTCTGGTGCGTGTGGGAGGCCCCTATCAGGCGGTCCTAGGTCGACGGAGTGAGGGACGGGTGGAACAACCGTCCGTCCGTCCCGTCAGTCGGTCCCTGCGGCCGTCCCAGCGAGGCTTTTTACACACCCTTCCTCCGCCGACCGGTGTGTGCTGTACGTACGTCTTCGACAGATATCTGGTTGATCCTGCCAGTAGTCATATGCTTGTCTCAAAGATTAAGCCATGCATGTCTAAGTTCACACTGTCTCACGGTGAAACCGCGAATGGCTCATTAAATCAGTCGAGGTTCCTTAGATGACACGATCCTACTTGGATAACTGTGGCAATTCTAGAGCTAATACATGCTTACCAAGCTCCGACCCTCGCGGAAAGAGCGCTTTTATTAGTTCAAAACCAATCGTCGTTTCCCCTCGCGGGGTTGCGGCGTCCCCACTGGTGACTCTGGATAACTTTGTGCTGATCGCATGGCCTCATGTGCCGGCGACGCATCTTTCAAATGTCTGCCCTATCAAATGTCGATGGTACGTGACATGCCTACCATGTTTGTAACGGGTAACGGGGAATCAGGGTTCGATTCCGGAGAGGGAGCATGAGAAACGGCTACCACATCCAAGGAAGGCAGCAGGCGCGCAACTTACCCATTCCCGGCACGGGGAGGTAGTGACGAAAAATAACAATACGGGACTCTTTCGAGGCCCCGTAATTGGAATGAGTACACTTTAAACCCTTTAACGAGGATCTATTGGAGGGCAAGTCTGGTGCCAGCAGCCGCGGTAATTCCAGCTCCAATAGCGTATATTAAAGTTGTTGCAGTTAAAAAGCTCGTAGTTGGATCTCAGGCGCAGGCGGGCGGTCCGGCTCGCGCCGGTTCACTGCCCGTTGTCTCCTGCCCTACCGTCTGCCGGCTCTCTCCCACGGGTGCTCTTCGCTGAGCGTCCTGGGTGGCCGGCGCGTTTACTTTGAAAAAATTAGAGTGTTCAAAGCAGGCCTCGGCTGCCTGAATAATGGTGCATGGAATAATGGAATAGGACCTCGGTTCTATTTTGTTGGTTTTTGGAACTGGAGGTAATGATTAACAGGGACAAACGGGGGCATTCGTATTGCGGCGTTAGAGGTGAAATTCTTGGATCGCCGCAAGACGAGCTACTGCGAAAGCATTTGTCAAGAATGTTTTCATTAATCAAGAACGAAAGTCAGAGGCGCGAAGACGATCAGATACCGTCGTAGTTCTGACCATAAACGATGCCGACTAGCGATCCGCAGGAGTTGCTTCGATGACTCTGCGGGCAGCTTCCGGGAAACCAAAGTGTTTGGGTTCCGGGGGAAGTATGGTTGCAAAGCTGAAACTTAAAGGAATTGACGGAAGGGCACCACCAGGAGTGGAGCCTGCGGCTTAATTTGACTCAACACGGCCAACACTGAAATGATTGACATGCCGAGACCACTCTTCTGGGGCCTAATATGGAACTGGTGCTGGACTTAGACCCCCAGAAATCTGGGGTTATGCCCCCTGTGGCTCGGTTTTGTCTGCATCCAGTGTTTGATAAAGGAATTGACGGAAGAGCACTATCAGGAGTGGAGCCTGAGACCTAAGTTAACTTACCACGCCAATAATGCAGAATGACTATCAAAAAGTACACCTTCGTGGGGTCTAATAGAGAACATGTGCTGGAATTAGACCCTCGAAAATTTTGGGGCTACCCTCTTGATTGTCTCGCTAAGGGAATTGACGGAAGGGCACCACCAGGTGTGGAACCTGCGGCTTAATTTGACTGAACACGCCAATACTGTAGAACAACTGACAAATCGAGAGCACTGCCGTTTGGGTCTAATAATGAACGTACGCTGGTATTAGACTCACGGATGACAAGTCAGCTCTCAAACACCCAAATGAAAGAACGCTACGGAAATCGTGTTTAACTCCGCAGAAACCGCAGATCTCAAATACCTGGTCATTGACAAACAAAAGCCCTCAATAAATTCGTCTGACCAAATAGCGAACGGGTGCTGGAAATAGATCATCTGAAGACAGGTCAGTTTTACCCTACAAATGACAGGGCGTTGCTACGGTAAACCAGCTCAAATCGAGAGGAGCCGCAGACACTTTGGTTCACGTACCAGGCTGATAAGCCAAGGGCGCGAGGCTACCATGTGGGGGATTACGGCCGAACCCTTGTAAGCCGAAATCCCGCCCAAAATCTCAGCACCACTGCAATGGGAGGCTCCTACATGCTCGGGACCTGGGGCTTGCGCCCCAGCCCTATCAGGTAGAGCCACAGTAAGAGGTTCTTGCCGCCCGCCAATCAAAGCGGGCGGACAACTGCTTGATACTCACCCTATACGGCGATGGGGTGCGAAAAAACACCAACCAAAGACTTAGAACCTGGTCGGGGTGTCGAAAACAGTAGAGCAGCCACCTCACTGTGAACTGTCAAGACTCAACCACTGACCATGAGAGTTGTCCGCACACCAGGCGATCAACATCTCTGTGACATTACCAGGCTTGTCCTCTGGCGAAATGCACTCCGGCTACGATATATACCTCTGTACGTTATCAGCCATAACTATCATGCTGGACGCAGAAGAGATGCAGACCAGCGGACATTGCACACCTGCCCCACTGTGTCAACACCCCAGGTGGCGGGGAATGCTAGGCGTACCATCCCTGCATAGAAGCCAAGAAAACAAAGGGAAAAAGAGATACCCCACTCACATGCAAATGCTACGTTTCTGGCAGGACGTGACGATCCTGGGATACAGACACACTGGACTGCCTCTCTTCCGGGTAAACCAGTCCATCTCATATATCATCATCATTGCACCCTATAGACACGAGTAGTGAAGACTCGAAAGTCTGGTAAGACAACTTCCATAGGAGAGAAAACTCTGATCGTAAACAACTGCTGCCTTGCAGATAGGCTGGGGACAGCCAAAGGCTAAGGAGGGCATCCCTACAGAAACGCCTGTTGAAATCGGATGCACGGGGCCGCAAGCCTAACAAAACAGTGCAACGTAAATCACAGTATGATGGCAGCACAACCTATTCGAAAAACGTATGGCGCTCATCCTGAGGAGACCCGCCAGGCAGCGATAGCGCCGGGCCTCACGCCTCGAAGGGGCCCACCCTTGACTACTGGTGGTCACCCACCCATGTGTCGTGGAGTCAAGGCACATGGCTATGGGGTAACGTCTATTGGCCAAAACCTCAAGACCCTCAAAATACTACAGTGGAATGCGGAGGGAGTCATTAACAAAAAACTTTCCCTAACACACCACCTGCATGAAGGTAAGATTGACGTGGCATGTATCCAGGAAACGCACCTCAACAATAACCATAAATTCTCAATCAGAGGATACCAGACCTTCCGTCTAGATAGAGAAGGCCACAAAGGAGGGGTCCTGATACTGACCAGAAACAGCATACCGAGTAGCGCGGTACCTGTCAATCACACCGGACAAGCAGAAATTGTAGGAGTTGACATAATGGCTCAAGAGACGAAACTCCGCATTTTCAATCTGTACGGACCACCAAACAGAGACCTATCGCTCTCGAGTATGGAGGTCAGAGACTCCAACTGCATAGTAGTTGGAGATTTCAACAGCCACTCGGAGAGATGGGGATACTCTGACACAGACAGTAGAGGTGACGAAGTGGAAGATTGGGAGATAGATGCAAATCTCTCCCTAATCAATAGGCCGGAGGATAGCCCTAGCTTCTATTCAAGAACATGGCATACCACCTCGACTCCAGATTTGGCCTTCTCCACACAGGACATACACTATAAAATAGACCGCCAGGTGCTGAACCAACTGGCAGGTAGCGACCACAGGCCGATCAGGCTAACCATTGACATGGAAGTAAGCCCACAGGAAACAAAACCGCTCCCACGTTGGAATTACAAACGAGCCGACTGGGACAGATTTGCAATCCTGACAGATGGGCTGTGTGAAACCATCAACACACGAAACACCAAAATGAAGCCCATGGTGGAGAGCCTAAGCAAGGCAATAATGCAAGCCGCCACTGAAACCATCCCAAGAGGAGCTAGGAAAAACTATAAGCCCTACTGGAATGATGAGTTACAGAAAGTGGAAGATGCAGTAACAAATGCTAGGAACATGGCAGAACGAGAAAAATCCATGGAGGCAAACATCGCCCTCAAAGCCGCCGCGGCGAAGTACAAACACACTCTCAAGCAAACAGCAAGAGAAAGTTGGAAAAATAAAACGGAAAGTCTGAACCTGGACAAAGACGGGAACAAGCTATGGAAGCTAGTCAGAGCCATGAACGACGAAACCCCGTCAAATAAACAAATTACTATCAAGCAGGGCGAGAACTTGATCACAGGTAAGAAAGCCGCAAACGCCTTTGTCGATCACTATGCCAGAGCAAACCACATCGAGGTCCCTGCAGATAAGCATACAGACATTAGCGAAGAGCTAAAGGGACACGAAAACATAAATACGGCTCCTGAAGAGCACATGATGGCCAAACTAACAATGCGCGAAATGGAAGAGGCTATGAGTACACTAAAGAAAAGGAAATCTCCCGGAAAAGACGGGATAACAAACGAAATGCTGATGGGGCTGGGCCAAACAGCGAAGAAGAAACTACTATCAGTCCTGAACCAAAGCTGGAAAAGGGGTATTGTACCCCAGGCATGGAAAGATGCAATACTGGTACCAGTACCAAAAACAGGGAAGGACAAAACAGATCCAAATGGATACAGGCCCATAAGCCTACTGAGCTGTGTTGGCAAGCTGATGGAACGGATGATAAACACCAGACTGATGTGGCATCTGGAAGAAAAACGAATACTAATTCCACAGCAAGCCGGCTTTAGACAGCACAGATCCACTGAGGACCAGGTCATCCTCATAGCCCAGGAGATAGAAGATGCCTACCAGGCACAGAAACACACAGTAGCTGTTTGGGTGGATCTGGAAAAGGCATTTGACAAAGTCTGGAAGGATGGACTTAGAGTCAAGCTAAGAAGAAGTGATGTCTGTGGGAAGATGTACAAGTGGATCAACCACTACCTCAAACAAAGAACGGCCAGAGTCCAAGTACAAGGGCAGATGAGCAAAAAGGTGACACTCGAGCAGGGAGTACCCCAAGGGGGAGTATTGTCACCCACACTCTTCCTGGTATATATAAACGATATTACAGAGAATATACCAAGAAGAGTCCATAGCTCAATGTTTGCAGACGATCTGGCTATGTGGACCTCTGAAAAGAATCTCACCATAGCAAGAAATCGGATGCAGACGGCCCTAACATCGCTGGAAGAATGGGCGAACTCATGGCTGGTCAAAATTAACGAGGAGAAAACCACGTGCACAATATTCTCGCTCTCATTAAAACCCCAAAGTACCAAATTAAGGCTAAATGGCAAAATCCTGCAGCCAAACGACAACCCAACCTATCTGGGAGTCACATTTGATCGGCGCATGACATGGAAAAGTCAGATTGAGAGAAACCGAATGAAAGCCAGAGAAAGAATGGCGATCATGAGGAAACTTGCTGGCACAAGCTGGGGAGCAGACGAAGGCATACTAAAGAAACTGTACACTGGAAGAGTGAGACCAGTTCTCGAGTACGGCATTGCGGCATGGACAACCGCAGCGAAGGCGAACTTCGATAAAGTTAACAAACTTCAAAACCAAGCCATGAGAATTATAACAGGTGGCATGAAGTCAACGCCAATTGTAGAACTTGAAAAGATTACAAAACTGCAATCCATGACCGATAGAAGAGACTGCAGAGCCCAGCTGCAGTCAGAGAAACTCAGAAGACTGACGGACCATCCAATGTACCAGAGACTAAACAATTTGGGAAATGGGAAACTAAAGCGGAGAAACTTTGCAGAAATAGCCAAAGCAAAGATGCACGAAGATCCCATAAACGCACTAACAACACCAAAACCCATCACTACTGTACGAAAACCTACTTGGAGGCAGGATATATTTCCAGAGGTGGTAGAAAATATACCAGGTATTGCAAACAAAAACTGCCAGAGTGAAAAAGAAAGGAGAGACACTACCCTAAGCTTCATAACGAAAAGCTACCCAAGCATGGACTGGACCCATGCATACACCGACGGTTCTGTAACAAACACTACACAGAACGGAGGGGCAGGAGCATTCCTGAACCTACCAAATGGCAGAAAAATAACACTGTCATTCGCTACTGGTAAGTACACAAGCAATTTCAGAGCAGAGGCAGAGGCACTGAGGGCGGCAGTGGAAGAAATGGTAACACACAGTGAAAATGAGAGCCATATAGTCCTGCTGACAGATGCTCTCGAAGTAGTCACAGCGCTAAAAAGCCAGAAAAACACTGAGCTTAATGACTTAAGAGCAGCACTCTGCAAACTGTGCCAGCAGTCCGCACCAAAAAGGGTAGTGGTACAGTGGGTTCCGTCACACTGCAACATCCAAGGCAACGAGGAGGCAGACAGACTGGCAAAAGAAGGTGCAAGGCTACCACAAACAGATACCAGTATGACGTACGAAGAGTCAAAACGGCTTATCAAAGCCAGATACATGTCCAAATGGGAAACCGAACATACTGGTTACACCAAAAACGATGCCTATTACCAGTTGAACCGAAGAGAGCAGGTCGTTGTCTTCAGACTTCGCACTGGCCACAACAGACTGAGGTACCACCTATTCAACAAATTGAAGATAGGGTGTACCGACGAATGCCCGTGCGGTACTGGTAAAATGACCACTGAACATCTGCTGCAGAACTGCCCGACATACGAGGATCAGAGAGAGCAGATGTGGCCATTGCCAGTGGAACTGCAAGACAAGCTCTATGGTAGTGGCGAGAGTCTCAGGATGACCGCCGCTTTTTTCGAGAAAATAATGGTTACTGTCTGACTGTGTACGCAGAAGAAGAAGAAGAAGAAACCCCCATTATTAGACACAACAGATGTGGATTCATGAAGACAACAACTTAATCAATAATCGAATGTTCAATAATGGGACTGCAGTAGGTAAATCTCTAATCGATAGTTTATTATATTTTAAGATGATGGAGAACGATTTAGTTGTATACCATAAACTACACAAACCATCTATTTCGATAACCTCAGCATTGTGTTTGCTCGATGTGGTGTGTAGTTATGATGTCTCTGCGCAAAGATAATATCATTATTTTTACCCTATATTTAATCTTTGTTAATTTATGTTTTTCATTGCTAGCATTGACATTTTCTGTATATCAACATTTCACAAATAACATGTAACTCAATCAAATTTTATGTCCAAGGTTGTTGTTGTTGTTGTTGTTTGTGAATGCTCCTCACAATGAGTATGTTCACTCTTTTGTGCGCCCTGAAATGGACGTTAAGTGGCGGGTTGCAGCAGCTTTCCTCACATCCCAAGCATGCTGATGAAGGTGGACTATAGTCCTTCAGGCGGTTGTGCTATGCTTGGCTTCATCTGCGTGTCACCAACTACTACGGGGATCACGTCGATCCATAACGTTGTTAGCCAAGATGCTGTGAAAACAGCCCGTTTCCAGAGAGGGCTAATAGGAAGCCGAGGTGAGGTTCTTAGCCAGTATATTTTGCCTGACCCTGACTAACATGTCTGATCAGCATATTTTGCCTGACCATACGTTAGTCTTCCTCCCCTATGTCCAAGGTCAACTATGTGTAATTGGGAGAGCACAGCTTCCAACCCTAGGACCCAATCGTATCACGGCGGATATAACCCCTTTAGCCTCGAACCAGACTCCTGGAGGCGGGAATGACTTGAGGGAACATGTGGCATCGCCAGGCTACTGATTTTAGGTTGCGTGACAGAGGAGAAAGGTCAACAAAAGGAAAATTAGTTTCAAGGAAGATCAATGGCAAAATCTCTTTTCTATAACTTCTTCTTATTTTTAATTTTCTTCTTCTTCCTCTTCGTCTTGTCCTCTTCGTCTTCTTCTTCTTATTTTTCTTTTTATTTTTCTTACACTTCAACGTTTTCTTCATCTTCTTTTTCGTCCTGCTGTTTCTTGCAATTCTTCTTCCTCTCCTTCTTAGTATTGGTTCTTTTTTCCTTTTTGTACTCTTCCTCCGCTTCGTCTTTCTCTTCCTTTTGGCCCACTTTCTCCTCTTCGCCTCTTTCCTCTTTTCTTTCTTCCTCATCTTTCTTCGTATTCCTATTCTTCTTCCTCTTTCTCTATTTCTTTTATTATTTTACTTCTTTTTCATACTATTCTTTTTCGCCCCCCCCTCTTCTACCTCATCCTCCTCCTCTTCTTCCTCCTCATCCTGCTTCCTCATCATCTACTTCTTCTTCTTCCTCTTGTTCGTCTTCTTCTTTGTCGTCTTTGTCTAATTCTTCTTTATCGTCTTCGTCTTTTTCATCTCCTTCGTCCTGTCTTTGTCTTTTTTTATCTTTCGCTTTCGTTGTTTCTCTCTTCTTCTTCTTCTTCCTCTTCTCCTTCTTCTTCTTCTTCGTTCATTCTAAAAACAGTCCGATATAGTTGACCCCATAAATGTGACTGCTCTCAACACTATGCAACTGTGACAAATTACATAAAACAGTTTTCTGTTGAACTTCATTAAATGTTGCCCGTTTGAGTCGCGTACGTACCATTGTTTGAATTCCTTCCCCACCGTCGTTTGGGAGACCTTCATTTATGAAAGTTCATTCTGTTTATACTTCTTCCAACTTTGTAATTTTAAAACGTTCGTTGACGACCTAACGCGGTCTGTAGCCGGGCATGTCATGTTCGCTTTAAATTTGATACATACAATCTGCTTTGTCTTTTGTCCTACTGCTCAAACCTTGCAGCGTCGCAGAGAAGAGGTTTGTGTAGACATCTGGTTTGCGCTAAGTGCGAGGCTTATGATGATGATTTGTGGATCTTTTGGAGTGTTTCTTCTATCCTTTTTATCCATCGTCGTCGGGGTCGACCTCTTGCTGGTGGCCATGAACCCCGAATGTAGAATTAAATCGCTGCAGGTTTATCGTAATGCATCATTGTCAGATGATCCATTTTATTTTGCTTGTGTCAAAATAATAGTTAACCGATGCATTCCTTACACGCGTCGTCAATGTTGCCGTACGAGATGTTTACCATTTCTGGGGTAATCGAAGGGTTTTACAGGCTGAGGACTACAGGCCGCTTCGCCACCGCTGTCACCAAGACGTGTGCTGGCTAAGTTTGCGTATTTCACCCCCAACAGAAAAATAACATGTCTTACCGAAGATTCGATCTGCAGCCCTTCTTGTCGACAGGCAGGCATCGACACCATCCATCCACGCGTGCAGTGTACTGTAGCGCATTGTCCTTCCTTCTGTGTTTGTTCACGGTGGTTCTCGATCTTACATGTATGATAGAGTCTATGTTTGACACCGGTAACATTACGAAGGGATGATCAGTGTGTTGATTAGTGCCTGTTTAGTGGACATATTGACACTTGGATGTTTATTATCGGTGCCAGCTGGTAATGCACCTTGTTCGCCTTCTTCTCTGTCCAGTATGCCGTTTCGTTAGTCTAAATTCGCTGTTTTCAATAGCATCGTTTATAATTGTCCATGATACCTAATTCCAATTACGCTTCTCTCGGTTACTTACAAGCTATTTACTAAATGCATTCTTGCCAGAGTCCGCACCACTCTCTAAGAATCGCAACCAGTCAACCAAGCAGGCTTTCAACGTTCGTACAGCTCAATGGACCACATTGCAACCTGCTACCGCCGTATTGAAGTAGCCCGAGAGTTCCAGACGCCTTGATATTCACCTTCATCGATTACAAAAAATGATTTTAATTCGGAAGACACATATTTTATCTGGCGTTCACTGTTGGAACAATTTGTCGATCCTGGATATATCATAATTATTACCAACAGTAAAACAAATTAAACTACCACATTTCGTTTCTTCAAACGCCCACCTGTGTTTCCAGTTCAGAAGATAGTACACTAGGGGGATCAGATCTCACCGAATCGTTTCTCTATATGTTTGGAATCAGCCATCAGCCGATGCAACCGGGGCACCTTTGCCATCCATATTAACGGCAGATACCTCAATCACCTTCAGTTTGCCAACAAAATAATGTTCATTACAGAGTCAGAAGCAGAAGCCAACCAAATTATGCAGCTACTCCATGGTGAGGGCAGGAACGCGGGACTGGAGATGAATGTCTCGAAGGCCAAAGGGTTGTGCAATCATTTGACCAATTGTGATCCAGTCTTCCTTGGATGGGTGCATCTCTCAGGATGTCAACGAGTACATTTATCTTGGGCGACTCCTCAATATGGGGAATAACCAGGACATCGCCGCCCGGGCTATGCAGCCGTCTCCTCCACTAACACGATCCTGGACGGTTGCCAATACAAGAACTTACGAGCCTCTCTCTTCAATTCCCCTGTGCTCCCTGCTATGAGCTACGATTTCAGGACATGGACATTAACAAAATCACCGGATGACAAATTGAGAATGATCGAGGCCTTTCTTGAAAGATTCTTGGTCGGAATCACTCTCCAGAACCAACGTATACAAAAGCTACACAATTCCGACATATGATGATTGTCCTTAGTGAACGATACAGTAATCTACGCAGACAAGGCAAGTATAGATGGGCAGGTAACATGTTGCGACGAAACGATGGTCGACGGAGCACGGTGGTCTGGTGCCCCTGAAAGATGCATTTAGTAAATAGCTTGTCAGTGACTGGGAGAAGAGTAATTGGACTTGAGTATCAAGGACAATTCAAAACGGTGCTTTTTGAAAACAGCGAATTTAGTCTAACCAAACGGCATACTGAACAGAGAGGAAGGCATACAAGGTGCATAACCAGTGTCTTCTACTTCATTTGGTCTAAAAATACCTTTGAACATCCAATCTTTTCAAGAAGGCATTAATTGACCCTGCTTCCCTATCTCTTGTGCCAATGCATTCCAAGCATTCTCCACTCTCTGTCTAAATAATAGTTCGTGGTATCTAATCTAGACCTCTCTTATCAAATTAAAAGTAGAAATAATATTTATTTTTTATACAAAGGTGAGGATTGCACATCCAATTGTAATGAATTTTTTTACATCGTAAATGAAGGTTGACTCTAAGTTTGTTACGAAACTAAAGAAATGATTTAAAAAATATTAATCATAGGAGCAAGGAAGTGATAGTCAAACTGTGTAAAGAATTAGTTAGACCTAGATTGGAGTACTGTGTACTAGAGTGGAGTCCTTATTGTAGAGGAAATATAAACATACTGGAAAGGATACAGAGAAAAGCGATAACACTGATAGTAGGATTCCAAAATTACAGTTATGAGGAACGACTCAGAAAAATCAGACTACCGTATCTAGAACAGAGAAGAATTGGAGGTAATGTTGAGAATTTTTTTCAAAATACAACCACCAACAAGAACAAGAGGAAAAAGCTGCAAATTAACTAAAGAAAGGTTCAGATTAGATATTAAGAAATTTCTTTTTTAGTCATAGAGTGTTCAATGCTTGAAATGCATTGTTACGTGAAGTAGTGGAGGCAAGAACAATTAATGTATAAGTAGTACAACACTCTAAAAATCGTTGTTCACTACATGCATGTCTTATTGTTGTTGTTGTTGTCCCTATGAAGAAGAAAAGACACTCATCAAATAACCTATGATGACAGAATGGCGAGACCAGCACAAAGAATACAAGCCAGAAAACGGCAGCATAGACAAACTTGTCAGAGATGGCAAGCCAAAGATCGTCAGACAAACATTGCAGACTCAATGTCCGTCTCCATTGAATGCATCTTAGAGACACCGGCAGATCGCTATATTGGGTCAGCCAAGCCAATTTTCAACACATATCCTACAGGGCCGCCCCACTTACGCAGACCAGATAAAAGCAGTCTGTGCCGGGGGAGCGACCATGTTCGAAAAGCTCTTGAGGACCGGCGAAGACCTGAATCACTGGGCTAGAAGCATCGCACCAGTTGACCGAAAAAGAAGTAGACGAAAAAGAAAAAGTTGCTGTCGAATGTCTACAAAATGTGATCGAATGTTTTCTTTCGTGTACTATCTGAAAAGGGCGTAAGGTGGGTGGCTGCGATATTTTTCCTCACACATCAAACCTGCCGAAGAAGGCTGTTGTTCTTGTTGTTTAATGCCCACAATGAGTAAGTTGACCCTTTTGTGCACCCTAAAAAGGACGCTTAGTGGCGCGTTGTAGTAGTTTTTCTCACATCCCGAGCGTGCTGATGAAAATTGACCGCGGTCCTTTAGTCGGTTGTGCTATGCTTAGCTTCATCTGCGGGGCGTTGACAAATACGAGGACCACATCGATCCACATATCAGCAAGGCTGTCTTGTAAACAGCCTGTTTCCAAGGAGCGATACATGGAAGAGAAATTTTGATCTTGGACAGTGTATTGTGTATTACCCTGATGCAACGTTCTGGTCAGTTCCTGACTGAACTCGCGTCTCAGCTCCCCGCCTAAGAAGCTGGACAGGGCTCGGCCAGGCGGTTGTGCTATACTTTGCCTAATCGTACTACTACGATGATCATGTAAATCCTTCATCTCGATAGCCAAATTGCCATGAAACAGTCTGTATTCAATGAGCACTGCATGGAAGTGAGATGAGGGTCTTGATAAGTATTTTTCGCCTGTCAATGATTTCAAATGTGTGCATGCTGATTAAATAAAAAACAAACAAAATTGTCCTACGACATGTTTCCCGTTGCTCAGGTAGTCGAGGGGTTTTAAAGGGGTGCAAGGCGAGGATCTCGGTAATACATTATGTGGATGTCGTGTGTGTTCTCTTGCAGATGCTACTAACCCACTTGCAGTTCTACTTCTAACACGATTATTAATACATTATTTGCTCCGTTCTATACATCTTTAGGTGCCTGCTTTCAGTTGAAGCGGTCAAAGAAGCTAGCATAACCAAAATGGACACCTCAATTCACACAAAGATAGTCGCCTTTTGAAGTCTCTACCACTTCATATCCGATAACAGTGAGTGCTCTTAGATTACTTTTATTTTTTAACGCTTTTATTTAACTTCACTTATAAGGCAGTAGTCAGTCAGTCAGTCAGTCAGTCAGTTAGTTAGTCAGTCAGTAAGTCAGCCCGCAAGTAGTTAGTTAATTAGTAAATTAGTTAGTTAGCCAGTTAGCCAGTCAGTTAATTAGTAATTTAGTCAGTCAGTCAGTCAGTGAGTCAGTCAGTTAGGTATAGTAAGATCTTGTATTTGAAAATTCCCCATTAGCCATGAGAAATGAAACTTTCGGGGCAGACACAAACCCGACGACAATACACTGTACAGATATTTTTGGAACAACATTGGGACAATTTAGACACAATTGTTGCAAATTGCCCAAAATTGGTTGTTCTTTATTAAAGTGCTAACGGATGAATGATTGTGTGTGTGTACATGAACGCGCGTGCGCGCTTGTATGTCTGCGTCCTTACATGTGCGTTTGTTTTATTTTATTACAATTCCACAAAAGGTTGTGCCAATAGCAGATTAAATTACAAGTCTGGACATGTTATACTGTTTGCCGCATTTTGAAATAAAAACTTTTAAAATTTCTTAAACTTGACTTGTTGAAAGGTAAAAAATGTCTTTTTTATATCAGATTGTGCCGTAAAGGATAAAATGGTAGTAACTTCATTATGCTACGCCCTCAGAATTGATGGACGAATAAGGTTTTCCTTGCTATCTGACCGCCATATCCCAATGCACAGTTCGGTAATATTTAACTGCTGAATTAATTAAAAACGTATCAGTAACCTTGTCAAACCATTTATCTTTATTGACAGACACCAACACTCATTTTGTATTTCCGAATCGTACACAAACAAGTGTGTATTTTTTTTCTATAAATTCGTTACAGACCTGTTAATGTGAGCATTAAAACCTACACGACTGTTTCTGCATTACATTACGCTGCAGGAATATCAAGTAAAGCGTTTTGCTGATTCCAATTCTATTTAACACAAGCCTGATTATTTATTTCAACAAAATACCGAACAAAATGTGTGTTCCATTTTAATTGGCCTTGATACGCTCCAGAGTTGTTAATTAACATCTAATTGTTAAAATACAGACAGGGTTAAAACGCAATTTGGGATTAAAACAGTAACAGGAATATATCAACATCTCGTTCCCAAATAGGGATTTTAAAGGGCAGGAATAGCAAACAACAGAGAAGAGAATACAGATTAACAAAATAGCAGTTGATGTATTATGGATAAGGATAGTAGTGAAGACTCGATAGTCTGGTAAGACAACTTCCATAAGAGAGAAAACTCTGATCGTAAACAACTGCTGCCTTGCAGATAGGCTGGGGACAGCCAAAGGCTAAGGAGGGCATCCCTACAGAAACGCCTGTTGAAATCGGATGCACGGGGCCGCAAGCCTAACAAAACAGTGCAACGTAAATCACAGTATGATGGCAGTACAACCTATCCGAAAAACGTATGGCGCTCATCCTGCGGAGTCCCGCCAGGCAGCGATAGCGCCGGGCCTCACGCCTCGAAGGGGCCCACCCTTGACTACTGGTGGTCACCCACCCATGTGTCGTGGAGTCAAGGCACATGGCCATGGGGCAACGTCTATTGGCCAAAACCTCAAGACCCTCAAAATACTACAGTGGAATGCGGAGGGAGTCATTAACAAAAAACTTTCCCTAACACACCACCTGCATGAAGGTAAGATTGACGTGGCATGTATCCAGGAAACGCACCTCAACAATAACCATAAATTCTCAATCAGAGGATACCAGACCTTCCGTCTAGATAGAGAAGGCCACAAAGGAGGGGTCCTGATACTGACCAGAAACAGCATACCGAGTAGCGCGGTACCTGTCAATCACACCGGACAAGCAGAAATTGTAGGAGTTGACATAATGGCTCAAGAGACGAAGCTCCGCATTTTCAATCTGTACGGACAACCAAACAGAGACCTATCGCTCTCGAGTATGGAGGTCAGAGACTCCAACTGCATAGTAGTTGGAGATTTCAACAGCCACTCGGAGAGATGGGGATACTCTGACACAGACAGCAGAGGTGACGAAGTGGAAGATTGGGAGATAGATGCAAATCTCTCCCTAATCAATAGGCCGGAGGATAGCCCTAGCTTCTATTAAAGAACATGGCATACCACCTCGACTCCAGATTTGGCCTTCTCCACACAGGACATACACTATAAAATAGACCGCCAGGTGCTAAACCAACTGGCAGGTAGCGACCACAGGCCGATCAGGCTAACCATTGACATGGAAGTAGGCCCACAGGAAACAAAACCGCTCCCACGTTGGAATTACAAACGAGCCGACTGGGACAGATTTGCAATCCTGACAGATGGGCTGTGTGAAACCATCAACACACGAAACACCAAAATGAAGCCCATGGTAGAGAGCCTAAGCAAGGCAATAATGCAAGCCGCCACTGAAACCATCCCAAGAGGAGCTAGGAGAAACTATAAGCCCTACTGGAATGATGAGTTACAGAAAGTGGAAGATGCAGTAACAAATGCTAGGAACATGGCAGAACGAGAAAAATCCATGGAGGCAAACATCGCCCTCAAAGCCGCCGCGGCGAAGTACAAACACACTCTCAAGCAAACAGCAAGAGAAAGTTGGAAAAATAAAACGGAAAGTCTAAACCTAGACAAAGAAGGGAACAAGCTATGGAAGCTAGTCAGAGCCATGAATGACGAAACCCCGTCAAATAAACAAATTACTATCAAGCAGGGCGAGAACTTGATCACAGGTAAGAAAGCCGCAAACGCCTTTGTCGATCCCTATGCCAGAGCAAACCACATCGAGGTCCCTGCAGAAAAGCATACAAACATTAGCGAAGAGCTAAAGGGACACGAAAACATAAATACGGCTCCCGAAGAGCACATGATGGCCAAACTTACAATGCGCGAAATGGAAGAGGCTATGAGAACACTAAAGAAAAGGAAATCCCCCGGAAAAGATGGGATAACAAACGAAATGCTGATGGGGCTGGGCCAAACAGCGAAGAGGAAACTACTGTCAGTCCTGAACCAAAGCTGGAAAAGGGGTATTGTACCCCAGGCATGGAAAGATGCAATACTGGTACCAGTACCAAAAACAGGAAAGGATAAAACAGATCCAAATGGATACAGGCCCATCAGCCTACTGAGCTGTGTCGGCAAGCTGATGGAACGGATGATAAACACCAGACTGATGTGGCATCTGGAAGAAAAACGAATACTAATTCCACAGCAAGCCGGCTTTAGACAGCACAGATCCACTGAGGACCAGGTCATCCTCATAGCCCAGGAGATAGAAGATGCCTACCAGGCACAGAAACACACAGTAGCTGTTTGGGTGGATCTGGAAAAGGCATTTGACAAAGTCTGGAAAGATGGACTTAGAGTCAAGCTAAGAAGAAGTGATGTTTGTGGGAAAATGTACAAGTGGATCAGCCACTACCTCAAACAAAGAACGGCCAGAGTCCAAGTACAAGGGCAGATGAGCAAAAAGGTGACACTCGAGCAGGGAGTACCCCAAGGGGGAGTACTGTCACCCACACTCTTCCTGGTATATATAAACGATATTACAGAGAATATACCAAGAAGAGTCCATAGCTCAATGTTTGCAGACGATCTGGCTATGTGGACCTCTGAAAAGAATCTCACCATAGCAAGAAATCGGATGCAGACGGCCCTAACATCGCTGGAAGAGTGGGCGAACTCATGGCTGGTCAAAATAAACGAGGAGAAAACCACGTGCACAATATTCTCGCTTTCATTAAAACCCCAAAGTACCAAATTAAGTCTAAATGGCAAAATCCTGCAGCCAAACGACAACCCAACCTATCTGGGAGTCACATTTGATCGGCGCATGACATGGAAAAGTCAGATTGAGAGAAACCGAATGAAAGCCAGAGAAAGAATGGCAATCATGAGGAAACTTGCTGGCACAAGCTGGGGAGCAGACGAAGGCATACTAAAGAAACTGTACACTGGAAGAGTGAGACCAGTTCTCGAGTATTGCATTGCGGCATGGACAACAGCAGCGAAGGCGAACTTCGATAAAGTTAACAAACTTCAAAACCAAGCCATGAGAATTATAACAGGTGGCATGAAGTCAACGCCAATTGTAGAACTTGAAAAGATTTCAAAACTGCAATCCATGACCGATAGAAGAGACTGCAGAGCCCAGCTGCAGTCAGAGAAACTCCGAAGACTGACGGACCACCCAATGTACCAAAGACTAAACAATTTGGGAAATGGGAAACTAAAGCGGAGAAACTTTGCAGAAATAGCCAAAGCAAAGATGCACGAAGATCCCATAAACGCACTAACAACACCAAAACCCATCACTACTGTACGCAAACCTACTTGGAGGCAGGATATATTTCCAGAGGTGGTAGAAAATATACCAGGTATTGCAAACAAAAACTGCCAGACTGAAAAAGAAAGGAGAGACACTACCCTAAGCTTCATAACGAAAAGCTACCCAAGCATGGACTGGACCCATGCATACACCGACGGTTCTGTAACAAACACTACACAGAACGGAGGGGCAGGAGCATTCCTGAACCCACCAAATGGCAGCAAAATAACTCTGTCATTCGCTACTGGTAAGTACACAAGCAATTTCAGAGCAGAGACAGAGGCACTGAGGGCGGCAGTGGAAGAAATGGTGACACACAGTGAAAATGAGAGCCATATAGTCCTGCTGACAGATGCTCTCGCCGTAGTCACAGCGCTAAAAAGCCAGAAAAATACTGAGCTTAATGACTTAAGAGCAGCACTCTGCAAACTGTGCCAGCAGTCCGCACCAAAAAGGGTAGTGGTACAGTGGGTCCCGGCACACTGCAACATCCAAGGCAACGAGGAGGCAGACAGACTGGCAAAAGAAGGTGCAAGACTACCACAAACAGATACTAGTATGACGTACGAAGAGTCAAAACGGCTTATCAAAGCCAGATACATGACCAAATGGGAAACCGAACATACTGGTTACACCAAAAACGATGCCTATTACCAGTTGAACCGAAGAGAGCAGGTCGTTGTCTTCAGACTTCGCACTGGCCACAACAGACTGAGGTACCACCTATTCAACAAATTGAAGATAGGGAGTACCGACGAATGCCCGTGCGGTACTGGTAAAATGACCACTGAACATCTGCTGCAGAACTGCCCGACATACGAGGATCAGAGAGAGCAGATGTGGCCATTACCAGTGGAACTGCAAGACAAGCTCTGTGGCAGTAGCGAGAGCCTCAGGATGACCGCCGCTTTTTTCGAAAAAATAATGGTTACTGTCTGACTGTGTACGCAGAAGAAGAAGAAGAAGAAGGATAAGGATATTCAGGACCGTTAGGTAACGGTCATCTTGTACACTGATGGGCGACATGGGGAGCCAAAGTCGCATCCCTTCAAGCAGTTTTGACGTGTCTAACATCGTTAACCCTTGTTGTTATAAAATTGTCTTTATGTTGTCTCTATGGGGTCGCTGTAGTCATATTATAGATTAGAGGTCAAGACACTCGCCTCTCAAAGCGATGAACGGAAACGGTGGGCGACCGAATCCTGAAAGTTTCAAGCGACCCCTGGTCTCGCGGGAGATAAGACCAGAGGGCATGCATCATGAGTTACCTCCAGTCGTTTCGACCAATAGTCTTGCTACTGATCCGAGGTAACTTGGGACAAGAGAGTAAGACCAGCGCACTTACCCCTAAATATAATATAAATACAGCGCCCATCACATTATTAAGACAAAACCGTCTGATGTTGTGGCCATCATCGCTTACGATTGACAATAATTAATTATTTCGTTTTCTATTCAACTCCCCTCAGTAGCTCTCTTGATAAGAATCCAGACCACCGGACACTGTAAGCTCGCATGGGAAGCTGACCAGGGATCATTCTTCCGTGTGGGTATGTATTCGACACATGTGATTATATAAATACGTTCACGAATGTTCTCGTTCTTCAGTCTATCTCTCGTGAAGACGTCGGCAGACATTTCATTTAGCAGGTGGGGATCTTGCTCTCTTGTGCGTAGACATGGTCCCTTCTTAGCTCTGATAGCACTCGGTTGGTAGGAAGATGATGTTAATAAGTTGTTGCTTCGCTGCTGACCAAAATGGGGATTGGTAAGCAGAGGTGTAAGTTTATAAGTCACTTCTGCTATTTTCCAACATTCGGTTTCGAATTCGCTGGTGCAGCTGTCTTCTTCAGAGGAAATGATGTCCAGATTCCCGAATTTCAGAGCCTTCTGGAAATCCACTTTCTGACTGCTCAAATTCAGAGGCCCTGCGTTCTGTCCACTTTCAGAGTTATGGCCTTAGACATTCGCAAAGACATATATTTATCGCATGTTGCATCTAACCAAGCCAAGTGAGTTTATGTTTGTCTTATTTGCGAGGCACTGGTCATCTGCGAATAGCAGCAGTTCACACATTTGGTTTTATGATCCGTATCGTTCCTCGCAACCTGATGAACTCTTGACACAATTTTATCCAAAAAAATTGTTAAAAATAAGTGGGGTAAGGATGCCCTAAATTATTTCAACATATATATTAATATACATTCATTAAACAAATTAGCTAGATCACGCTGGTAGATATCTTATTTCAATTGGTGGACTTATTGTTATTTAGGCAGTAGCATAAAAACGGTAAAGGAGTACAGAAAATAATTAACAGTTTGGAGTACAGAAAATAATTAACGGCTAGTGGTACAGGAAATAATATACAGTTGGGGTACATAAAGTAATACGTTAGAAGGTACAAACAATAATACACGATTTATGGTACAGAAAATAATATACAGTTGGGGGTATAAAAAGCAATACGTTAGAGAGTACATAAAATAATATACAGTTTGAGGTACAGAAAGTAGTACGTAAGAGGGTACAGAAAATAATATACAGTTTGGGGTACAGAAAACAATAAACGGGTTGGGCTACAGAAAATTATACGTTAGGGTGCACAGGAAATAATAAAGGGCTTGTGGTACAAAAAATAATATATAGTAGGGTGCACATAAAATAATAAACGAATTGGGGTACAGAAAATAATGCGGAAGCGGGTATAGAAAATAATGCGGAAGCGCGTATAGAAAATAATGCCGTAGGGGGTGCAGAAAATAATACGACCTCTTGTGGTTATCGAAAAGGCACGACAAACTGCGTTAGATACCATCCCACCTTTCTACTCTACGGGTTACATGTTTACGAAAAGGCTTCGGTGGTAACCCTGAGTCAAAATCTGCATCCTATGCTATCTCCAGTCGTCTCGATGAATGTCTTGCCACTGGCAAAAGGTAGCTTGGGCTCTGTGAGTGAGGTTGACAAAAAGGCGCAGTTTCTTCCTCACATTAATCCAAATAACCGCGCAAGTCACCCATTTCAGCGGACACAGCAAGAGATACGACTGTCCACACGGCTGTACAAAGAGAGTGGTCTTCATCACTTGTGATGGACAACTATTCTTAGGATACAGAAAATAAGGCCGTAGGGGTACAGAAAATAATGCGGAAGGGGTTACAGAAAATTACGCTGTAGCGGGTACAGAAAATAATGCCGCAGGGGTACAGAAAATAATAAACTGTTTGGGGTACAGAGAATAACGCCGTAGCGGGTACAGAAAATAATGAGGTAGGAGGTACAAGGAATAATGTGGTAGGGGGTACAGAGAATAATGCGGTAGCGGGTACAGGATATAATGCGGAAGGGGATACATAAAATAATGAACTGTTTGGGGTACTTTCAATAATATGGTAGTACAGAAAATAATGCGGTAGGGTACAGAAAATAATGCCACAGGTGTACATAAAATAAGGGGGTACAGAAAATAAAAAAAACTGTTTGGGGTACAGAAAATAATAAACTGTTTGGGGTACAGAAAATAACGCCGTAGGGGGTACCGAAAATAGCGCCGTAGAGAGTACAGAAAATAGTATTCGGAAGAGGGTATAGCAAATAATATACGGTTTGGGTAACAATAAATAAAATAGTGGGTAATGAAAAGAATATACGGAAGAGGTACAGAAAGCGAAAAGAAGTTTCATTACATTGGAAAACAAAACAAAAACTGTCAATACGACTTTTTCCCCAGTGCTGGGGTAGTCGAGGTAGTTGGGCTGAGAACTACAGGCCGCTTCGCCACTGCCGTCGCCACAACGTGTGCTGGCTATGTTTTTATGTTTTCCCCAATAGAAAAACAACATTTGCCATACCTGTATTCGAACCGCTGCCCTCCTTGTCGGCAGGCCGAACTCGAAACCATTCGTCCACGCTATCCTCATCACGTTGGATATATTATGTAATTCCAAAGATATCAAATCGGATTGTTTTTTCTTCCTTGATGTTTGTCCTGAAAATGGCTTTTGTGACGTTTAGCTCGAAACATCCGATTTCAGCACGTTTTTTTGGGCACTAAGTTCGCCTTCGCTCTTCGAAACCTAATCTTACAGAAAAGCTCCATAGTTGCAGACTGTTTCTAGAGCTATCACTGGGTGTCGATAACCGTCTTTGTCAGTTATGGGTCACTGACCCTGAGCAATGCATGGAATATCAATTGGTCGACAGAATATAAACAACTTGCGGTACGCTTATGACACTGTGTTAATAGCGCAGGATGAGTCACTTACAATAACGGGCCAAAATGGTAGTTATACAAAACAAAAATAAAGGCATCAGCTTAAATCAAAAGAAATCAGAAGTAATGGTATTAACTATCAAACACAAATCTCCGAAATGGTGTACACAGACGAACTATACGGAACTAACTATGTACACTTTTTTTAATGCGTGACAGATGCATATATGACACAAAGAACATAATAGCCAAAGCAAAATCAGTCTTCCAGAATATGGATTTAAGGAAGAGAGTTATTTGATGGTACGTGGAACCAGTACTGCCATACGGCAGCGAGTCAAGTACAATCTACATACAAGTACAGGGATCATTAGAGATAATGGAAATGTGGTTTTATAAAATAATTTTGAAAATTTCATGAGTACAAAGAAAGCTAATAAAATTGGTACTTGACCAGACACAAACACAAAGACATATCATAGAAAACAACAGGACAAGGCAGCCATCATTTTTCGGGCATGTCACGAGAAGAGGCGGGTCTTATGCACGGTGGCAACGGGCAGAATCGCAGAAAGAGGGACAGAGGGAGGCAAAGAGACAAAATAATGGACATATTGACGGCTTTGATTGGCGTCAATCAACTGGAGAACTGATAACCGAAACATGTGATAAGAGGAAGTCCACGAGTGCCAACAAAAGTCAGTAGGACACTTGATGATGACGGCGATGTGGATGATGACCCTGATGAAAGCAGCCAGCTATATGCGTCAATTAACTTCTGCATCTTCGGTTCTCAAGCCCTATACAGTGAAAAACATTTTCAAGTCCAACGTAAATTCCAAAATGCTTTAACCCTCATTGGGTTAGAGGACAGCACAGCCGCATACAGGACAGGTACACACGTTCATAGTTGGTTGGGAATTCTACAATAAGGTGGTTTTAGGTCAGCCTGCTGGAGAGATCTGGAACGCACCATGAAATGAATACGATGGCGTCGGAAAGGTCATACTTTGTGATGTTCGTCCATCACGTGATGAAGATCACTTTCTTTGGTCAGTCGTTTGGACAGTCTTTGCTCTTGCTGTGTCCGCTGAACCGGGTGATTTGCGCGGTGATTTTGATTAAGTGAGAAAGAATCTGCGCCTTTTGTCAACCTCAATCTCTCGTCCTTAGCTACCTTTGGTCAGTGGCAAGACAATATCGAGACGACTGGAGTTAGCACAGGATATAAATTTTCTCTCAGGGTCTACTCCCGAAGCCTTTCCCGTAAACAGGTATCCCGTAAGGCAGGAGGGAGGAGGGGGAGGGGGAGGAGGAGGATGATATCTATCGTTGTGTGTCGTGCCTTTCCCATAACCGCAAGAGGATGTAGGGACATCACTCAGTGTGTGAGTGATGTGTGATGTGTTTGGGTGGAATAAACCTGATGTAATTGCAAGACAGACTGTTCTGGAACTCAATAGGTTAGTTAGTTACTTAGTTAGTTACATAATTAGTTAGTTAGATGCCCATGGCAATCGATAATTGCGACATCATCAGACGGTTTTGTCTCGCGCTATATTTCGATTATAGTGACAACGAAACTGTGCTGGTCATCAATCTCACTCTCTGGTCCAAAGCTTTCTTGGTCCAGCGACAAGAGATAACGTCAATTTGACTGGAGGTAACTCAGGATGGAGTCACTCTGGTTTCACCACCCTTGAGACCAGGGGTCACTTGAAAACTTGCGAGATTCGAACCCTCACCATGTCTGTTCATAGCTTTTAGAGGCGAGTGCCTGCCTTTTCGACTACAAAGACCGCCCAGAAGGCTTTAGAGTCTGTAGGAAACCAATTTCTCATTCCAGTGGTGAAGTTTCGTTTCAAAGTGACTAGCGGACGATTAGAAAAGTCCGTATGGAGCTGAACGATTTTGAGTCATGATGATTCTTAATCTTCTTCTTTCATCGTCTCACTTTCTACCGGCTTGTAGCACAGTGTCGTCTCACTTTCTACCGGCTTGTAGCCCAGTGTCGTCTCACTTTCTACCGGCTTGTAGCCCAGTGTCGTCTCACTTTCTACCGGCTTGTAGCCCAGTGTCGTCTCACTTTCTACCGGCTTGTAGCCCAGTGTCGTCTCACTTTCTACCGGCTTGTAGCCCAGTGTCGTCTCACTTTCTACCGGCTTGTAGCCCAGTGTCGTCTCACTTTCTACCGGCTTGTAGCCCAGTGTCGTCTCACTTTCTACCGGCTTGTAGCCCAGTGTCGTCTCACTTTCTACCGGCTTGTAGCCCAGTGTCGTCTCACTTTCTACCGGGTTGTAGAACAGTGTCGTCTCACTTTCTACCGGGTTGTAGCCCAGTGTTGTCTCACTTTCTACCGGGTTGTAGCCCAGTGTCGTCTCACTTTCTACCGGGTTGTAGCCCAGTGTCGTCTCACTTTCTACCGGCGTGTAGCCCAGTGTCGTCTCACTTTCTACCGGGCTGTAGCCCAGTGTCGTCTCACTTTCTACCGGGCTGTAGCCCAGTGTCGTCTCACTTTCTACGGAGTGGCAGCCCAGTGTCGTCTCACATTCTACCGGGTTGTAGCCCAGTGTAGTCTCACTTTCTATCGGGCTGTAGCCCAGTGCCGTCTCACATTCTACCGGGTTGTAGCCCAGTGTAGTCTCACTTTCTATCGGGCTGTAGCCCAGTGCCGTCTCACTTTCTACCTGGCTGTAGCCCAGTGCCGTCTCACCTTCTATCGGGTTGTAGTCCAGTGTCGTCTTTCTACCAGGTTGTAACTCAGTGCCGTCTCACTTTCTACCTGGCTGTAGCCCAGTGTCGTCTCACCTTCTATCGGGTTGTAGGCCAGTGTCATGGTATGTATTTGTCTTTCGCTTCTCTCGTGGCCCGAGTAACAGTTTTCCCCATTTTACTGAAAGTCTCGTTTACGCTATCCACCTTTTCCTCGGTCTACCTCTAGCCCTTCTTCCTGATGCTCTCCTGTAGAAGGTAGCATGAACAATGTGGTCTGGATGCATTCTCATAATGTGGCCAAAACAATTCATTTTCTGATGCCCAATGTACTGTAGGCAGGGAATTGTTCCAACCTTCTTCTGAACATTTGTATTTGTGATTCAATTTTTAGTGACCTTTCGTAGATAACTCATTTCGCAGGTGACTAACTTTCGCTTCTGGGCACTATTCATTGTCTATGTCTGACACTAGTAATACATGTTGCAATGTAATTACTATTTATCATCTGCTTTTCGTTTAGATGGGAATCTTCGGATGTCTTAGTAACAGAGACAGCTGGTAGGTAACATAGTTTGCCCTCTTTACTCGTGTCTCTATCTCTCTGTCGAGTCGGCCGTCCTCAGTAAATACCAAATGCCTAAATTCTTGTACCTGCTTTATTTTTGTTTCATTCACATGGATATCAAGTGTGGTGTGCTTTCTACCTTAACTCATTGTCTCCGCTTTTGGTGTGTTGATATTTATTTCGTACTTTTTATAGTTTAAATACAGTAAATATGACGATAAAGGTTATGTTCACTGGGGTGGATCAGACATTGGTCGTCTTCGAATAGTAATACGTTTGTACTTTCCCATTCTGTGTTTGTCTACTGTGTAATTGTATTCATATAACTGACAAAGACTGACGTCTGATGAAATGGAGAACCACTCCGACGTACCTTCTGTTGTGCTTACTGCACTCTGGATGCCCTGACACATGGCTTTGATGTTACTTCATTGTAATTGATTGCCATTAACTACTGCATTTTGTTAATAAATAACAACATGATAACCATTGTGAACTTTATTCACCTTGAGGTGAGTGTACAAATCGTTATCTAAAGTGATCGACTTGCGGTATTTACTTTGTTAAGATGACTATTTTAAGGTAAATGTAGTCTGATTGCAAATACTGCTGTAATGGATGAATTGTTCTAACTCTGTATTACACGAGGTCATAACTTGTTTATTGAGGAGTGGTAACTATCTGCGTTAAGACGCAGCTTAACGCAGCTCTCTTAGATACAGCAATAGAGCCCCTGGGATGCCACCAAACAAAAAAGAAGCCATGGGTGACAAAAACAATTCTAGACCGTTGTGATAGAAGATGGTCACGGAAAAATCAAAATCACCGACCAGATGAGGTCGACAGATATAAAGAGGTCAGGAAAGCGATACAACAAAAGATGAGAGAGGCGAAAGAAGCGTGGATATGTGAGCAATGTACAAACATCAAAGAGAGATTAAACAGAAATGACGCTAAAGGAGCATACAAGGTTGTCAAAGAATTGGTAACACCAAGACAAGGCAGGCACTTTATGATCCAGGATTAAAAAAACGGTCAGGGCCTTATTGAGGAAAATTACATACTGGCACGATGAACAGAGTACTGCTTCGAGTTATTCAATTATGAAGAACGAAATGGACCTTACAAAACAATCCCTCCAACATCAACAACTATAGAGGATAACCAACTAGTAACGAAGGAAGAGGTAACTGCTGCGGTAAAGACATTGAGAAGAGTGAAGGCGGCCGGCGTGGACAATATACCAGCAGAGCTCTTACATGCAGGTGGAGAGGTAGTGGTGGAAGGCCTGACACGCATCTGCAACAAAATATGGGAGACAAGAAACTGGCCGGAATTATGGACAAAATTAATGGTTATACCGTTACATAAGTCTGGAAACCTAAAGCTGTGCCAAAATTACAGAACAATAAGCCTCATCAGCCACCTTAGCAAGGCCATGATTAGATTAATCCTCGATCGATTGAAACCCCAAGCAGAGAACATCATTGCTGAGGAGCAAGCAGGGTTCAGACAGGAAAGAAGCACTACAGAACATATATTTAATTTAAGGCTGCTAAGCGAGAAATATCTAGAACAGCAGCAAACACTGTAACATGTGTGTGTTGAATTTAAGAAGGCGTTTGATAGAGTATGGCATACAGCGCTATGGGTAACCATAAGGATGTATAAAATCAACGGACATATTATGACTGTCCTTGAACACCAGAATGACAAGGCGTCTAGCGCAGTTCTTGTGAATGGGAGGCGAGGGGACTGGTTTCGCACATCAGTGGGTGTGAGACAGGGGTGTACACCCTCTCCAACCCTTTTCAATATATTCCTTGAAGGAATTATGAGTGAAGCACTTGGAGGTCACGTTGGTACTGTCAAGATAGGGGGCCGAACGATTACAAACCTTTTTTTTTTTTGCAGATGATATCGACGGGTTGGCGGGTTCAGAAGCAGAACTCCTAGAATGGATCAGAAGGCTCGATGAAACAGCTCTTGACTATTGTATGGAGATAAACGATGGAAAGACCAATTTAATGACCAACAATGCCGAGGGATTCAACAGCAGTATAAAAGCTAACGGTCAGGAACACGAAGTGGTTTACCGTTTTAAATATCTAGGGTCGATTGTCAGTGATGAATGATCAAAATGTGAGGTGTTGGCCAGAATAGCACAGACAATAGCGGCGCTTGCATTGCTAAACAAAATTTGGCAAGATAAACATTTAGCACAAGGCACGAAATCAGATTAATGCGTACACTGGTCCTGCCAATATTCCTCTATGCTTGTGAGACATGGACAGTTACAGCCGACCTTAAACGAAGGATACATATGTTTCAGAAGACTTTTAAACGTCATTGACAAAGATCGAGTTACAAATGAGGAAATATGAGATAGATTTACAACAGCAATAGGGCCTTTTGAAGACCTCTTGGCAACTGTCAAAAGAAGGAAATTCACTTGGTACGGTCACATATCGAGATCAAATGGTCTTGCAAATACAATCGTCCACGGAAAGGTGCAAGGCAAAAGACGAAGAGGCCGGCCCAAAAAGAGGTGGGAGGACAACATAAAAGAATGGACCAATCTCTGACCAGAAGAGGCACAGTCAGCGGCTGCTGACAGAGAAGGGGGCGTGTTGTTGTGAGGATGTCTTCATGTGTGCCCCAACGACCTCACCGGTTACGGGATGACCTGACCTGACCTGAACGATCTCATTTCCTCATTGCATTTCCTGCCCTAATAACTGATAACTGGAGTTAAACCCAGTACATTTGAGTGAAAGGCGCCCCCGTCACAGTTTGTTGTTATTTTACTCGCGAAGAAGAACTCCCATTTTACACAATTTTGCGACATCCTGAATGGGTAACCACACAAAGTGCTAATGCGGCAACATTAGGGGAATTTTGAAATGAAGTTACAAATCTTCATGAGAATTATAATACACCTTTTATTGAAGAGGGAGAATACGAACACTGCGCCGCTAAACGGTGAACGCTGTAAAAGGAGATTAAGGAGAGACGTGCATTAAGCCAGCATTACGTAGGACAGTGCCTGGCAATCTTCTTCCGGAATAAAGGTCATGTCAGTGAGTGAACACCAGGTCACGTTTATTTATAGATAATAAATGAATGTAGTAATAAGCTTCTTATTCTTTTGATCGTTTTGATGATTACATCGCAAGACGAGTTCCCATTATGAACTTGACAGCTGTCAAGAGTTCTTGTTTAGTTCAGTACAGAATTGTGATTAGTGTGTGGTCGAAGATTCAGCTCAGTGAATGAGTTGAGAGCAGGCAGCGACATAGATTTTGGATGCTTGCTTCAGGGTCAGCGAACCACAGCTGACCAAGACGTTTTTCAGCCTCCAAGTGGCAGTTTGGAAATAGACTACCCTAGTGTTTTTTTGTTTGTTTTTTTTTGGTTCTATTCATTCGCCTTATTTTCTCAATTCACACAAGGCGGTATGCATTGCACTATGTTTTTATTTTGCGCCTGTCGACCAAGCGCTTCCGACTTCGGCATTCATTTTATGTAAGGTCTGCTTCCTCCTGCGTTTTCTAAGGATTCGCTTCTCCGGGGTAATGGTCGGTGAGGTGATGGGGATCGTACCCAACACCTTCCTGTTGTGAGCCGTGTCACTTAGCCACTGGTCCACGCCGTCCCCTCATTGGTGTTGTCTGACTAATAGAATAGAGACCGTAAGGGAAAGACATACCTGGTTACAAAAATGGCATGCTGAAACCAGATGTGAAGGGTCGAAAGGCACACAAAACGCAGCCTCGCTAAACTTAGGACAGAACGTTATTTTAAGGACGAACGCCGAAGAAGAGGAAGAATAGCTGAGCAGCGCATGAGCTGCAGTGGTCAGCGACCCATATCTGACTGCTAGCGTCAGGGCCAGCGAACCAGAGCTGCCAAGACCCTTCTACACCTCCACACGGTGATCCTGGATAACAAGCTGCAGCAGGGCAGACTGGCTAAGGAGAAGGGATCGAAGAGGCAATGCTAACCCGGTACTCAAAAAATGCTTGCTGAAGTCGGATGTGTTGGACCAAAAGGTACAAATATCACAGTCAAGCTGTAAACTAGGACACAATGCATGCCGTTCTCTTAACTATATTCTGCTACTTTAGCCCCCTTAGGGCTTGGTAGCGGGAGATTGAGAACGAACGAAGCCAAGCCAATGTTAAATGCTTGAGGCAGAGGATTAGTTATCAATGACCCCACAGAAGATAGTCCTTTAATACATGTTCAGCAGTTTGTTTGTTTAGTTCACTTGTGTCAAGTGATGAGACAGAAACTAGAGGCATGTAAGCATGTGCATGTCCTGTTCTGAGACGAGAAATGGCGATCTGTCCTTGTCGACCAAGAATATGAGTCCTCGTTGGTTTGATTCTGTTCTTCTACGGTTATAGGCGCTAATGTAAAAAAGTTGCGTGCTCCTGTGTTCGTCAAACAATGTCAGTTGAGGTTAGGTCAGGTCATCCCGTAACCAGTGAGGTCGTTGGGGCACACATGAAGACATTCTCACAGTCCCACGCCACCATTCTCTGTTAGCGGCCGCTGCCTGTGCCTCTTCTGGTCGGAGATTTGTACATTCTTTTTTGATGTCCTCCCACCTCTTTTTGGGACGGCCTCTTCGTCGTCTGCATTGCACCTTTCCGTGGAGGATCGTATTTGCAAGACCATTTGATCTCGATATGTGACATACCAAGCGAGTTTCCTTCTTTTGACAGTTGCCAAGAGGTCTTCAAAGACCCTATTGCTATTGTAATTCTATTTTTATTCTTTTACTACGATAGACAAAAACCTAGTTCATCATCACCATCACCATCATCATCATCATCACCATCATCATCATCTGTATCTTATTATATCGGTAGACGACTGGGGAAGGTGCATTTGTCTTTCATGTGTTAGGTCAGATGTGCATTTCTTGTTTCTTCTGTGTCTCACTTAAACGATCTTTCAATTTTCTCTTAGTCTCTCTCTCTCTCTCTTTGTTATGTGTTGCATTTCTACGCAGTTGATAACTTTGATTGCACTCTTGTTAAGTGTCCAAACCATTTTATTTTCGACCTGTTGGTGTATTCTGTGCACGATGTTGCATATTCTCACTCTGTTTTCTTCGTTTCATATTCTGCCTAGCCTGGTGACTCGACAGCTGTACTCAAACGCCTCATTTGGCATACCGGGATTTTTCTTTCTTGTGCCTTGGTGACAATCCGTATCCTCTTTTTCTTCTTCGCCGTTCGTTCCCAAACTCACGCTAGCAAACCCTGAAATGGGATTTGCAAGTAGCAGGATGTAGTCCGACATGGCGGGATTCGAACAGGTGTGTTAGGATTTTGAAACGGACGTTTCTCTTCTACGACACTATGTCTCTTCAGAAAGATAGTAGGAGATTGTTTTTTAATTGCTAAATTCAAGAGCTCAATTCAGCAACAAAATCGAGGGTGTAGTGTTGTAGTGGGGATTCCGTGGCGAAGTGGTTAATCCGTCCGCATCGTGATCAGGTGGTGTGGGTTCGACTCACGGGTGCTTGATGCGGAATCCCCTGCATCTTGTAGTCGCCTCCTAGTCGTCTTGTTCTTGACTTACCACTGGGATCGGGCGGCTGGAGACGAGAGACAGTGAAAATAAAAAGTAGCGCAGTTAATCCTTACTAAAAATAGCGCTAGCAAAATAAATTATGCCATCATTGTCTACAATGGACGACGGTTTTGCCTTTTAATGTTGTAGTAGTAGTTGTTGTTGATTATTTTCACTCTTTCTTGCGTCCTGTTAGAGGACGTTAAGTGGCTAGTTACATTTTTCTTGACACTCCGAGCGTGGTGATGAAGGTGGACCGGGATCCTGCAGTCGGTCCTGTTCTGTTGCTACGGGGATCACATCAACTCCTCACCTTGTTAGCCAGACTGAGATGAAACATCATGTTTCCAGAGAGACATGCGTGTAAGTGAGGTGAGGTTTTGTTTATATATATTTCGTCTGACCCTGACTAATATTGTCCGATCAGTATGTTTCACCTGACCCTGACTAATATTGTCCGATCAGTATGTTTCACCTGACCCTGACTAATATTGTCCGATCAGTATGTTTCACCTGACCCTGACTAATATTGTCCGATCAGAATGTTATGCCTGACTAGACATTAGTCTTCTCTTTTCCTAGTGGATTATAAACGACCATTCTCTATCGTAAATACTATATTTTGAGCGTTTGTGACGATTCATATTTTAAAGGAACCCAACGTTTTTATTTGGTTGGTACTCGAAATGATGGCAATCTTAGAAATGAAATAAATGAAGAGAGTATACAAATGCAACAGTAGAAATAAAACAAAATCAGACAAATAAGTAAAACAGAATGATCGGAAGGATACAAAGCAGAATGGTAAATACATAATAATAGTGATAAAAAGAAACATGAATAAAAAACAAAAGAATATGACAAAGAAAATTAAATTGAAACAATAATTCTTCTTCTTCTGCGTTCGTTCTCAATCTCTCGCTACCAAGTTCTAAACAGGGCTTTGCAAGAAGTAGGATGTAGTCCGCATAACGGAATGCGTTGTGTCGACAAATTCTAATAATGCGATTCCATTTATCGTGCTCTGTCATTTTCGAACGTTTTGTCTTTTCGCTAGCCGTACATTCAATTACTTATATCCAGTTCGCACTGAACCATTTTGCGACTTCACAAATGGATACCACCCAAAGTGCTTAATGCCACAACATTACAGACGGGTTAAACTTAAGATACAAATCTGTATCGGAATTACAACAGGCTGAAAGGAAATGCACACAGTCGGATCTTGAGACCTTTTATTGATGATGTTGAACACGTACACTGTGCCGCTATATTTTGAACACAGCAAAAGGCGATTAATAAAAGCTGTGCATTAAGCTAGCATTTCGTAAGACAGTTCTCGGAAATCTTCTTCTGGACAGGGGTTATGTCAATGAGTGAACACCGGCCTACGTTTATTATTAGAAAATAATGTAATGCAGTAATACGCTTCTTATTCTGGTGATCCTTTTGATCATTATACCGGCATACTGAGTTTCCGTTATGCACTCGACATCTTTCGATAGTTCTTGTTTTCATCCGTACAGTTTTGGATTTAGAATGAGTATACATCATCCAACTACTCAAACTGACAGATTGCATCAGGGTCAGCAAGCCACATCTTACCAACAGCCTACCGTAGACACAGGCCTTCTGACTAACGGAGAAATCGCTTTGAAACGTCACATTCCAAGGCTTACTAAATAATGAAACGTACACGTGTCAACTATCAGTGCAACTATAACAGCTTGTTCGGGAAACAACGATGGAAATGTAATTAGTTTCATGGCAAGATTTTGTGAAAGAAGAAACTCTCAATAGTGATTTGTTGTGTTTTGTGTTTTGTACTGCGAATCTGATTATTATGTGGAGCATGGATTGATTATACATCTGGGTACAATATGAGCCGGCGGTGTGACGTTTCAAAGGAATTTTCCCGGTGAGCCAGACGCCCATGGCTGGCCAAACTTTCATTGCAGTGCTTCTAAAAACTGGCTGCACTAGTGTTGTCTTGCTAATAGAATTAGGGATTGTAGCTGGAAGGCAAACTGAAAAAAAAGACAGCTGAAACCGGACGTGTCGGATCAAGAGGCGCAGATAATGCAACCTCGCTGTAAACCACGACACAGGGTTGCAATTCTTATTCCAGGACGAACGTAGAAGAAGAAAAACAAATATATTTTCTTTTCTTTATAAAATATGAGGAAAGAAGTGAATCCACATAATCTCACTTCAGGCCGTCTTTCAGAGATATCTCACTTCAGGCCGTCTTTCAGAGATAACTCCATGCGATTCTAGCTGCTTTGCCGTTCCATCACTTCTCTCCCCCATCGCCTTCCCCTTTAAATGGTTTCGTCTAGGTTTACAACAAACTCTTTCTTCCCCCTTCTATCATCCAGAGGTGCATACGCCATCAACCAACACTCGCCAAGCAGCTCTGTCATGTGCAATCTTTTCCACTTCCTTCCAGCTTTTTTTCTGTTTTCTTTACTTTTGCCTCTAGATCTCGTCTCGATATATTCCTTGGTCTGCCTATGCCTCACCTTCCCTGGGGGGTTCCATGACAAGATTGCCTGGTGATACTGACCTGGGGCTTTCTTAATGTATGACCCATCCATCTCCACTTTCTTTCTAAGATTTCCGGTTCGAATTTACCTTGTCCCGTTCTCTCCCACAATCTGTCGTTTGTAATTTTGTCAAACCATTTTATACCAAGAATCTTTCTGTTGACAAAACCCTGCAGTCTCCCACCATTGCCTTTGTTCATTCTCCAGGTTTCCGCTCCATACAGCAGGACTGGCTTCACATTCGAAATGAAAATCCTTATTTTTGTCTTCCTTCTTATTTCCTTGGAGTTCCATATGGGTTTCGACATTCCAAATGCAACTCTTGCTTTGTGTGTCCTTGTTTTTAAATCCTCGCCTGTCCCTCCTTCCTTGTTGTTGATACTTCCTAGGTATATACATCTACCTCTTCCAGTGGCGTTTCTCTCAGCCTGATTGGTTTTGCGTTTGCTGCATTGACCCTAATTATGTTTGTTTGTTCCTCATGGATCTTCAAACCGACTTATTTAGAGGTATAATCCAGTCTATCCAGTTTCTTTAGCATTTGGCTTTGGCTGTGGGACAGAAGGGCTATATCATCCGCAAAATCCAGGTGCTCCAGCTGTTTATTCAAGGTCCACTGGATTCCGTTCTCTCATTTTTTGTTAGTTTCATAATCCAGTCTACTGCCAGGATGAACAGGAAAGGCGACAGAAGGCAACCCTGTCGTATCGCTGATTTAATTTTAAATGGCTCTGTGAGTTGTCCTTCGAGTGTATCCTACATTGCTTACTTTCACACGTCTAATTATGTTTGTGAGCTTTTGATGAATTCCATAAAGCCTCAGTAGTTTCCAGAGTATATTTCTGTCGAAACTGCTGAAAGACATTTCATAATCAACAAAATTGATGTACAAACTCGAATCCAATTCCAATGATTGCTCCCCAATTATCCGCAATGTGACTATCTGTTCAATGCATGATATATTCTCTCTGAAACTGCCTTTTCATCCATTATTTTGTTATCCACTGCCCTTTTCAACCATTCTAGTATTTACTCTGTTTAATACCTTTCCAGTCACTGATAATAACATTATTCCTCCATGGTCTTTGCATTCCTGTAAATCTTCTTTCTTAGGCAATTTCACCAGGTAACCCTCTCTCCAATCTTTTGGTAAGCTTTCTTGCTCCCAGATGGCGCCTATCAAGTTGTGGAGCATGTTAGTAGATGTTTCAACATCTGCTTTTATGGCTTCCGGTGGTATTCCATCAGGTTCTGCTGCTTTTCCGTTCATTTAGAAACTCTATTGCGTTTCTAATCTCTTCTTTACTTGGATTATCACAGTTGATCGGCAGGTCCTCCTCTGCTGGGGGGATGTCTGGTGGGTTATTTGGTGCTGGTCTCTTCAAAGTTCTTCAAAGTAGACTACCAATTTGTTCTTCTGTTATTCAAGGTTAGTTTTTTTCCCAAGTTTATTTTTGATTGGTCTATATTGTTGCTGAGGTGTTCCCGATGGTTTCTTGGTAGTCTCATATAGACCTTTCATATTTCCCTTTCCTGTAGCCTCTTCCGCTTCCTCAGCCAGACCATCAATGTAATGTCTTTTGTCCTCCTTTATGCTCTTTGTTAACCTCCTTGTTGTTCTTTACACACTCTTTCTGTGCTGTGCTTTTTGCGGCTCTCGTTTCACTATTTCTTATTTCGCCTCTTCTCGATATGATTGATTGTTTCTGCTGTTATCCATTCTTTATGCTGCCGTTTCTAGCATATCCTCGCATACATTTTCCCATGTACGTTGTATTTATTACCATAAATCGTCAATGCTGGTCCCATCATCTAGTTGCTCTAGTGCTTGAAATTTATTCCTGAATGTTATACGAAACTCGTTTTTTTTAATCATCTTCTTTCAGGTATTGTACGCAGTACCGTGGCCTGCTGACTTGCATCGTTATGCTTATCCTTAACTTCAGCTGTACCTTCGCAAGCACTAAAAAGTGGTGTGAGGTCATATCTGCGCCCCCCCCCCTCCCCTGTAGATCCTCACATCTAATAATGATCGTATAAGTTTAGAGTTTAGCAGAAATGGTCAATCTGATTCTTCGTTTTCTGGTTTTCACGAATTTCTGCAAAGTCTGTTCTGTAGAACGCGTCGTTTGACTAGACCATAAAGGGGATGTGTTTTTTCACTGTTTACAAAATCATCTTTTTATCATTGACAACCTAAAGAGTGGTCTATGTTTCTTGGACCGTGCTTAAGGTGATCCGTGTTCCTGTAACCGTCCATAAAGTGATCCGTGTTCTTGTGACCGTCCATAAAGTGATTCGTGTTCATGTGGCCGTCCATAAAGTCATCCGTGTTCCTGTGACCGTCCATTAAGTGGTCCGTGTTCCTGTGACCGTCCATAACGTGGTCCGTATTCCTGTGACCGTCCATAAAGTGGTACGTGTTACTGTGACCGTCCATAAAGTGGTCCGTGTTCCCGTGACCGTCCATAAAGTGGTCCGTGTTCCTGTACCGGTACATAAAGTGGTCCGTGTTCATGTAACCATCCATAAAGTGGTCCGTTATCATGTGACCGTCCATAAAGTGGTCCGTTATCATGTGACCGTCCATAAAGTGGTCCGTTATAATGTGGCAGTCCATAAAAGGTCCGAATTTCTTTGACTTTCCTAAAAGTATAGGTTGTTACCCTTCAACCTGTCATTGATTATTTGACCACTCATAGATGTGTCCATTGAGCATGTGAAAGGTAGTTCAGTAACGCTAAACCACTAAGGCGAACCCACATAGATTTCAGTATAATACTCATTTTGTCCTAGAACTAAAATATCACGAAAAATCACGCAATCAGTTGCAATCTTATTATTTAACAATCAATAGGCCATTTTGTGAAGAACTATTTGCACGACGGGGTATGCTCTTTCGTAAATTAGGAGACACTAAACTTCTTCTTCTTCTTCATCGTACGCAGTCAGACAGCAACCATTATTTTTTCGAAAAAAGCAGCAGTCATCCTGAGGCTGTGGACACTGCCATAGAGCTTGTCTAGTGTTGCCACTGGTGATGGCCACATCTGCTCTCTCTGATCCTCGTATGTCGGGCAGTTTTGCAGCAAAAGCTCAGCGGTCATTTTCCCGGTACCACACGGGCATTCGTCAGTGCCACCTATCTTCAATTTGTTGAAAAGGTGGTACATCAGTCTATTGTGGCCAGTGCGAAGTCTGAAGACCACTACCTGCTCTCTTCTGTTCAACTGGTAATAGGCATCGTTTTGTGTGTAGCCAGTATGTTCGGTTTCCCATTTGGTCATGTATCTAGCTCTAATAAGCCGTTTTGACTCTTCGTATGTCATACTAGTATCTGGTTGTGGTAGTTTTGCACCTTCTTTTGCCAGTTTGTCTGCCTCCTCGTTGCCTTGGATGTTGCAGTGGAATGGAACCCACTGTACCACTACCCTTTTTGGTGCGGACTGCTGGCATAGTTGACTGCTCTTAAGTCATTAAGTTCAGTATATTTCTGGCTTTTTAGGGCTGTGACTACGGCCAGGGCATCTGTAAGCAGGACTATATGGCTTTCATTCCTTTTACCTGTAGCCATTTCTTCCACTGCCGCCCTCAGTGCCTCTGCCTCCGCTCTGAAGTTGCTTGTGTACTTACCAGTAGCGAATGACAGTGTTATTTTTTTGCCATTTGGTAGGTTCAGGAATGCTCCTGCCCCTCCGTTCTGTGTATTGTTTGTTACAGAACCGTCGGTGTATGCATGGGTCCAGTCCATGCTTGGGTAGCTTTTCGATATGAAGCTTAGGGTAGTATCTCTCCTTTTTTTTTCAGTCTGGCAGTTTTTGTTTGCAATACCTGGTATATTTTCTACCACCTCTGGATATATGTGCTGCCTCCAGGTAGGTTTTCGTACAGTAGGGATGGGTTTTGGTGTTGTTAGTGCTTTCGTGGGGTTTTCGTGCATCTTTGCTTTGGCTATTTCTGCAAAGTTTCTCCGCTTTAGTTTCCCATTTCCGAAATTGTTTAGTCTCTGGTGCATTGGATGGTCAGTCAGTCTTCTGAGTTTCTCAGAATGCAGCTGGGCTCTGCAGTCTCTCCTGTCGGTCATGGATTGCAGTTTTGTAATCTTTTCAAACGCTACAATTGACATTGACTACATGCCTCCTGTTATAACTCTCATGGCTTGGTCTTGGAGTTTGTTAATTTTATCGAAGTTCGCCTTTACTGCTGTTGTCCATGCCGCAATGCCATACTCGAGAACTGGTCTCACTCTTCCAGTGTACAGTTTCTTTAGTATGCCTTCGTCTGCTCCCCAGCGTGTGCCAGCAAGTTTCCTCATGATTGCCATTCTTTCTCTGGCTCTCATTCGGTTTCTCTCGATCTGACTTTTCCATGTCATGCGCCGATCAAATGTGACTCCCAGGTAGTTTGAGTTGTCGTTTTGCTGCAGGTATTTGCCGTTGAGACTTAATTTGGTGTTTTGGGGTTTGTTTGATAGCGAGAATATTGTACATGTCGTTTTTTCCTCGTTTATTTTGACCAGTCATGAGTTCGCCCACTCTTCCAGCGATGTAAGGGCCTGCTGCATCTGATTTCTTGCTATGGTGAGATTCTTTTCAGAGATCCACATAGCCAGATCGTCTGCAAACATTGAGCTATGGACTCTTCTTGGTATATTCTCTGTTATACCATGTATATACACCAGGAAGAGTGTGGGTGACAGTACTCCCCCTTGGGGTACTCCATGCTCAAGTGGGAGACACTAAACGATTTGTTTGTTTTTTGTTTGGATTTTTTTTTGCGTTTGTCTTATTTCTCTAATCCCCAAGGCGGTGTACGTTGCACTGTGATTTTTATTTTGCGCCTGTAGACCCAGTGCATTTGACTTCAGCATACATTTTATGTAAGGACCTGCTTTCTCCTGCATTTTCTAAGGGTTTGCTTCCCAGGGGTAAGGGCCACGGCTGTGATGGGAATCGAACCCATCACCTTCTGGTCACTTAACCACTAGCCAACGTCGTTCCCGATTTTCTTATGACTGTAATAAATATTTTTATGTTTAAAACAATACGGCTACGCTCTAGACGACCGCGCTGTAAATTGGTACATGGCTTATAGTTATTAATGATCAGATATAAGGGAGTACAATATCGTCTTCAGTACTATATTTTTTATGGTTGTGTCTACCAAGGGGATTACTTTCACCTTTTTATACGAGGAGTGTTCTTCTTCTTCTTCTTCTTCTTCGTATGCAGTCAGACAGTAACCATTATTTTTTCGAAAAAAAGCGGCGGTCATCCTGAGGCTGTCGCCACTGCCATAGAGCTTGTCTTGCAGTTCCACTGGTGATGGCCACATCTGCTCTCTCTGATCCTCGTATGTCGGGCAGTTCTGCAGCAGATGTTCAGCGGTCATTTTCCCAGTACCGCACGGGCATTCGTCGGTACCACCTATCTTCAATTTGTTGAATAGGTGGTACCTCAGTCTATTGTGGCCAGTGCGAAGTCTGAAGACAACGACCTGCTCTCTTCGGTTCAACTGGTAATAGGCATCTTTTTTGGTGTAACCAGTATGTTCGGTTTCCCATTTGGTCATGTATCTGGCTTTGATAAGCCGTTTTGACTCTTCGTACGTCATACTAGTATCTGTTTGTGGTAGTCTTGCACATTCTTTTACCAGTCTGTCTGCCTCCTCGTTGCCTTGGATGTTGCAGTGTGATGGGACCCACTGTACTACTACCCTTTTTCGTGCGGACTGCTGGCACAGTTTGCAGAGTGCTGCTCTTAAGTCATTAAGCTCAGTGTTTTTCTGGCTTTTTAGTGCTGTGACTACGGCGAGAGCATCTGTAAGCAGGACTATATGGCTTTCATTCCTTTTACCTGTAGCCATTTCTTCCACTGCCGCCCTCAGTGCCTCTGCCTCCGCTCTGAAGTTGCTTGTGTACTTACCAGTAGCGAATGACAGTGTTATTTTTTTGCCATTTGGTAGGTTCAGGAATGCTCCTGCCCCTCCGTTCTGTGTATTGTTTGTTACAGAACCGTCGGTGTATGCATGGGTCCAGTCCATGCTTGGGTAGCTTTTCGATATGAAGCTTAGGGTAGTATCTCTCCTTTTTTTTTCAGTCTGGCAGTTTTTGTTTGCAATACCTGGTATATTTTCTACCACCTCTGGATATATGTGCTGCCTCCAGGTAGGTTTTCGTACAGTAGGGATGGGTTTTGGTGTTGTTAGTGCTTTCGTGGGGTTTTCGTGCATCTTTGCTTTGGCTATTTCTGCAAAGTTTCTCCGCTTTAGTTTCCCATTTCCGAAATTGTTTAGTCTCTGGTGCATTGGATGGTCAGTCAGTCTTCTGAGTTTCTCAGAATGCAGCTGGGCTCTGCAGTCTCTCCTGTCGGTCATGGATTGCAGTTTTGTAATCTTTTCAAACGCTACAATTGACATTGACTACATGCCTCCTGTTATAACTCTCATGGCTTGGTCTTGGAGTTTGTTAATTTTATCGAAGTTCGCCTTTACTGCTGTTGTCCATGCCGCAATGCCATACTCGAGAACTGGTCTCACTCTTCCAGTGTACAGTTTCTTTAGTATGCCTTCGTCTGCTCCCCAGCGTGTGCCAGCAAGTTTCCTCATGATTGCCATTCTTTCTCTGGCTCTCATTCGGTTTCTCTCGATCTGACTTTTCCATGTCATGCGCCGATCAAATGTGACTCCCAGGTAGTTTGAGTTGTCGTTTTGCTGCAGGTATTTGCCGTTGAGACTTAATTTGGTGTTTTGGGGTTTGTTTGATAGCGAGAATATTGTACATGTCGTTTTTTCCTCGTTTATTTTGACCAGTCATGAGTTCGCCCACTCTTCCAGCGATGTAAGGGCCTGCTGCATCTGATTTCTTGCTATGGTGAGATTCTTTTCAGAGATCCACATAGCCAGATCGTCTGCAAACATTGAGCTATGGACTCTTCTTGGTATATTCTCTGTTATACCATGTATATACACCAGGAAGAGTGTGGGTGACAGTACTCCCCCTTGGGGTACTCCATGCTCAAGTGGGAGACACTAAACGATTTGTTTGTTTTTTGTTTGGATTTTTTTTTGCGTTTGTCTTATTTCTCTAATCCCCAAGGCGGTGTACGTTGCACTGTGATTTTTATTTTGCGCCTGTAGACCCAGTGCATTTGACTTCAGCATACATTTTATGTAAGGACCTGCTTTCTCCTGCATTTTCTAAGGGTTTGCTTCCCAGGGGTAAGGGCCACGGCTGTGATGGGAATCGAACCCATCACCTTCTGGTCACTTAACCACTAGCCAACGTCGTTCCCGATTTTCTTATGACTGTAATAAATATTTTTATGTTTAAAACAATACGGCTACGCTCTAGACGACCGCGCTGTAAATTGGTACATGGCTTATAGTTATTAATGATCAGATATAAGGGAGTACAATATCGTCTTCAGTACTATATTTTTTATGGTTGTGTCTACCAAGGGGATTACTTTCACCTTTTTATACGAGGAGTGTTCTTCTTCTTCTTCTTCTTCTTCGTATGCAGTCAGACAGTAACCATTATTTTTTCGAAAAAAAGCGGCGGTCATCCTGAGGCTGTCGCCACTGCCATAGAGCTTGTCTTGCAGTTCCACTGGTGATGGCCACATCTGCTCTCTCTGATCCTCGTATGTCGGGCAGTTCTGCAGCAGATGTTCAGCGGTCATTTTCCCAGTACCGCACGGGCATTCGTCGGTACCACCTATCTTCAATTTGTTGAATAGGTGGTACCTCAGTCTATTGTGGCCAGTGCGAAGTCTGAAGACAACGACCTGCTCTCTTCGGTTCAACTGGTAATAGGCATCTTTTTTGGTGTAACCAGTATGTTCGGTTTCCCATTTGGTCATGTATCTGGCTTTGATAAGCCGTTTTGACTCTTCGTACGTCATACTAGTATCTGTTTGTGGTAGTCTTGCACATTCTTTTACCAGTCTGTCTGCCTCCTCGTTGCCTTGGATGTTGCAGTGTGATGGGACCCACTGTACTACTACCCTTTTTCGTGCGGACTGCTGGCACAGTTTGCAGAGTGCTGCTCTTAAGTCATTAAGCTCAGTGTTTTTCTGGCTTTTTAGTGCTGTGACTACGGCGAGAGCATCTGTAAGCAGGACTATATGGCTTTCATTTTCATTGTGTGTCACCATTTCTTCCACTGCCGCCCTCAGTGCCTCTGCCTCCGCTCTGAAGTTGCTTGTGTACTTACCAGTAGCGAATGACAGTGTTATTTGTTTGCCATTTGGTAGGTTCAGGAATGCTCCTGCCCCTCCGTTCTGTGTATTGTTTGTTACAGAACCGTCGGTGTATGCATGGGTCCAGTCCATGCTTGGGTAGCTTTTCGATATGAAGCTTAGGGTAGTATCTCTCCTTTCTTTTTCAGTCTGGCAGTTTTTGTTTCCAATACCTGGTATATTTTCTACCACCTCTGGAAATATATCCTGCCTCCAGGTAGGTTTTCGTACAGTAGTGATGGGTTTTGGTGTTGTTAGTGCGTTTATGGGATCTTCGTGCATCTTTGCTTTGGCTATTTCTGCAAAGTTTCTCCGCTTTAGTTTCCCATATCCCTAATTATCTAGTCTCTGGTGCATTGGATGGTCAGTCAGTCTTCGGAGTTTCTCTGACTGCAGCTGGGCTCTGCAGTCTCTTCTATCGGTCATGGATTGCAGTTTTGTAATCTTTTCAAGTTCTACAATTGGCGTTGACTTCATGCCTCCTGTAATAACTCTCATGGCTTGGTTTTGAAGTTTGCTAACTTTATCGAAGTTCGCCTTTGCTGCTGTTGTCCATGCCGCAATGCAATACTCGAAAACTGGTCTCACTCTTCCAGTGTACAGTTTCTTTAGTATGCCTTCGTCTGCTCCCCAGCTTGTGCCAGCAAGTTTCCTCATGATTGCCATTCTTTCTCTGGCTCTCATTCGGTTTCTCTCAATCTGACTTTTCCATGTCATGCGCCGATCAAATGTGACTCCCAGATAAGTTGGGTTGTCGTTTGGCTGCAGGAATTTGCCATTTATACTTAATTTGGTATTTTGGGGTTTTAATGAAAGCGAGAATATTGTGCATGTGGTTTTCTCCTCGTTTATTTTGACGAGGAGTGTTCAAAAGGTATCCAACTTTTAGGCAGAAAAAATACAATCACTAACCTGGAGGTTTGGCTTGGCTTGGCTTCGTTAGATCTCAATCTCCCGCTACCAGACCCTGACACGGGCCTAAGTAGCAGAATGTAGTCAAGGGAACAGAATGCGTTGTGTCGTAGTTTACAGCTTGACTGCGATTTGTGCACCTTTCGGTCCAACACATCGGACTTCAGCAAGCATTTTTTGAGTACCCTCTTCAATCCCTTCTCCTTAGCAAGTCTGCTCTGTTGCAGCCTGTTATCCAGGATCACCGCGGGGAGGCGTAGAAGGGTCTCTGCAGCTCTGGTTCACTGGCCCTGACGCTAGAAGTCAGCTATGGGTCCCTGGCCCTGACGCTAGCAGCCAGCTATGGGTCGCTGACCGCTGTAGCTCATGCGCTGCTCATCATCTTGTTCCCACCTGGAGGTTTGAAACCTTTAAAGCACTCTTCTTGGGACTCCATTCGCTTTTTTAAGCAGTTCCGCCACTGTTGGAAGCAGTTTAGGAAGGTCTCTTTGGAAATAGAGTACATATGGGTTGTCGCATTCCGCATACTGTCTTCTATTAACTAAAATTCGGTCGCTTTCAGAGGAATTTTCAGCTTCGGGAATGTCGGGCGAATATGAAGACTGGGAGACCAGAAGAATGTTGTGTTTGGCAAGTAAAGTCTGAATCAGATGCAAATGATGGGCGGGTGCGTTGTCATGACGGAGCTGCCAAGTTCCCGTTGTCCACAAGTCCGGTCGTTTGCGTCGAAACGGTATAACGAAGGCAACGGTTGACTTTCAGGTAATACTCTTTGGTAAATGTTTGACCATGTGGTGCGCACTTGTGATGCACAACCCTAGGGGAGTGAAACAAAACGGCCAACATAACACCTGCGCACATTGTGAATGATAATCTGAAGGGTGTTCACTACACTCAACACTCAAATTATGACTGCCAGCCACTGAGACGATCTGCGGGCGGGAAAAAAAGTTCACGCATGCGCTTGACGGTCCCCTATACCTCATTTCCGAAGGACAAAACCCATGCTTCATTTGTTTCTGCGGAAACAAAATTTAAGTCGAATACTTTTTGAACAATCCTCGTATACTATGACATGTCGGTAACAGTTAGCACCTGATCATTTATAAGCCCATTGTTGTTGTTTGCGGATGCCCATAATTAGTAAGTTACTCTTTTGTGCGCCTGAAAAGGGAGTTAAGTGGCAGGTTGCAGAAGCTTTCCTTACATTCCGAGCGTACTGATGAAGATAGACCGGGGTCCTCCAGGCGGTTTCCTATGTTTTGCTTCATCTGCGTGTCAATCACTACCGCGGGGACCACGTCGATCCCTCACCTCGTTAACCAGGCTGCCATGAAAACAGCCAATTTCCAGAGAGACCTGCGGGGAAGATCTTGGCCAGCATGTTTTTCCGACTAACATGTTTGATCAGTATATTTTTCCTAACTCTGACTAACATGTCTGATCAGTATATTTTGCCTGACTCTGACTAACATGTCTGATCAGTATATTTTGCCTAACTCTGACTAACATGTCTGATCAGTATATTTTGCCTGACTCTGACGAACATGTTTGATCAGTATAGTTAGCCTGACTCTGACTAACATGTCTGATCAGTATAGTTAGCCTGACTCTGACTAACATGTCTGATCAGTATAGTTAGTCTGACTCTGACTAACATGTCTGATCAGTATAGTTAGCCTGACTCTGACTAACATGTCTGATCAGTATAGTTAGCCTGACCAGACGTTAGTCTTCCACCTCTTATGAACACATTAAATGAGATACACAATTTAAAACCTTTTATTTTTTGTACTTACACTGTCCCATATTTCAAAACGTTATTTCCACCAACATAGATAGACGTATTCCATCGCCTTACGCTGAGGTAGGCAGAGTCTAACATAACCAGACAAGCTCTTACATGGAATCCTCAGGGGAAAAGAGAGAGAGGTAGACCCCAAAATACGTTCTGGAGAGAGGTAGAAAAATCAACCAGTACCAAGTACGCTGGCGTGATATTTTCTATGGCCTGTGCATCTAGAGGAACGCCGGTCTTTGATTGTTTGATTGATTAATTGATTGATTATCAATGCGCCAAAACATGCAGCTTAGAAGTATTTAGTCTGCTGTTTCAAGGGCAGATGTCCTTCACGTTCAATTTCTTCATCATTCGCTAAATGTATCCGGTTAAGGCTGGATGCAAGTGAAACCATGCGAACACTGTATTGCAGCACTGTCGTTAATGACCTGTCTGCTCAAATCAAATCATTGCCTCACCCGCCACATTATTTATTCTGTTGTAATCTGTACAGGACGACTAGGTCGGGATTCATTAGCAATTTGTGAGCTTCCTTGAGAAGATGTATCTACCAAAGTATACGCCGCTTTACGCGACAAACACTTCTCACCACAACAGGAAGCAGTTCACTATGAATATTATTGTACAATGTTATTTAGCCCCTAAATACCGCATTACAGCTCGCTGTTCTTTGTCTACACACTCTCTGAGCACGGATGCAGTTTTTTTAACTTTGCTGCGCAAAGCAATTAAAAAAAAAAAAAGGAATCCATAGCATTACTGCCGTAGGGGTGTGAGGAGTTAGCGATCTCACATCTCAAAGGCTTGGCTATATGAGGACGGTAGCCATCTCCTCTCCCTCGCCGATTTTACTTCCCGGACTGAACCGGTACCCATTTAAGGCTGGGTCGACCCGGGAGCCATTGCAGTCTGAAAAAAACATTACCCCCTCAACTGGGGAATGAACCCAGGACCACTCAGATGCGAATCCAGCGCGCTAACCACTGCGCTACGCATAGCTAGGTAATAACAAAGCTTGATGTCGCTGCTACCAAATGACACCTTTAGAGACCACTGACTACTGGTTTTCCCAGCTATCCCATATCAGTATGTGACCTACTTAGTGACACTCTCGCATATTGCATTATCGCATATTTTCTCCACATTAGCGGACCACCGCTTTATATAGGCAAACAATCTTCGGACGGTGAAAACACGAACTGTTTGGCGCAGCACTAAGATGATAGTCTTACATTATAAGGGAGACAAATAAGACCTTGGAAATCATCGTCTCACTACTTTTCTTTCAATCATTTACAAACCGTTCATGAAATGCATTCTTACATGAGTTTGTCCCATCTTTGCTAGAGCGCCAACAATTGAACATCTGACTTCCGGAGCTTCTACTGTACATTGAACAATATATCACCTACTCTCACCGCACCAAGATGGCGGTACGTCCGGAATGAGCTTTCACCAAGCCTCTTTAACGGCCAACATCAAACGCCAATTCATCGGAATATGTATTTTCTGGACGGAATGTATAGTCTAGTCCTACAAGAGCCGCGATGATACTGTGACTGTCCTAGCAAGCCGACAGTGGAATTATTATGTTAATTCTCTTAAACACTCATCGAATATAGAACAAATCTCGAGAACGACACGTAAACTTACAATGGATATCTAAAGTTAAAATTTGAACGGTCAATATTATCTGTGGCATAAATAACAAGGCTGATGATATGATATAAGAAATGAAGATTAGGAATATTACAATAACGGGTTTAGCAGATACTAGGATTAAAGGTGGAGGGTGCACACAAATCCATCAAGATTACACATTTCTTTACTCATGAGTTGACAAAAACCTAAAGCAAAACTTGGAGTAGGATGCTTTGTAAATCCAATTAAAAATTGTATCTTGGATGTCAATTACGTTTCTCGTCGAAATTTAGCTGTTAAAATTGAAGAAAATGGAAATAATACCCCATATGTTCAAGTACATTCTCCCTGCAATGCAGCTAGTAATGAAGACGAAAGCAATGAATTTTTTTTACACCATCAACGACACAATACACAGAATCAAATTTGCTGAAAACGTCATTGTAATGGGGGATTTCAATGCCAGACCAGGATTAGACAGAAGAGGGGTTGGAGCATGGCCAACTGTAATATAGGTCTTGGTTGAACTAGGGAACTTTGGCGACAAACATAGACAGAAAAAGAGTAATAGTTGCAGACTACTTGAATTATATAGTCTGACCGATTTTATCATAACCAACACCTTTTTCTAACATAGACAGTCGCAAGTATTTACATGGGACAGTTGACATGACCTGCGTTGTAGAAGTCAAATAGACTTTATTCTATTCAAGAGAAAAACGAAAAGAGCAGAAACCGATTCAAGAGCCATACCAGATTGATGTGTAGATACTTATCTGAAAGCGGTGATGTTGGTAATGAAAGTTCAAGACAAAAAGCATCCAAAACGAAAGGGTATATTAGGAAAAGAATCAATCAATTCAAACAAACTTAAAGAAACGTTCACCCATAAAGCCTATGTTAGGAGAATTGACAAGAGCTTTGTTAAGACTGCCAACATATATTAAATCAGTCGAAAAAAAATGGCAACATTTAAGAGTAATTTAATAAATGCAGCCAATAAACTTGTGGCACTGTAAAGTCCAGCGGTTCAAGACCGTTTGAAACAGCGTGGTGGAGCGACGAAGTCAAAACAGGCTACCAAATAGAAGAAGAATAGATACAAAGCATGGGCTATAAGCAAAAAGGAGCAAGACTATATCGACTATCAGGTAGCAAGAGGCATGCAAAGTTGGCAATTAAGGAGGCTAAATCTAAATCTTGGAAATAATAATATTCGCCTAGGCACCTGAGGCCCGTTTTGCGTCAGTCGAACGCCACCATGACCAGTTGAGACGGCGCTCTGCCAGTCCTCGACTTTAGCAAGGGGGGGGAGAGGGGGAGGTGCTATCTGTTAAAGCCATGTGTTTCGGGGGACGGCCTCTCCTGCGCTTCCAGCCAGCTGGTTGGATACTCACAAATCTTGGAAAAAGTATGGGAAACTTCTAAATTCGGATTACAAAAATGCAACAATAAATTGCTTCATGAAAATCAATAGTATGAGAGACAGAGATAATTGTTACAGACGACAAATGGAATCGCAATAAATGATACTAAACTAGTCCGGTATATATGGCAGCATTTCTTTAAAGAACCTCTCAACTTATATTTACTTATAGATACAACTTAAAATTGTGTTAGACACTCAAAACATTACTGAACAGTTCACACAATGAACAATGGTGAACAGTTCACACTCAGAACATTGGTGGACAGTTCACACTCAGAACAATGGTGAACAGTTCACACTGAAAACATTGGTGGACAGTTCACACTCAAAATATTTTAGCACAGTTCACACGAAAAACATTGCTGAACAGTTCACAATCAGAACAATGGTGAACAGTTCATACTCAGAACATTGCTGAACAGTTCACACTCAGAACAATGGTGGACAGTTCACACGCAAAATATTCTAGCACAGTTCAAAAGCAAAACATCGGTGGGTAATTCACACTTAAAACGTTCAAGCACGGTTCACACTCAAAACATTGATGGACAGTTCACACTCAAAACATTCAAGCACAATTCACACTTAAAACATTCAAGCATAGTTCACACTTAAAACATTCAAGCACAGTTCACACTCAAAACATTGGGGGACTGTTCACACTTAAAACATTCAAGCACAGTTCACAGTTAAAACATTCAATCACAGTTCACACTCAAAACATCGGTCGACAGTTCACACTTAAAACATTCAAGAACAGTTCACACTCAAAACATTGGTGGACAGTTCACACTTAAAACAATCGATAGGGTTTGAAATCACGGACGAACAGAAATAAAAACAGGGCGTTGTTTGTTCCTGGTACGATCGCTGCTCCAGGGAACCCAGTTGTAAACGAGTACCTGACGTATGGTGTGGGCTAGGTATAAACAGCAAGGAAGGGAACTGGCCACGCCACCTCACATAGGCTGTGGCTAAGTACATGAAGAGTTATCTTCATCCCTCGACAGCCATTGTTGGCATGGGACTGACCTTTACCTTCATAATACCCATTACGAACTCTCTTCTTCTTCCTAATGATTCGGTTTTTAACATAATTGATCCGGAAGATGTATTGATCTGTATTAAAAATTGTGTTCCTTTAAAATTATATTGACTTACAAGTGTAGTTAAAAAGACAAATAATTTTGTAACGCTTTTATTTCAAAATACACTTAAAATATCAAATGTCAAAACGTGTATTTGAATCTACTATTGACAGACTCGTATGGGCGTCTGTAACATTATCAAACAAATACGAACACACATGCATACACACACACACACACATTCGTATGGACATTTACACACACAATCATGCATCCGTTTGCATATAAATAAACCTAACATAATGTTCGCAATGTGTAACAATTTCCCCAAATTGATCGAAAAATATCGTTACACTGTAGTGTTATCTGAGTTGTAAATGTCATGAAAGTTTCAGCTCGCTAGCTTATCGAGAAGTGTTTGAACTTTTAAACAAAATATTTAACCCTAAATAATTAACAATTGAAGTTATAGCGTTTAAAACAATAATATCGGTTTTGAAGAGATCATCGGGTAACATGGGATCTGGACTGCAATGATTTTGTTAGATCGCTAATGGACTTTTTTGCTTTCAATCAACTAGTGATTGGTAACAGCATGTTTCTACATAGAGTATCAACAAAGCAGGACATAAAACGAGATTAAAAGGATGCACAAAGCATATTTTGTATCATAAGACATAAAACGAGATTAAAATGATCCACAAAGGAACATTTGTATCACAGGACATAACACGAGATTAAAATGGTCCACAAAGGAATATTTGTATCACAGGACATAACACGAGATTAAAATGAGATAAAAAGGATCAAGGAAACTACCACTTAATTACTTTCCTCCCGGTTACTTACAAGCTGTTTAAAAAATGCATCATTGCCAGAGTCAGCACTACTCTTGAACAATCGCAACCAATTGAACAGGCAGGCTTTCGGTTTTCGTACAGCACAATGACTCCATATTTCAACATTTTGCGGCTTTGTTAAGTAATCCCGAGAGTTCCATACGCCCCTGATATTTACCTTCATACACTATAAAAAAGGCTTTTCATTCGGTAGAACCACATTCTGGCATTCACTGTTGGAACAAGGTGTCGATCCTGGTTACATCAGAGTTCTCACCAATAGATATACGAATTGCACTACCATATTTCGTCCCTTCCAACGTCAAATTGTGGTACCAATTCAAAAAGGGGTCCGTCGGGGCGATCCTGTCTCGTCGAACCTTTTCTCTGCATGTTTGGAATCAGTCATTAGCCGGTGCAACTGGGCCACCTTTGGTATCCTTATTGACGGCAAACGCCTCAATCATCTTCGATTTGTCGATGACATAGGGCTCGTCACAGTCAGCATCAGAAGCTGTTGTTTGACATATTTGAGCAGACGGTTTCAATCTAACCTATTAAACTCTAGATGAGCTGTCCTATGCTATAGACCTAACACAGGAAAAACACAATTCATGACCAACAACGCCGAGGGATTCAACAGTGGGGTAAAAGCTAAAGGCCAGGAACTCGAAGTGGTTGACTGTTTTAAAGATCCGGGTTCGATTGTCAGTGATCAAGGATCACAATGGGAAGTGATGGCAAGAACAGCACAGCCAATAGCGCCGCTTGCACGGCTTAACAAAGTCTGGCTAGATAAACCGTTAGCAATATTGCACAAAGATCAGATTAATGCGCACATAGATCATGTCAATATTCCTCTATGCTTGTGAGACATGGTCAATTATAGCTTGCCCTGCAGTGGAGGATATATGTTTTGGAGATGAGATGTTTCCGAATACTTCTAAACGCCACACACAAACGCCGAGTGACAAATGAGGACATACGAGACTTAATTACAGCAGTAATAGAGCCTTTTGAAGACCTCTTGGCAACTGTCAAAAGAAGGAAACTCGTTTGGTACGGACACATATCGAGATCAAACGGTCTTGTAAATGCAATCCTGCACGGAAAGATGCAAGGCGGACCACGAAGAGGACGTCCCAAAAGAGAGGTGGGGGGGGCAACTTAAAAATATATCCATCTCCGACCCGAGGAGGCAGAGGCAGCGGCCGCTGACAGAAAGGCGCTGCGGCGATGTTTTCATAGGTGTTACGAGATGACCTGAGCTGAGCTGTCCGTTTTTAGTCTATTCGTTCCCGGTGGACCTCTCCATCCAGTATGACGTATTTGTTCTCGTTTGCTTTCGCTGGTATAGCTCCTGGGGGTAATTGAGACATGCACATTTCTTCACCTCTTCAAGGTAACGGGGACAAAGGAAACGCTTGAGCGGTACCGAGATGAAAGAATAGACCCATATGAACATATGAACATGTCGTAATAGACGCGTAAAGAGGTTTGAGCATGGAGCTACCAACTTCATCACGTACAATCATTGTTATTATACCGACACAGCAAATGCTCAAATGCAGACTTTCTGCAAATAAGAAAGTTGTAGTGGTGGGCATATGCCCTGTTTCAGTGAAACGGCGAATCATCATGATCATTTAAAGTAGGAGGATGAGATCAAGATGTTTAGCAATGCATAAGCTGCAGCGGTCAGCGACCCATAGCTGGGATCAATATGCTGAGCAGCACATGAGCTGCAGCGGTCAGCGACCCATAGCTGGGATCAAGATGCTGAGCAGCACATGAGCTGCAGCGGTCAGCGACCCATAGCTGTGATCAAGATGCTGAGCAGCACATGAGCTGCAGCAGTCAGCGACCCATAGCTGTGATCAAGATGCTGAGCAGCACATGAGCTGCAGCGGTCAGCGACCCATAGCTGGGATCAAGATGCTGAGCAGCACATGAGCTGCAGCGGTCAGCGACCCATAGCTGACTGGTAGTGAAACAGGGTTGCCAAGACCCATCTACACTTCAACGCGGTGATCCTGGATAACAGTTTCCAACAAATCAGACTGGCTTAAGAGAAGTGTTCAAAGAGGAAAGGCTAACACGGTACCCAAATATGCCATGCTGAAGTCGGATGTGCCGAACCGAAATGTGCAAATATCGCAGTCTAGCAGTAAACTACGACTCAGTGCTTTTCGTTCTCCGGACTACATCCTGCTACTTGCAAAACCCTTTTTAGAGTTTGTTAGTGGGAGTGAGAACGAACGAAGAAGAAGAGTAAACGGAAATAAACATGACGCAAGCTTTCTTTAAAATTCGATGAAGTAATGTGCGACAAAAATGAGAATATTTGTGCTTGTCTGTTGAGATAAGTTAATCATATAAATCAGGGACATGTTAAAGAAGTAATCTCAACCTTGAGGCCTACGGACACTTGAGTCCCGAGAATGTAATTTCTGCGTCCTGCAGTATGATTGTTATTTTATCATGTAAATAGGGATACTGATGATTGGACAAGGACAAAATATATTCTGTACCATATTATAGGCAACGTACATTTCTTTTCTTATAAAACTTTAGAATGGTTTAATTCGAAGGATGACATCGATAAAATGTGAGTTTGATATGCAAAACTGAGATTCAAAAGCGAAACTTGAAAAAAAACTGAACAGCAAACAGTGTCCATGGTTTTTTTTTAACGATAAATAAAATGGGAGGGAGGGAGGTGGTGATGATGTGTGGGATATATACGTGTATGTGCTTTTATATTTACGTCTAGATGTTTAATGGACACTTGCGTAATCATGTTTACTACACCGTCCGATCTCATCACCGCCCATGGTTTCCACGAGGGGATGAAAGCAATTCCAGTTTAGATCTACGCTAACCTTTACCGGGCTGGTTGATGACAAATTCATCTCCATCTAAATAGCGCTCCACAATTGTAGGAGTAAGTTGACGTTATATTGTTCCACTAGTAACAGTAAATTCTACACTATTTAGTACTTGCAATAACCCGTGAATAATGACGGAAATAAAATATTAACTTTGAAATCATTTGAAGATCCAGTAGTGAATGAGCTATCAGCAGTCAACAATTTAAAGATGGATGCTTATATCAGTGTAGGGGAGACTAACGTCTGGTCAGGCAAAATATAATGATCAGACAGGATTGTCAGGGTCAGGCAGAATATACAGGGCAAGACCCTCACCTCGGCTTCCACGTAGCCCTCCCTGGAAACGGGCTGTTTTCGTGGCAGCCTGGCTAACGAGGCGAGGGATCGACTTGATCCCCGTAGTAGTGATTGACATTCAGATGAAGTCAAGCATAGTACAACCGCCTGGAGGACCCCGATCCACCTTCATCAGCACGCTCGAGATGTGAGAAAAGCTGGTACAACCTGCCACCTAACGTTCTTTTCAGAGCGCACAAAAAAGTAACCTACTCATTGTGGGCATTCGCAAACAACAACAACATATAAGATGTTAATAAAAATAACTAAAAAGATTTTTAACATGCACCTAAGACAGAAATAATAATTCCTACGATCCATATTCAAACTAGAGGTATAAGTATTTGTACATTTTATACTGCTGTTCTCGGCTCTACTAATTGATCTGTCGCGAGTAGTACAAATGTTTCTGAAATGTCTGTACTTATATGTGCAATATGGCTAATTGTACTGTATGGAGCCGAAACATGGAGTAGCAAAGAAATATGAAAACAACTTCAAAGTGTTTGAAATGGTGTGCTACCGTAGAATGAAAGGAGTGAGTTGGACAGAAAGAAGATTCAATGATAATGTACTCACTGAATTGGACACACAAAGATAAATATTGCATATGATACAAAAACGTCGGTTGAGCTGGCTGGGTCGCAATATGAGACAAGGAAGTTCTACAGAAGATACTAGAAAGCAAGACTCCAGAGAAGATTTGACCGGGGCAGCCATCTCAGACATGTAGAGATATTAAGGTATGAACCTATGATGAAATGAAGTGAACTGCAAAAGGATATAGTAAATTAGAGAGACATGTTCAGACAATTTTACAACCAGTCTCAGACTGATCAACCAGATAATATTATGTTAAGAGTGTAAAAATAGTATTGTGACCGACGAACAAACACCGAGAATTATATTATTGATAATTAAGATACATCAAATATTATCAGTGAAATTGTGAATGTGTGATTGAATACAAACTGAGACGTGTTCTTTCTCCTTATATAGATTTTACACATAGATTTAATATAAACTAGTATTGATCAACATGTAGATTTCTCAAAAACACTGCGTCGCAAAAACGAGAACAAGAATACGATTGATATAATTGAAGTGATGGTGCGACCTGCCCTCAATAGACTTTTCTTGCAGCCCTCGCACTGGCTTAAGTTTGAGACCATTGGGTTGAATCATTCATTATTTACAATAAAATCGGGCTTTATAAAATATGAGGCTAGGATTATTTTAAAATCGTCTTCTTCTGTTTCATCGTTCATCTTCGTATCGAGGTAGCAGTTTCTCTTACAAAGGACACCGCTATATGTGACGCTATTTTTTTACCTCAGTCCAGTATTTGTCTGTAATCTAATTCGTGATATCAGAATTTTTTTTTGCTTTTCCAATATGACGTGCAGCCTTGTAGGCTGTGTTCCACTGTCATGATTTGCTCCCCGCATGGGCATCTGTCATCTATCCCAACTGTTATTTGCAGTAAATATGACCCTTGACTCTGATTGATTATTTTTCTTCTTTTTTCGTTTCCCTTTCTACCGGGTTGTATCCCAATGTGGTGGCATGTATTTGTCTTACGACTCTCTCGTGGTCCAAGCAACATTTCCCCCCATTTTACCGCAGTTCTCGTGTACGCTATCCCCTTTTTCCTCCGTCTATCTCTCGCCGTTTTTTCCTGATGTTATCCTGTAGAAGGTTGCATTAACAATGTGGTCTGGTTATATTCTCACAATGTGGACAAACGAATTCATTCTCTGTTGCTCGATGTGATTTATGCAGGGAAATGTTCCAATCTTCTGCCGAATATTTGTTTTTGTGATTCTGTCTCTTCTTTTGTTGTTAGTCACTTTTCGTAGGCACCGTATTTCGCATGTGGCTTACTTTTGTTTCTGGAACCTATACAATGACCAGGTCTGGCTCTGAAAAGGACATTATGTTTAAATGCAGCAGCCGTCTTCACATCCCGAGTGTGTTGATGGAGATTTAACAGGGTGTTCCAGGTTTTTCTTATTTGCTTGACTTCCTCTGCGTGTTGCTCTCTAGTACGTCGATCCTCCACCTCGTTAGTCAGGCTGTCATGAAAACTGTATGTTTCCAGGGAGGACTAGGTGGAAGTCGCGGCAGGGGTCTTGACCAGTATATTTTGCCTGATTCTGGCTAACATGTCCGATTAGTATGTTCTACCTAACCAGACGTTAATCTGTACCCCCGACTCTTGTCCAGTTTTCAGTCTAAAGATGGCAACTTGCTCTTCCTTAGTTAAGTCATAGAACAATTAGTTGAATGCTTTTCGGAAGTGCAAGTGTTGCTCAGCCCTTTTCCCCCATGAAGTTGGCGTTATTGTTTTTTTATTAGTCTCATTTTACATGATTCTTAGGTCTGTGTATGGGGAAGTTCATGTATACTTTGCTAGTCTATCTGCAGCTTCATTGTTTCAGATACTGCATTGGGATGAGATTCACTGAATGCCCTAGCTTGGGTGTTCTGCTGAGAGTTGTATCATGCAGTACATGTATTCTTTGAGATCTCATATTGATGTTTTTTAACTGGTAATACAGACGATTCCGCTTTGATTTATTGGCGGATACCTTTATCTTGCAGTACATGCTCGGCAGCCGTCTTCAGTCCTTCTATATCCGGAAGATGTTATTGACGAATGTTCCCGTTGAAAGTACTATTGTTTCTTCTCTATTGAATGTTGGTTTATTAACTCTGCCACCTGTATATACGTTTTCTGGCGGGTAAACGTACCTTTGATATTATTTCGTGATAATTTTCTATTCTAAATCTATTCCCTTCTTATCTATTTCATCTATGGTTTCTTCCATCTCAGGCAATTTCGCTTTTTTTCAATGATGAAATTTGAGATGTTTGCTCTAAATCTCTAGCTACTGATCAGGTCTGCTCTTATAATTCCGATATATTTACTTACTTCCCCTGTTCTGAGCACCATATCAGAAATTATGTTTCCAATGTTCGGATACGTGGAATGCATTGTTGTTCTTCCTCAGCATGTCGTCCATATTGCATGTTTCCAGAAAGTTTGGCCAGATCAACAGGTGGTCTGACGTTTGTATTGAGAGTCCTTTGGTGCTGATTGAAATCGGAAGAAATGTTGTTTTATAATCCTTGATTCCTCGGCAATGAAAAGCTTGACTGACTGAAACCCCATATTGCTGTTTTAATTACAATCTGATTGGAAGCTCATTTTTTGTCCCCACCATTTAAAAATAAATTAGGTTAATAATTGTTAAGTTCATTTACGTCAGGTAATAATTACTTACTTTCCGTTACAAGCAAAACGTCATATAGCGTTCATCCAGTGTTCAGCGACTTGAATTTCACTGGCATTTGCCCTCAGCATGTCGCTCTCGTCACATGTTTCCGGACGGTTGGAACAATTCATCAGATGACCTGGATCTTGTACCCCACCGCAATCACATGTATCGCCGTCTCAGAGACCCCATTTATTCATGTTCTTCCTACATCGTGATGCGCCAATTTGAAGTCTATTTAACTTCGAATGGGAGTAGGGTAAGTGATGTCCAGGGGAGGTTACTTCTGAAGCTTGATCTCTGGGTCCTGCATCATTTCGTTCCATAATTCAATGCAACGACTTTCATGGATTGACCTCGACCGCTTTACTGCAGGCCTGATACTAAGATCGGTTAAGGAAAACATAACTCTCAATGGTGGCGGCAGAAATGCACTTCCGTCCTACCAATATTTCAAATTGTGAATTCAGATCTATTACCGTGGATTATAATTTGACTTATTTTTACGTGCACAGGGGAAATAATTGATATTGCCAAGGAAATTGTGTGTTCCAGGTTGTAAAACAAATTACTTTGAAGATTCATATACTAGTGTATTCCGCTTTCCAAATGATGAAGTTCGTAAGCAATATAGATTCGTACCATTCCAAGGAAAGGCTATAACTATAAGTATACCCGAGATTTTGTTGTGTATATTTTACTGCACATGATGTTCTACACAAAGTTATGCATAAACGGGATGATGGGTCTGTAGTTAGTAATCCACAAAAGGCTCCACAATTAAGTGAAGATGCAGTCCCTTCGATTTTCAGAATCTACCAGAAAATGTCTCAGGGCCTCCGACAAAAAAGAGAGAAACACGTAAAGAGAGAGAAAATGAGCTACATGGAGAGATGATAACGATTTAAAAAAAAATTTATAAAGATGATTCTATACCATCTTTTGAATATTTGCACACATACATTGACAAACATACTGTCAAGCTTGATTGGATTATTATTAAGTCTTTGCTTGCAATGCCGTTCTGTATTAGTGATGCTTCAGAATGCTCAAAGACCTATCATTTCAGTGAAAGTTAATTCCTACTGAACTGTCCAACTGTATTGTGATGAAACAGTGTTATATTTCATAATTTCACCTACTTCCAAAGTAGACAAACGGACTAAACTGAACAACATTTTGAGGCATTTCAGACTTATTAATGATTGTTCAGAGGTTTTGCAATCAAAGATTGTAAAGCAATTTTTATATTACTAGACCACAGTAATAAGATTGCTGTGCATGATACAAATGAAAGGCATGTTCGCAATGGACAATTTTTGTTTGAACAGTTTAATTTAATGGACACAACATGAAAACATTTTAGTTCTGAAATGTTGTTGTGCTCTTACCAATTATATTTGTTATCATCGAACTTTATTCCAGACAGAGTCCTTGATCTGTCATATTACGTCATATCTTTGGAAACTGACATCTTATTTGTCATTATCTGCTAATCTTGCTTTGGATACTAATTCTCCTTTTGCATACTTGAGGAACAAAGCTCTATAGTTGGAGATCCACAGCAAATTGGTTTATTTAATGATCAATGATATTCATACGCGTCTTAATGTCAGTTTTAAAGGTGAGACTATTCAGGGATTAATAAACAACAGTCCAAATGAGCAAGCTAAAACTGGGCAGGCATTTATGCTGTCATCCCTGTTGTCAAGATACAAAGACATTATTGCTCTTGTGCCAATGTTAAATTCAACAGCTGAAAATTTAATATAAATCCTCCTTAAAGTTTTGGACATAGTACACACTGCTGGCTACAAAGTTGCGTTCCTCATTTCGGAAAACAATATAATTAATCGAAATATGTTTGTTTCTCTTTGTGATGGGAATCTGTCAACTTTCATCCTACCCAATTTTTGATTCAAGCTGGACACGGTTTTTTCTTGTTGATTATGAACACTAAATAAAATGTATAAGGAACAATTGGTTGATCCAAATAGATCCATCGCAAACATTTACCTTTCCAGATCTGGAAGACTGCATTACTGTTCGCAAAGCATGTTCTGTTGGTTTAAAAGCCTACACCAGTTAGAAGGAAATCGACTGGTCAAGCTAGCACCATCTCTAACACACAGAGTTTTTTATCGTTCAAATATTGAACGTCAGAAAGTAAGCCTTGCACTAAAGATTTTCAATGAGAAATTAGTTTCAGCCCTTTATCTGTCTCCATGTAGGTTTCATTGATTCTGTTCTTGGTACTAGAACATTCATTCACATAATTTTGCAACTCTTGTAATGTCTTGCCTGAAAGAAAAACATTTAAGAGACTGTGACAGGGAACCTTGCAGATGTTTAAATGACAGAAGGTTTGCATTCATGGATCAGTTAGTCACTTGGCTTAAAGCATGGGATGAGATGAAGATCACGGTTCATCAATGATGTATGTGGCTAGAAACACACTTTGCTCTTAAACACACTTTGCTCTCAAACACACTTTGCTCTCAAAAACACTTTGCTCTCATACACACTTTGTTCTCATACACACGTTGCTCTCAGACACACTTTGCTCTTAAACACACTTTGCTCTCAAACACACTTTGCTCTTAAACACACTTTGCTCTCAAACACACTTTGCTCTCAAAAACACTTTGCTCTCATACACACTTTGCTCTCAGACACACTTTGCTCTCAGACACACTTTGCTCTCAAACACACTTTGCTCTAAAACACACTTTGCTCTCAAACACACTTTGCTCTCAAACACACTTTGCTCTTAAACACACTTTGCTCTCAAACACGCTTTGCTCTCAAACACACTTTGTTCTCAAATACACTTTGCTCTCAAACACACTTTGCTCTCAAACACACTTTGCTCTAAAACACACTTTGCTCTTAAACACACTTTGCTCTCAAACACACTTTGCTCTTAAATACACTTTGCTCTCAGACACACTTTGCTCTCAAACACACCATAATTTTTTTTACAGATTCTGCTAAAGTTCTTTCAAAGGTACAGAAAATGTCACCTATGTGTTACCAGGTAAATTTCAAACTGACAGCTTGAAGCTAAGATTTTCCCAGTATCGCCAACTTCCTGGTGGAAACTAAAATATTCTGCACGTCAGATTGTGGAGTCTGAGAAGAAACTAAAATATTCTGCACGTCAGATTGTGGAGTCTGAGAAGAAACTAAAATATTCTGCATGTCAGATTGTGGAGTCTGAGAAGAAACTAAAATATTCTGCACGACAGATTGTGGAGTCTGAGAAGAAACTAAAATATTCTGCACGTCAGATTGTGGAGTCTGAGAAGAAACTAAAATATACTGCACGTCAGAATGTTGAGTCTGAGAAGAAACTAAAATATTCTGCACGTCAGATTGTGGAGTCTGAGAAGAAACTAAAATATTCTGCATGTCAGATTGTGGAGTCTGAGAAGAATCTAAAATTAGTCTCCTAAATTTTGAATTCTCCAAGGTGTGAATAGTTGTCAGCCTGAAGAATGTCATGCCTGACTGTGAGAACAAAAAGACTTCAGAAGATATAACAAGTGGAATGAATGATTTCCCATCATTGTTGGATCAATGTATTCATATTGGCTTGATTGAAAGAGATAAAACCATAATTGTCTTTAATTGCAAGTTACATTTCTTATAGTTTCCAAAACTGTGAATTGAAACTTGTGCATCTTTGCACTGGGTTTGGAAAAATGCATGCCCACTGAGCAAGGATCAGAATATGGCCTTTATTTGTTATATCTGAAAGACATTGACAGGGGCGGTCTGAAATGGACATCATAGTTTGTTACTGACATTGTTCAAAAGTTTATTCTGTATGTGAGACACTGAATTCTGAAAAATATGAACAAGAATTCTTATCAACCAAACAATCCGAGACATATTCTTATGTAAAAAAAGTAAAGAATTGATTCATGCCAAAATTTACACATATGAGAATGGATTGACAATATCACAAATAGTTTCAAAATGTCGCCTAATGCTTCCAACAGTTGAACAATTACACCAAGATTGTCAATGACAAAGGATCAGGTGCAACATTTGACAAAGCACAAAGAAAACATTCCACTTTTCAACGGTAATTTGTCTTTTTATTCCCCTTTCTCTTCTCCACCTCAATCTTTTTCCAACCTTCTAGAAATAGACATGTCAATGGCGTTGGATGTTCAGTGAAATGCTGTTCCTGTTCCAGTAATTATTGTGTGTATTTTAAAATGAAAACATTATTTCTTTAAGGTCACAATTTTGTTATTTTTTTGTATTAATGTTATTGTTTACTTAGAATACTCCACAGAATCTGTTTACAATTAGTTTATTTGGTCTCAATTTCATTTGCATTAAACACATTTATGTGCATCCGATTTATTTTAGAATGCATTTGCTGATTCCACTTCTACCACCTCTTGCTGCATTCTTTTCCATGTACTAACCAATCTCCGACTTAAATGTGTTTGCGAATGTCAAACCTGGATCTGTCTTTAAAAAATGAACACATCCTGATTTGATTCCCGTACGTTGTCAATCTATTCAAGTTACATCCGAATTGTCTTACTCAGTAACGCTCCTCCCCATGTTGTTTTACTGTTGATCTGCAATTTGTGTTCACATTTTGCTATCAAGATTATTTAATGCAACTAAATATACATTCCAGATTCCAGAACTAAGATATGCAGATGACACTGACTTGCTATCAAACAGCTCCAAGGGCCTGGAAAGACTGATTATGTCCCATCAGAAGCATAGTGAAACTCAGAACCCTTTTCGGAACCTTAAGAAAACTAATATAATGTCCACTGACAAAACAGGATTGCAACCCCAGATTGCTATTAATAATGAAGAAATCGAAAATATCACACATTTTGAATACCTTGGCTTTACGTTATCCAACGACATGGACTGTTTAAAATAAATTAAAAGACGTTTGGACATGGCAATGCAGAAGCTAAACAACATGCACAACTTATTTAGCATAATAGTAACAAGCAATTAAAACTGAAGATCCTGAGAACATGTATTTTCCCTGTGGCAATGTACGGGTGAGAGACACAAGTAATAAGGAAAAACATTGGAGCTATGCCAATTATAGGGTATATTTTAGCAGTTGGGGTGGGTTTTAATCACCGTGACACTGTCCTGCATGTCTCATGTATTCTATATCAACGAGTTTTACAGGTAATATAAATAGACCATCGTGTGACTAGATTGATGATGATGTCAAGTACCGTCTCCGAATCGAAGTTTGGCTGCAACGGATCTCTATCTCATGCTTTGAGGGTACACTCCTATGTAAATTTTGTTAGCCCATATCTTGATGTTGCTCTCACATTGATAACACTGTATTTCTCTTTTGCGCCTGTCCTCAATCTCTCCCTCCAGTATTATTCTCAGCAGTGTATCTTGTATGTTTATATGTCCACAGTATTTTAAATACCTAACATTTATATTTTCAGTATTTCCCTTCCTTAACATCGTCACGACTTCGTTGGTTGTTTTTCTTTCCACGAATTGCGACCAAATCTTCAATGTTCTCTATTTTTTCCTCCAACTGTTCACTAATTGTCTACGTTTCCGCGTCATAGAGGTGAATATACGAGTACATAACACGCCACCTCTGATTTTTATTGCATTTATTTGCCTTGATGTCGAAATATTTCTCATGCTGTTAACTGTTTTTGGCAATTCTTTTTCTCTTTTTCACTGCCCTTTCATGTACAATAACTTGTTATTATCTGTCCTAGGTCCATAAATCAATCAAAAACCTGTCGGCTCCCTGTGGAGTAAAGGTCTTTAACAAATACTCGCCAAGTCTTCCTATCATGAGCCATCTGAACCAATTCTGTCTACGCCGTGTTTGCTGCCTTTACATTTGCTTCCAGTTTCTTCTCCCATGAGTGTTTCGGTCATTCTCTACTTCTCTTACCTTGTGGATTCCAGAACATAGCTTATATGGTAATGTTATCCACTGGTTTCCGTAATGTGTGGCCTATCCATCGCCTCCTCCGTATCCCATGCTCCACTGGTATCTGTCCCGTTGTTCCCATCAGACCCACGTTGGTGATCCTGTCCTACCATTTCTACTCTTGTATTTTGCGCAGGCAACCATTTACGACGGTCTGTACCTTTGTCATAAGTACCTGTTTTGTTCTCCATGTTTCAGAGCCATATAATAAAACGGATGTTACGTTGGAGTTGAAGATTTGTATTTTGATAGGGTTTTTTCTTTCTTTAGACTTCCATCATTTTCTCAATGCAATGAAAGCTCTTCTCGCTTTCTGTATTCTTAACTGAACATCGTTTTCTGTACCTCCTACTATGTCTATATTGTTGCTAAGGTATGTTAGATTCTACATTCTGAAGGTGTGTGGATCCTAGGTAGGAGCAAACTATTTATTTGTTTCCTTATCTCACCGTTTACTATTATGGTATGTGTGTGCCTCATTTCTGTTTTGCTAGATATTTAGAACACAACAGTAACCTTTCAAGCAGGTTATAAAAGACAACTAAAGAAGGTTGCACGTCGGCTTAAAAATCACATCAAATTGCACCAAATCTATGTGGTCTACCGGCGTCTTTGTGAATGACAAAGACAAGAATAGCATCACTTCCTCACAGAGTGCATGTCGTAAGAAGCGACTAACTGCGTGACATGACATAACTCTGGCCATGGTTAGGTGGTTTGTTTAGAACAGCATAGATGGCACCTAACAGGCTGCGGATCTACTTTCACCTCCACTTTGAGTCTATTAAGATGGACGCACATCGGTTAACCCCATTTGTTAGCGCTTGTCCAAATGCAGCTTAGTATCAAACTGCTCGAGCCTAGCCCGCTAAGCAGGATACCTTGCTCTCGGCTACATGCAGCTCATACCAGAGTTGGCATCTGTCCCTGTAGAAGTACTGGTCCACTAAGAACTAAGAAAATCTATTGAGACGCCGCTGAACTTGCACTGTTCCACACTTCCTGTCAGGATGGCCGGCTGTACCGTTACATGATGTTATTTATCTAGACTTTGCAATGTCCTCTAATAAGAGTACTTCATCAAAGATTATAAGATTGTTTCATCATCATCATGTAGCATGTCCTTTAAAGAACGTCGCCCCCATGAAGGTCTGTCTGAAAGAAACTCGTTCCCATGCCAAAACTGCAGCCTCCGCCACAGTCATACTCAGGCATTCCTGGTTCTTGGTTTACCCCTTCCGCTTTTACCTGGCACCATACCTTCCATCACTATTCTCTCGAGACCGTTGTGTCTCTTGATGTCACTAAAGTATTTGCATTTTCTAGCCAAAATGGAATTGATAAACCAGTTCTCCTCTATTCTCAACTCTTGCCGAATGCCTATATTTGTCTTTTTCTCTGTCCAGTGTATTCTGAGGATCTTTCTGTCAGATTTTGGCTCGAAGGATTTTGATTTTTCATCTGGAAGTTGTGGTAATCGTCCATGATTCGCAGCCATAAGCTGACACACGAAAAGCACAGGGTCTCAAAACTTACTTTTATCATTTTGTTGGTGCTCTGTTATAATTTATTCAGGATGCTCAGATTATTTAGGAAGTTAAAATCACATGGAATAGGTGAGGAAGTTGCCAAATGAATTGAAAGTTAGTTAAAGGGAAGAAGGCAGAGGGTGGGCATAAATAATCTGAGTGGCGTGAAGTGAAAAGTGGAGTGCCACAAGGCTCGGTTTTGGGACCAATTTTGTTCTTGATATAAAAACGATTTGGCTATTGCCATGATATCCATGATTGCAAAATTTGCTGATGACACAAAACTATGCAGTAGTGTCTCATCTAAAGCAGAAATGTATATATATTGAAGTCAGATTTAGAGAAAATTCCAGAATGGTCTATAAGCTGGCAAATGTAGTTTAATGTAGATAAATGTACAGTCATCCACATGGGTAGATCCGGTATGGACATAATTATCAGGTCAGGTTAGGTCAGGTCACGTCATCCCGTAACCAAGCCATCATCACACACCCACGCCACTCTGTCAGCGGTTGCTGCCTGTGACTTTTCTGGTCGGAGATTGGTCCATTCTTTTATGTTGTCCTCCAACCTCTTTTTGACCCGGCCTCTTCGTCTTCTGCCTTGCACCTTTCTGTGAAAGATCGTATTTGCCAGACCATTTTATCTCGATATGTGACCGTACCAAGCGAGTTTCATTCTTTGGACAGTTGCCAAGAGGTCTTCGAAAGGTCCTATCGCTGTTGTAATTCTATCTTGTATTTCCTAATTTGTAACTTGATCTTTGTACGTGACGTTTAAAAGTCTTTGGAAACATCTCATCTCCAAAGCCTGTATCCTTCGCTGAAGGTCAGATGTCCATGTCTCACAAGCATAGAGGAATATTGACAGGACCAGTGTACGCATTAATCTGATTTTCGTGCATAGTGCTAACCGTTTATCTTGCCAGATTTTATGAAGTCGTGCAAACGCCGCTATTGTCTGTGCTATTCTGGCCAACACCTCACATTTCGATCCTTCATCACTGACAATTTAAAACGGTCAACCACTTCGAGTTCCTGACCATTAGCTTTTATCCTGCTGTTGAAGTCTTCGGCGTTTTTGGTCATTAATTTTGTCTTTCCAGCATTTATCTCCATACCATAGTCAAGAGCTGTTTCATCGAGCCTTTTGACCCATTCCTGGAGTTCTGCTTCTGAACCTGCCAACCCGTCGATGTCATCTGCAAAACGAAGGTTGGTAATCGTTCGCCCCCCTATCTTGACAGTACCAGCCTGTCCTCCTAAAGAGGAGGTCATATAATTATATAATAAGCAAAAAAAATATTAGAATGATAACAATTGAAAGGCACCTAGGGGTTATAATAGACTATACACCTAAAGCGAATGAACAAGTCCAGGTAGCAGTGAAAAAGGGAAATGCAATGTTAGGAATGATAAAAAGAAATATTAAACATAAGAGCAAGAAAGTGATAGTCGAACTGTTTAAAGCATTAGTTAGACCTAGATTGCAGTACTGTGAACATGTGTGGAGTCCTAATCATAGAAGAGATATACACATGCTGGAAAGGATACAAAGAGGAGCGACAAAGCTGATAGTGAAATTCTAGAATTATAGTTATGAGGAAAGACTCAGCTTACAGTGTTTAGAAAAGAGAACTATTCGAGGTGACTAAATAAAGGTTTATAAGATAATCGAAGGAACGGATAAATTAGACTAAAACAAGTTTTTTTTTCTTCAAATTACAACCACCTACAAGAACAAGAGGGCATAGCTACACATTAAAAAATAAAGATCCAGATTAGATATAAGAAAATATATTTTTACTCAGACAGTGGTAAATGCTTGGAATGTGTTGCCACATGAATTAGTGGAGGCAGGGACAATTAATGCATTTAAGAATGAGATTAGATGCGCATAGCCTTTAGAACAACCAAATGTAAATAAAACTGGTTTTGTACAGACTCTGCAGAGTCTTCTAAACCAGTATAAAGAAGTTACGTTATGTTAAGCTTGGTGGCTCTACGCTTCAGCTGGAGAATTAACCGTTTCATGACGCATTCTCAGGCGTTAACCAATAATTGTAGAAAAATAGCAGGGGTCTGGTACGAAATATTAGCAAAGTGGAGCGAATTTGTTTCTGTAATTAAAGACAGCATAAGAGGAGATTGTCACTGACTGTGCCCGGAAAAAAATTGGATGAAAAGAACAACAGCTCTAGCAGTTTAAATAAATGTATTAAAATTGATATTTAGTTATTTATGTTGTTTTATGACAATTTATATATTTTTTGGTTGTTGTTTTATGAAAAAATTGTAAATAACCAACAACGGCATTTAACCAAGCGGATGCACTGTGCGAATAGTGGTCTACAGAATAGATGGACGTTTTCAACTTTTGTTGCTGCACTTAATGATGCTATTGGACCGTGTGTTTCGTGAGTATTCGGTCAACGACTCGTGAAGCAGTACAATAACTTTATATTCATACTAGAGATGTGCTATTTCTGGAGTTCAGCGGAATGATTATATCGCTGAAGGATAAAGGTAGATTACATCTGCAGTCGCTAAACAAGTGTGTAGACTACATTGTTATTTTACACCCGATAGAAAAACCTAGCGTTTGAACCTTCATCCCGTTGATCAGAAAACCGACATTCAAACTTTCAGTCATTCTCTTCATATATGAAAATAACAAGGTTTATCTTCTTCTTCTACTTTTATATTCTTCTTCATTCGTTCTCAAACTCCCGCTACTAAGCCCCGAAAAGGGCTTTGTAAGTAGTCTTTGATATAGTCCAGAGAATAGAATAAATTGTATGTAGTTTACAGTTTTACTGCGACATTTGCACTTTTCGGTCCGAAACATACGATTTCAGCGTGACATTTTTGCGTACCGGAATGCCGTCCCTGTTTGATCCATTGTCCGTTTCGAGTCTGTCCTGTTTCAGCCTGTAATCCAGGATCATCAAGTGGAAGTGGAGAAGATCTTTGCAATTCTGGGTCGCTGTTCCTGACGCTAGCAATTAGCTTTGGATCGTTGATCGCTACAGCTCATGCACTGCTCAGCATCCTGCTGCTACAGCTCATGCACTGCTCAGCATCCTGCTGCTACAGCTCATGCACTGCTCAGCATCCTGCTGCTACAGCTCATGCACTGCTCAGCATCCTGCTGCTACAGCTCATGCACTGCTCAGCATCCTGCTGCTACAGCTCATGCACTGGTCAGCATCCTGCTGCTCAGCTCATGTGACAAACTATATAAAACTAATCAATCTATCTATCCATTTTTGTTAAGAAAAACTAACGCTGTAAATATATCCGAAGAAAATTATTTTACAACAGAAACAATTCTACCCCGAATTAAGAAATCCGCATGGAATAAGACAGAATGATGTGTACACATCTCTATAATATCGAGCGTTTCCCATCTGTAGAAGACGCCCACGAAATTCTGGCATTATTTTAACGCCATTCGTGTCCATTTTGCTAGACGCCCAGCACCACGAATTTATTATAGTTTATTAACCCCTTTCGTGCCCACCTCTGTCAACTTTGATTGACACCTACACCACCTCTTCATGAGACCAACCTGTATAAACAATTCATAAAAATGTTGTTTTAGAATGTCTACAATGAGTATGTAACTCTTTTGTGTACCCTTGAAAGGACCTTAAGTGACAGGTTGTAGTAGCTTTCATCCCATCCCGAGCGTGCTTTTGTACGTGGACCGAGGTCCTCCAGGCGGTTGTGCTATGCTTGGCATCATCTATGTAACACTCAGTGCTACTGGGATAAGGTCGATCCCTCGCCTCGTTAGCCATGCAGCCATGAAAACAGCCTTTTTCCAGGTAGGGCTACTAGGAAGCCGAGGTGAAGGTCTTGGTCAGTATGTTTTGCCTGACCTTGACTAACATGTATGATCAGTTTATTTTGCCTGACAAGACATAAGTCTTCCTCCTCCATATAAATGTGGTAATCTATCTTTTTTGAAAGCCTAACACTGCGCATAGGGCAGACAGAAGTGCTCTTCAGTTGGAACTCTGAGACTACTTCTATCATTTCTTGTAAGTTGTTTAGACCCACAGTTAAGCCGTATCTGATGATCGTTATGTGAAGCCTATTTTGTTCTTCCTCTCTTTCAGCTATGATCTGCAGGCCACATAACTGTCTATAGTGGGAGTCTGTTGTTTTTTCATTCTAAACACATCCCCGATGTATGTCCACCGTTTGTTTTCTTATGGTGGTGTTTTCTTTTATTAGCTTGTTGTTCTTGAATTCTTTCCAGCTAATATTATCAAAGAAGCATAATTTTATAAATTCTTATATGTAGTGATTTGTTTATGGAAACGTATTATCTCAGTAGTTCTAAGATGCTCAACATTTTCTTTTAAACAAAGAGTACTGCAACAATATTGTAAAGTGTAACTCGTGATAGACACAATGCACCAACAATCGTGTAAAGTGTAATTCGTGATAGACACAATGCACCAACAATCGTGTAAAGTGTAACTCGTGATAGACACAATGGGCCAACAATCGTGTAAAGTGTAACTCGTGATAGACACAATGCACCAACAATCGTGTAAAGTGTAACTCGTGATAGACACAATGCACCAACAATCGTGTAAAGTGTAACTCGTGATAGACACAATGCACCAACAATCGTGTAAAGTGTAACTCGTGATAGACACAATGCACCAACAATCGTGTAAAGTGTAACTCGTGATAGACACAATGCACCAACAATCGTGTAAAGTGTAACTCGTGATAGACACAATGGGCCAACAATCGTGTAAAGTGTAACTCGTGATAGACACAATGCACCAACAATCGTGTAAAGTGTAACTCGTGATAGACACAATGGGCCAACTATCGTGTAAAAGGTAGATCAACTGACACAATGGGCCAACAATCGTGTAAAGTGTAACTCGTGATAGACACAATGCACCAACAATCGTGTAAAAGGTAGATCAACTGACACAATGGGCCAACAATATTGTAAAGCGTAGCTCAACTGACACAATGGACCAACAATATTGTAAAGCGTAGCTCAACTGACACAATGGGCCAACTATCGTGTAAAGTGTAACTTGTGATAGACACAATGCACCAACAATCGTGTTAAAGGTAGATCAACTGACACAATTTGCCAACAATATTGTAAAGCGTAGCTCAACTGACACAGTGGACCAACAATATTGTAAAGCGTAGCTCAACTGACACAATGGACCAACAATATTGTAAATGGTAACTCTTAACGGACACATCTTGAGGGTAACTCATAACTGACACAATGCACCAACAATTTTGTAAAGGGTAGCTCAACTAACATAATGGACCAACAATATTGTAAAGAGTAGCTCAACTGACACGATAGAGCAACAATATTGTAAAGGGTAACTCTTAACGGACACATCTTAATGTGAACGTTTGCTGTTCAATGAATAGTCAATTCAGACTGCAACCAACTGACACGGCTTCATACACTTACGAACCCGGTGTAGGAACGTTATTGGTGTGGTTGTTTTGGTGTAATGTCTACATCGCCGACATCGTTATCATCAAGTGTACCTGTCTGATGCGCCGGTTTGTCAACGTTGAAAGCAACATGAGATAGAGAGTATTTTTTTCGCATGACCTGCAGACACGATACACGCTTGTGAATTAGTCTAGCCACTGAGGTGCAGTAAAAGTCACATGGTATGACGGTATGTCCACAACGAGGTTGGAGACGAGCTAACACAATCATTAGATAATAAATGTTCCATTTGTGCTATCTGCACACGATAGGCTGTTAAACCGTCAACATATTTTTTAATGGTATTGACCATGGAATTTATCATCATCATCATTGGCGCCTCATTCTCTGTAGGCAATGCGTGTGGCGCCCTGTGAGTTGAACCCAGGTCTGTCTTCTGTATTTCGACACTGCCTGCTATGACTATAAAAGCCAACCAGCAAGTTAAGTCCCTGCTATATATCGTACAAACCATGATGAGAGGGCTGGCTTCCTCGATGTCTTCAGTATCTCTTTTCTCTGTAGCCTGAAAGCCTCTGCGAGCGCCGGGAGTCACTATGCCCAATCAAACTGTCTCAAAACAGCTCGATCCTGAGCAATTGTTTCCCAGCATACGTCCTTGAATCGCAGTGTGGGACGGTCGATTCTACCAGCTCATATGGTCAGCTGTCCATAGAGGGCATCCATTGGCAGCTTCTAATCTTCCATGAGGTAAACATTCCCCAACCCTCGAAGACGTCGCTCGTTTAAGAACGAGTAAATTGTTTATTTTTAAAAAAAATTTGCGTTCGCCTTATTTATCTATTCCACAAGGCGGTGTGCGTTGCACTGTGGTTTTTATTTTGCGCCTACCGGCCCAGTGCATCCTACTTCAGCATTCATTTTGTGTAAGGGTCTGCTTCCTTCTGCATTTTCTAAGGGTTTGCTTCCCTGGGCTAACGGCTGGCGCTGTGATGTGGATAGAACCCAGCACATTCGGCTGTGAGCCGTGTCACTTAACCAGTAGCCCACGCCGTCCACGAGAACGAGTACTTCTTCTTCTTCTTCTTCTTCTTCTTCGTACGCTGGTTACAGCGATATACGTTGCACTGTTTTGTTAAGCCTGTGGCCCAGTGCATCCGATTTCAACAGGCGTTTCTGTAGGGATGCCTTCCTTAGCCTTTGGCTGTCCGCAGCCTATCTGCAAGGCAGCAGTTGTTTGTGGTCAGAGTAGTCTCTATTAGGGAAGTTGTCTTGCAGGACTATCGAGTCTTCCCCACTCGTGTCTAAAGGGTGTGGTGATGATATGATATGATATGATGGACTGTATGTACTAGTTTTTCAAGTATCTCGGAAGAGAGGCAGTCCATTGTGTCTGTGTCCAAGGATCGTCACGTCCTGCCAGAAAAATAGCATATACATGTGAGTGAGGTATCTCCTTGCTACCTTTATTTTCTCGGCTCCTCTGCAGTGATGGTACGCCTAGCATTCCCCGCCACCTGGGAGGTTGTCACAATAGGGCAGAGGTGCAATGTCCGCTGGCCTGCATCTCTTCTGCGTCCATTGGGATGACTGATAGCAGACAGAGGTAAAGAACGAAGCAGGAGTGCTTTTAACTAGGGGACAAGCCTGGTCATGGCACGGAGATGTTGTTCGCCTGGTGTGCGGACATATCTCATGATCAAGGGCTGAGTCTCAACAGTTCGCAGTGAGGTGGCTGCTCTACTGCTTACGACACCCCGACCGAGAACTAAGTCTTCTACTGGTGGTTTCACACCTCAACGCCGTATGGGGTGAATATCGAGCAGTTCCCAGCCCGCTTTGATCGGCGGTACGGCAGAGACCTCTTTCTGCGGCTGGACCGGGTCGGGCTGAGACGCGAGCCCCAGATTCCAACCATATCGTTGCCTCCCGTCGCAGTGGTGCTGAGATTCAGGGCGGGATTCCGGCTTAGAGGCGTTCGGCCGTAATCCCTCAGATGGTAGCTTCAAACCATTGGCTTATCAGCCAAGCACGTGGACCAAGTGTCTGAGACCTGCGATTCCTGAGAACTAGTACATGATGTGAGTGTTTGCTCGCTATAAGACCACATTGTGTGGAATTCTCTCTCTCTCTCTCTCTCTTTCTCTCTCTCTCTCTCTCTCTCTCTCTCTCTCTCTTTTGCCACCTAATCCCCCAATATACCCCATTGGCACCTCCAGCGAAAAGTGTTGAGCCGCCGTTCCTGCTTAGTGTAAAGTGCTCCAAGTTTCGCTTCCATACATGAGAATGCCAAGAACGCAGGTCTGATAGATCGGACCTTGGTGAAGTGAGACAGTGCATTGTTCTTCCAGACCTCTCTTCTGTGGCATTAGCCGTGTTATTATCATTGCAAGGTTAATCAGTCCGGATATTGATATTGAAGCCGTCTGATCACCTTACGATACTGTCCTTGATTTCTGCAGATCTCGTCAGTCAAGCATAACTTTGTTTCTGACATTCTTGCACGCTAGTGTGAAGTATCTGTTTCTTAGAGACTCTTTTCTTCTTCTTCCTCTGAATTTTGCCTTCTTGTATTTTCAAAAGCAGACTTCCATGTACCATATTGTGACGAATCCAAGACAATATGCCATGTTGTATAATTTTCATTAGCTATCTGTATGCCTCAATAGCCTTAACCATTCGCTCGTTTTACATTTTGTCTGTCCATCTCACTATAGTGATACTGCAGTAGCATCCCATCTCAAAAACTTATATGGTCTTTTTATTTAGATTCCATATTTAAGAGCAGTCTATTGATATGAAGTATAAATGCGTGCTATCATTCTTGTACACAGCTCAATATGGATGCCATTTGATGTTATAAACTGCTGTTCTCCAGGAATGTCCATGTTTTGCTAATCCAATCATCATACTGGACGGCGTGGGCTATTGGTTAAGTGACACGGCTCACAACATGAAGGTGATGGGTTCGATCCCAATCACAGCACCGGGGAAGCAAACCCTTAGAACATGCAGAAGGAAGCAGACCCTTACATAAAGTCAAGTCAAAAAGAGGAAGATGAGGAGCTGATTAGTAGCATAGCAAAGGCAAGTAAAGGGAAATTGTTATTAATGGGAGATTTCAACTATCCAGAAATAAAATGGGATATGGCAGAAGCAATTGTAGAGTCAAAACCTTTTGTTAAGTGCATAACTGACAATTTTTTAATTCAACATGTAGAAGCAGCCACCAGAGGCAAAAACATACTCGACCTAGTCTTTACCACAGAGGAAAATATGATTGAAAACGTTACCGTTGGGGAACTGTTTGGCTCAAGTGACCATCAAATCATCCGTTGGGATCTTATTGCAGGGAAAGAAGTAAACATAAACACGCGAACATACGACAACTCTAAGGCAGATGTTAAGAGGATGAAAGAGGCAGCGAACCACATAATCTGGAAAGATATTGTTGTAGGAACAGATGTTGAACAGAAGTGGGAAAGTTTTAAAACAGTTCTAGAAACGCTAAAAGAGGAATGTGTTCCATGTAGGGAGGTAAACCCCAAGCGTAAAAAGTGGATAACTAGATTTGTAGTGAAATGTGGAAGAGCAAAAAATAAAGCATGGAAAAAATATATAGAGGCAGGTAAATCAAAAGAAACATATGTAAAATATTTGGACAAGCAGAACATATCTCAGAAAGCGAATAAAACAGCAAAAATAGACTTTGAAAAAAAACTTGCTCAGAGGATCAAGACACAGTAAAAGCTTCTTTTCTTATGTTAGAAATAAACAAAGAACGAAAGACAAAGTAGGCCCTCTCATAGACAGTACAGGGAAAATAATAAGTGAGAATAGGGAGGCTGCTAATCTGCTCAATCAGTACTTTGGCACAGTCTTCACAAAGGAGGACGGCTCCGAGATCCCAGAGCCTATAGATATTTTTCAAAGAGACATGGATACAGCGGGATTAAGATCAATCTGTATTACAGAGGAAATGGTTTTTAAAAAATTGGAGGGGTTGAAGGTGAATAAATGTCCAGGTCAAGATGGTATTCATCCAAAATTGCTGTATGAAATTAGAGACCAACTAGCAAAACCATTGGCTATATTATGTTCTCAATCACTTACAAAAGGGATTGTTCCACGGGATTGGAAAGATGCAGGAGTGATCCCCTTATTCAAAAAAAGGCAAAAAATCAGATCCGGCAAATTATAGACCGGTGAGTCTAACGAGCATAGTCTGTAAATTGTTAGAGTCAATAATCAAAGAAAACATTGTAATGCATTTAGAAAAATGTAATATAATTAGAAATAGTCAGCATGGGTTTACTAGAGGGAGATCATGCTTAACAAATCTATTAGAATTCATGGATGAGGTTACTAAAATCATAGATAAAGGGGAGCCAGTGGATGTTATTTATCTAGACTTTGCAAAGGCCTTTGATAGAGTACCTCATCAAAGATTATATCGAAAGTTAAAATCACATGGAATAGGTGGGGAAGTTGCCAAATGGATTGAAAATTGGTTAACGGGAAGAAGGCAGAGGGTGGGCATAAATAAGGAGTACTCTGAGTGGAGTGAAGTGAAAAGTGGTGTACCACAGGGCTCGGTTTTGAGACCAATTTTGTTCTTGATATATATAAATGATTTGGACATTGATATGAGATCCATGATTGCAAAATTTGCTGATGACACAAAACTATGCAGTAGTGTCTCATCTAAAGCGGAAGTGGATATATTGATGTCGGATTTAGATAAAATTCGAGAATGGTCTGTAAGCTGGCAAATGGAGTTTAATGTAGATAAATGTACAGTCATCCACATGGGTAGATCCAATATGCAACCTAATTACAGAATGGCAGAAAACAATATTAGAAAGATAGATAAGGAAAGGGACCTAGGGGTTATAATAGATCATACAGGAAAGGTGAGTTAGCAAGTTAAGGTAGCAGTGAAAAAGGCAAATGCAATGTTAGGTATGATAAAAAGAAATATTAAACATAGGAGCAAGGAAGTGATCGTCAAACTGTATAAAGCTTTAGTTAGACCTAGATTGGAGTACTGTGTACAGGTGTGGAGTCCTTATCATAGAGGGGACATAAACATGCTAGAAAGAATACAAAAAAGAGCGACAAAGATGATAGTGGGATTCCAGAATTACAGTTATGAGGAACGACTCAGAAAAACCGGCCTACAGTGTCTCGAAGAGAGAAGAATTCGTGGTGACTTAATACAAATTTATAAGATGATCAGAGGAATCGATAAATTAGACTATAACAAGTTTTTAAAAAAATACAGCCACCTACAATAACACGAGGGCATAGCTACAAGCTGACTAAAGAGAGGTCCAGGTTAGATATTAGGAAATATTTTTTTAGTCAGAGAGTGGTGTCTGCTTGGAATGCATTGCCAGGGGAGGTAGTGGAGGCAGGGACAGTTAATGCATTTAAGAATACACTGGATGCGCATAGCTTTTAGAGCAAGGTGATGTAAATGTAACTGGTTGTATACAGACTCTGCAGGGTCTTCTAAACCAGTATAAAGACGTTAAGTTAAGTTAAGTTATAAAATGCATGCTGATGTCGGGTGCATTGGGCCGACAGGTGCAAAGTAAAAACCACAGTGGAACGCACACCGCCTTGGGGATTAGAGAAATAGGTGAACGCAAACAAAACAAAAAACAACAAAAGAACAAGCTAATCCAATCCTAGTTCTGTTTTCAACATTACAACGGGCGTTCTCCGTAACAATTTGTCACTAATATGAAAACCTTTCCACTTGTTCTATGGTCTGTCCCTCTTTACTAATATTGATTCTATGGCTTTGTTTGGCTGATAGCATAGTTTCCGTATTCATGTATTAATCTTCATAGTAAATGCGTTAGCTGTACCGTTGGTCATGGTTAACGTTATAATACGAGGAGTGTCAAAATTAAATCCTTTAAAGTTGGGTAAGAGTGAGAAAAACCATTATTGTATTGTAATATGTTAATAAATTGCTAAGTGTGTCCTTCACATGCCATGCCGTTATATTTTAACTGGTTAAGAAGTTGCTAACGATGTTAAGAGTGCCCTTCACATGCCATGATGACGGTGCACACTTACATCATTACGTCATATATGCATTTAAAGATTGCTGCACCACTAATGACATGCACAAAAGATGAGCAGCGTTCTGTTATCCGTTTTTTTTCAACCAGTAAAGGAATGAAACCTATAGAAATTTATCAACGAATGAAGATCCAATACGTTGATGCATGTCTTTCACTCCAGTAAGCGAATGAGGGGAGTAGAAAGTTCCAAAACTGCGAGAGGTATGTGACAGACTGTTCACGAAAGGGTAAGGCACAGCGAGTAGTGACCTCACAGTTGATTGCAGCCATCGACTACATCATAAAGAAAAATCGCCGAATGACTGTGAATAAAATTGCCACACATCTGTACATCAGTCAAGGTTCAGCACAACCCATCACCCATGATGTGCTACAGTATCACAAAATGTTCGCAAGAAGGGTGCGACCACAAGGCACTCCAAAAGTGAAACAACGACGCGCTGATGCATGTCATGAACTTTTACATCAATTTGAAGCAGAAGGTAATGGCTTCCTTGCAAGAATTGTTACTGGAGATAAAAACCTGGGTTCGCTACAACTAGTCAAAAATAAAGGGAGTGAGCAAGGAATGGCACCATCTCTCCTCCCCGAAACCGAAGAAGTTTCGTGCGCAGTGATCTGAAGGGAAAGTTATGCTGACTCTCTTCTTGTATGACTGAGGCGTTATTTATTTGCACTATATTCCCAGGGGGAACACTGTCACCAGTGCCACGTATACATATCTTCTCAGGATTCATCTTCAACCTGCCTCAGGATTTATCTTCGACCTACCTCAGGATTCATCTTCGACGTGCAATTAAATTTAAACGACGTTGACTTCTTAGCAAAGATGTCCTTTTGTAACATGGTAATGCTCGACTACATGCTACCCGCGAGGCGGCTGTAAACATCAAGGACCTCCACTTCCATGGCTTAGGACTACTAAGAGAGAAAATTACAGGACATACTTTTTTATTAAGAGGTCCAGTAGATGGTGTATGAATAGTTACATACACGAATTTTTAATTGTATAACTAGAATTTTATACGAGAATATATACGCGAGAATGTTATAACTACAGTAATCCATGTACTTTATGGGCGCTACGGGATTTGTTTCAAAGGAAGTGGTAACTGACGTCGAAAGATGTTACCGTTGTGTTTCACAGTTTAGGAATAAATGTTCCAATATAAAGTTAAAGATTTTCATTTGAAGCCACCTGATATTATTTTAGTTCGTCCACCTCTATTCACAAGACTTGGCAGTATTGCACTTGATAAATTACAGACAGTATTATCTCTTTACCAATAATGGCTGGGGCTGAGAATTTATGACTGTTGAAAGTGTTCACAGAACCATTGCTGAATTTGGTCGAGAAGGTATGACTGCTGAATATGTGTCATTGCACCATCAATGGATTTAGTCAAGAAGGCAAGCTCCGTTGTTACTAATTATGAAATCACAGCATGTGTTATACCGGTCGCCATAGCTTTAATATGCTAACGCCGTCGGTTCCCGAGAACATCAGAATAAAATATATAATATGAAGATACTTTAAAGTCTATGCTTATGTTCTTGGGAACCGATAAATTCGCCAGGCTGGTAAAGAGGACGACATCTGAGGAGCACAGCAAAGGGCAATGGTGACACAATCATAGGGGCAAAGGGGACACAATCAGAGGGTCAATAGTGACACAATCAACGGGGCAAAGCAGTTTAATCAAAGTGGCAAGGCAGTACAATCAAAAGCGTAGGGGGTCACACTCAGTGAGACAAGAGGGACACAATAAAAGGGCAAGGGGATACAATCAGAGCGCTGGGGCGACACAATCACTGGACAAGGGGGGGGGGAACAATCTGAACACTAGGGGGACACAATCAAAGGACAAGGGGGACACACTCTGATCGATAGGGGGACACAATCAAAGGACAAGGGGGACACAATCTGAGCGCTAGGGGGACACAATCAAAGGACAAGGGGGGACACAATCTAAGCACTAGGGGGACACAATCAAAAGACAAAGAGACATAATCTGAGAGGCAAGGGGAACACAATCTGAGAGGCAAGGAAGGCGCAATCAGAGAGGCAAAGGGGACACAATCTGAGAGGCAAAGGGGACACAGTCAGAGAGCAAGAGGGATACACTCAGAGGGGCAAGGGGGACACAATCAGAGGGGAATTGAGAACACAATCAGGTTCGCAAGATAGCACAATCAAATGAGCAAAGGAGAAACAATCAGCATGGCAAGGGTGACACAATTAGAGGTGTAAAAGGGAATACAGTCAGATTGGCAAAGGAACTCAATCAGAGGGAAATGGGGGACACAATCAGAGGTGTAAGAGGGACACAATCAGAAGGGCAAAATGGAATGCGATCAGATTGGAAAAGGTACTCAATCAGAGGGAAATGGGGGACACAATCAGAGGTGTAAGAGGGACACAATCAGAAGGGCAAAATGGAATGCGGTCAGATTGGCAAAGGGACACAATCAAGGGCAAGGGGGATACAATCAAACGATAAGGAGAACACAATCAGAGGGACAACAAGTGCACAATCAGAGAGACAATTGGAACACAACCAGAAGGCAAGGAGATATAATAATTCGGACAAAAGGGTTACAATTATAGGTGCAAGGTGGATATAATCAACGAGTAACGGACACATTCAGAGGGTCAAGAGGGACACAATTATACGGGGAAAGAGGTCACAGTCAGAGTGGCAAAGAGGGGGGGGGGCAATCAGAGTAACCATGGGAACACTATAAGGGGACACAATCGGAGAGGCATGGGGAAAATAATCAGAAAACAGTTCATTTGGGTTATGCTGAACAATACGTACCTTTCATAGATTTGTTTGAGAGAGAGAGAGAGAGAGAGAGAGAGAGAGAGAGAGAGAGAGAGTTGCTATGTGACTTGATTTGAACGTCCTCTTTTAACTTACATACTAATTGAGTCCATTTGTCCACGTGTTACATTACTTCTCTACTCGCGTGAACGTCTATTATGGATAGCCACCTTATGGAGGCCGTGAATAACAAAAGTCTTTAAGATGTTCTGACAAGCCTCAAGAGTATCGTAATGGTTAGCCCAATCTATCAGCTAAAGCTTTTATCTCCTCGGTGCTGGCCATATCTTATTCCAATCCAATAATTTTCACCCTAGAATGACTTTCTAGCAATATCCGGACATAACAAGTTGACAAAGGGGTGCTGGGACGGTTAAGGGCGGAATTTTGTTTTAGTTCAAGAGAATGACATGGGATTAAGACACAGAGGGAGAGATAGAAGAATCTTCGGGATGGGAAAGAAAGTAGAGGACTCAGAGAAATGTTAAAATTCAGAAATGTGTATTATATAAATTTATATATATATATATATATATATATATATATATATAGAGAGAGAGAGAGAGAGAGAGATGAGAATGTTAGAATTCTAAACTGTGTTTTATATATATACATAGAAAGAGAGAGAGAGAGAGAGAGAGAGAGAGAGAGAGAGAGAGATGAGAAATGTTAGAATTCAGAAATGTGTTATATATATATATATACACACACACATAGAGAGAGAGAGAGAGAGAGAGAGGGAGAGAGGGAGAGAAAGAGAGAGAGATGAGAGAGATAGATAGAGAAAGAGAAAGTAATCGAGATAAATAAACAGTGGAACATCCACATTTAGAAGGAAAAAGAAGCGTAGTGTACGGCAATGAAGAAAGCAATATCCTGGATTTGAAAGCACTAAGAGTGGAGTGGGGGTTTAAGGGAGATTGGATATGGACAAAAGGAGATAAATAACGTCAATCAGTGATCCTCGGTTGGATGATGACAATATTATCCACGAATTAGCAACCCTAGATTGCTTGAGTATAGTAACAGATATGGGTCTGAGAAAACAGAGCGAAGATCATTGACTACTAGCGAACCACAGGAGCCGTTAGTATGGGCTTAGTCATCGACATTCACATGAGTTCAACCAAGCACCTGCGGCTCTATTGAAAATGTAGTCATGTTTATAATGATTTTTTTTAGTTGTCTATTTGTCCGCGAATTCGAATTTTGTCACACTGTAATCTTAGTATTAGTCGACTTGTACTTCTACAGGGACAGATGCCCCTGTGCAAGTCCCAGCTCTGGTATGACCTGGATGTAGCCAGAGAAGGGCTTCTTGCTAGTGGGCTAGACTCGAGCAGCTCAATACTCCACTGCGTTGGGACACCACTTACGAGGGTAGTTAACCGATGTGCGAGTCCATCTCAATAGACTCAAACACTTGAGCAAAGTAGACCCGCAGCCTGTTATGCATCATCTGTGGTGGGCTTAACAAACCACCTAACCATGGCCGGTGTTATGCCATGTCTCAGTTAGTCGCCTCTTACGACATGCTCTTTATGAGGCGGTGGTGCTATTTTTGTCCTTGTCAAACACATAGACCCCGGCTGACCACACTGTAATCTCGAGTCAAAATTGGATAGATTAATAGGTCACCCCAGAAGAAGATGTTTACACAATTGCAGCTCTCTATGATACTGTGAAGTTGGTTAAAATAGGAGAAATAGAAGTCCACGTAAACAACAGTCTTGACGAGTTAAATAAAGCTTGTGATAAAAAATTGTAAAAGGTAGGGGGAATAATCGATGGATTAGGCCTATTGAATCGTGGAGCAGATGAGAGTGGTTGTGCCATACGCTGGAGAGGACTGTGTACACAATACAGACTGGATGGAAAGTGAGAATAGAATGTGAAAGCTTTCAAAATATGTTAAGCTAGGAGCATTCGGATGAATCTATTGTTGCAGAGGAAACAATAAAGAAAATGAATCATACTTCGGATGTTATAAAAAGCGATAGAAACGATGGTTACACCACAAGGAAAACTGGAGATTATATGTAATATTGGGGAAGGAATAAATATATTCAGAAAATCAATTAAATTCAGATCATGACAAAACGAAGAATGATTTTAAAAAAATAGTAAGACCAATCAATTAATATCCATTAAACTCACTGTGGAGTCCTTGTCTTCAATAAACATACATCAGGTCACCGTATTCATACCTGTTTGGTTGTTGTTCTCCATGCTTTACAGCCAAATAATAGACTACATTGCAGTTGCGTTTTCATTTTGTGTTGACCTTTTTAAAATGTCCATTTGTTTCTCATAGCAAAACAAGCTCTTCTCACCGTTTGTAATCTTATTTTTATATTCCTCTTCTTCTTATTATCTGTCTCCCAACACAATTTGCTTTTAGTTGTTGCATTTATTCTTATAGTCTTTCTTTTTTTCTACGCGTATTCTATGTCCTAATTTATTTGATCTTCTTCTTCGTCAAGCCTTCTCAGACTATTGCTACCAACTCATGAAAAGTGATTTGTAAGTAGCAGGATGTGGTCCGGAGAACGGAATGCGTTACAGGTCACAGCTTGTCTGCGATATTTAAACCTTTCGCTCTAACACATCTGACTTCAGTATGGCATTCTGGGGAACCAAATTAGCCATTTGCTATTCGATCCGTTCACCTTAGCCAGTCTGCCCTGTTGCAGCCTGTTATCCAGGATCACCACGTGGAGGGTTAAGAAGACTTTTGGCAGAGCTGATTCGCTGTCCCTGACGCATGCAGTCAGCTTTGATTTGATGGCCCTGACGCATGCAGTCAGCTTTGGTTTGATGGCCCTGACGCATGCAGTCAGCTTTGGTTTGATAGGCTTGACGCATGCAGTAAGCTTTGGTTTGATGGTCCTGACGCATGCAGTCAGCTTTGTTTTGACGGTCTAACGCATGCATTCAGCTTTGGTTCGCTGGCTAGCTGCTCAAAACGTGTTGTCGAAAAAACGTTTTGCCTACCATGGTGACAGTAGATCAGACTTGGGTTCACCATTATGACCCAAATTTTACTTTTTCCTAAAACCTAAAAAAAACCCCAGCTCATTGGGAACCATGTTGACAGTGAGGAAGATGACATACTGGCTTCTGATAACTGGTTTAGTTACAAAAATAGGTTACTTATTCTGAAGGTCTTTTCAAGTTCACGCAGAAATGGCAGAAATGTTTAAATTCAGGTGATGGTTACATTGAGAAGGAATAAGCACTGTGCCAAATTTCAACTTTCTGCTCCTACTCCTTCGTGGTAAGGGTAAAGACTTATGACAAGCCCCTTGTGTGTGTATATATATATATAATTCGCCCATCGTCGTAGATGAGGACCACCAAGACCATCACATGTCTTAAGGCAACCTTGAGTATGTGTGTGCGCTCATGACTGATCAAGCCAATTCAAAGAAGGGAAAAGTCTATGGCACGATAGGCAAACATAATCTGCTTTTGTCTCTTAATTTTTCTCTGCTCTTAACTTTCTGATTGCACGTCTATCCTGAGGTGCCTGGATACAGAGACCCTCGCTGAGTTCAAGGCCGTCCGTGACCGTGCTCTTCCATGTTGAGCGATTATTAGCCAGGTTCTCCTAGGTGTTAATGTTTATTTGGCAACATTTAAGGGACTCTGTCAAACTGTCCATGAAACGCTTTTTATTACGTCCTTGTGATCGTTCTCCTTCACTCAGTTCACTTTACAGGAGCCTCTTTGGAAGCCTATCGTCTGACATTCGGTCAAGGTTGCCAGCCCATCCCAGTTGGGATTTTTGCAGAAGTGCATGAATACTTTGCATGTTGGCTCTGGACAGCACTTGAGCATCTGTGATGTGGTCCTGCCAGCGTATGTGCAATATGTGTCTTAGACAGTTTATGTGAAAATAATGTAGCCTCCTGGCGTCACCAGCGTAGACAGTCCAGCTTGCACAAGCATAGAGCAGGGTGTGGACATTGGCGGCACGGTAGATCTTCAGCTTAGTCATTATGCTGGTTCCTCGACGTCCCTATACTGTTGAGCGCATTTGGCTAAAAGCTGAGCTGGCCTTTGCTTTTCTATTAGTCAGTTCATCAACAATAGTCACTGATCTTGACAGCGTGCTTCCGAGGTAGACACATTTTTTCCACCGCTTGTAATTTATGTCCCTTCACTGTAACTACTGGCTGTTTATACGATGTGCCTGGTGCCAGTTGATACATGACCTCAGTTTTCTTTGTGCTAATTGTCAACCCAAAGTTGTCACAAGCAGCAGAGAATCGGCTCATACTCTCCTGCATTTTCCGTTTTGAGCTACTGTTCAGATCACAGTCATCCGCAAACAACAGTTCGCATATCGTGTCGTGCATCACCTGTGTCTTCGCTTTCAGTCTGCGGAGATTGAATAGACTACCTTCCATGCGGTACTTTATTGGTATGCAATACTTGATATTCTTAAAGGCGTCCGTCAGCAAAGCTGAAAACATCATACTGAACAGTATTGGAGCAAGTACACATTCCTGTTTCACACCGTTGTTGATATCGAATGGCGGAGAGGTCTCGCAGCTGTCAAGTACACGTGCGCGCATGTCGTCGGGGAGCTGTTTCACCAAGGTTACAAATTTGCTAAGACAGCCGAATTTAGACATGACCTGCCATAGCTCACCTCTGCTACCGTATCAAATGTTTTTGTGATGTCAATCAACGTAATATAGAACTCGCGGTTATGTTCTAGACATTGCTCATACACCTGACGCGTTGCAAAAATTATGTCCCTATTTCCTTGACCAACTCTAAATCCACACCGACTTTCTGTGAGGTGATGGTCTAGCTCAAGATGTTTGTCCAGACGGTTGAGTAGCACGCGGACGAGGATCTTTCCGGCAACAGATAGCAGTGAAATTCCGCGGTGATTGTCACATTCCTGGCGATTGCCTTTTTTCTCTTGTATATATGCACTATCGACGCATCCTTCATTTTCTGTGGGACTACTTCTTCAGCCCACATAGAACCTTTTTGTGAGACATGTTTCCGCTGCTGTATACACCTCTACTGGTATTGCGTCAGCTCCAGGGGCTTTTTCAGGAAAAAGAGATTTGATGGATTTGTCCATCTCATCTCCAGTTATGATATCATCCATGGCCGTGTTCATTTCTACCTGGGATATGCGTTGGATGGCCTTTTCCTTTATGGGTGATGGATTGTTAAGAACGTTGCAGAAATGTTCTGCCCACCTGTCGAGGATCTGAGCTTTCTATGTTATCAGCTATTCATCGACGTTGCGAACTGGAGTGTTACCAGAAGGCTGTGGACCATATAGTGCTTTCAGCGTCGCGTAGAGCCCTTTGGGTTCATGGCGCACATCAAACGCCTCTATCTCATCAGCCTGTCTGCTTAGCCAGTAATCTTGTAACTCTCTATTTTGAACTGTTCTTTGAGGGCTAATAAAGAACATTTTCTTTAACAAGGATTATGCGTCATTTCAAAGAGCCCTGTACGCTTGATGCTTGCCGTCGAGAAAAACCGGAAGTACGTCATCATTTTCGTAGAACCAGGAATAACAGAAAGATCAACATGTACAAAGAAAATACTAGGGCCCGGTCAAGAAACCTCTACATAACATGACGTTGAAAGACACAAGCACATACTAGGGCCCGGTCAAGAAACCTCTACATAACCTAATGCTGAAAGTCACAAGCACATACTAGAGCCCTGTCAAGAAACCTCTACATAACTTTTATGCTGAAAGGCACAATCACAATACTAGGGCCCTTTCAAGAAACCTCTACATAACCTGACACCTAAAAAGTACAAGCGGCACAACATTCGATAGGAAGAAAGACAAAGAAAAGCAACATTCAAATGTGTAATGATCACCGCAAAAGCCAACCGTCGACTCTACCGAGGACCTCATCTATCTGGCAGCAAGCAAAACTCTGACGCGCTTAGCGTTCTTGACGTTGCCTGAAGGATCAATATGGCGACATTATCTATGAGCTCGTTGCACAGAGTCTAGTCCGGGCTACACATTAACTAAAGAAAGGTCCATATTATATGCTAAAAAATATTTTTTTAGTCAGAGAGTGGAGAATGATTGGAATGCATTGCTACAGGAAATAGTGGAAGCAGGCTCAATTAAATGCATTAAAGAATAGATTGGATGCGCAAAGTTATTTTTAGATCAAAAGAATGTAAAAGAAACTAATTATATACAGACTCTGCAGTCTTCTAAAACAATATAAAGTTACTTAAAACTAAACTGCTCATTTTTTGTTAATCGGTTGTTTTTGTTTTACAGGACAGACAATCTTTCAAGATTGTATTAAGTGATTTTTAAAATATATTTTGAGGGGGTAACGTTTAATTCTGGTTAGCGGGTGGGTTTTACCGTAAGTGACGTAGTGCATGTATTTCTAAACCTTGAGATACACAACTTAAATTCAGCGGCTTTCTTTCTTAATGTATCAATCTAAATCTTCAAGAATAAGGCAAGAAACAAGAAAAATGTGTTTCTTTATGGGTGTCCCTTGGGCACACAAGCCAACGAACAGGAGTATTTCAATCACGTCAATGAAAGAAATCAAATTATGTCTTGCATGTACTTACTGGACGATCAGAGTTAACGCGTACTGATATAGTAGACAGAACGTATGGGAAGTGAAAATCATTTAATGGATTAGATTCAGTGCATAGAGGAAGGCCAAAGACATAACTTAAATTTAAAAAATAAATGTTCGCCTAGGCATCAGAGGCCCATTGCATCGGTCGAATGACCAGTCAAAACGACACCTCTGCCAGACCTCGTTAACAGCAAGGGGGTGGGGAGGGGAGTTTCTATCAGTTGAAGCCATGTGTTTCGGGGACGGCCTATCCTGCACTTGCAGCTGGCTGGTTGAATACCCTTAGCACTTTGAACTGACTTAAAGAAGATCTGATGAGCTGTAACTTCCCTGATCCAGAAGGAGAAGATGTCCAAACAAGGAACTTCCGATATAGGTGGGAGATTAGTCTTAAAAGAGACCTCGACATTACGTACGAGTTCGATGTAGGTGGGGGATTAGTCTTAGCAGAGACCTCGACATTACGTACGAGTTCGATATAGGTGGGAGATTAGTCTTAGAAGAGACCTCGACATTACGTACCAGATCGTACCAACAGATGCGAAGAATACGCCGCTGATATGAAAGGAATCATGTCTTGAAATGTCCTTTTTCAGCAAATTCCAGGTTTGGGCTTCGTACATTAGCACTGAAATCACACACGACTGGTAAATACGCAGCTTTGAACTGAGAGTTGGGAAGGATGAAATGTAACATACGAAATAACTACCACATTGCGTAGTGAACATAATGGTGGATTCCGATCCATGTAATCTTAGAAGTAAACTCAAAGAGTTTCAACAATATTTCAAAGATACATTCAGTGTTTTCGGACATATCACGCGTAGTCAAGTTAAGAAAAACGTTTTACAACACGTAACATTTCGGGTAGAAGAAACATAGGAATAGAGAGACATAAAATACTGGATGGTTTGAGTATGTGGCATGGAAGAGCATCAAGTACATAAATGATTTTCAGAGGCAGAGTTGTGGGGGTCCATGATCAGTTTCAACAGACGGATGATGATTGAGAAGAAGAAAACAATGATAAATAAAGTCTCAAAAGCAAACCACACAATGAGATATTGCTGAACGATTATATTCACAGTACTGGGGTAATCGTAGGTTTTCTTTTAGGGTGAAAACTAGGCCGCTTGGGCGTTTGTGTCCCCACGTCGTGTGCTGGCTATGTTTCTTAATTTCTTCTTCTTCTTCATCGTACGCTGTTTACAGCGATATTTACCTTGCACTGTTTTATTTTGTTAAGCCTGTGGCTCAGTGCATCCGATTTCAACAGGCGTTTCTGTAGGGTTGCCCTCCTTAGCCTTTGGCTGTCCCCAGCCTAACTGCAAGGCAGCAGTTGTTTTTGGTCAGAGTTGTCTCTCCTGGGAAGTTGTCTTGCAGGACTATCGAGTCTTCCCTACTCGTGTCTATAGGGTTTGGCAATGATATGATGGACTATGTTACTAGTTTGTACTATCCCGGAAGAGAAGCAGTCCAGTGTGACTGTGTCCCAGGATCGTCACGTCCTGCCAGAAACGTAGCATATGCATGTGAGTGAGGTATCTCTTTGCTCCCTTTATTTTCTCGGCTCATCTGCAGTGATGGTACGCCTAGAATTCCCCGCCACCCGGAAGGTTGTCTCAATGGGGCAGGAGGTGCAATGTCCGCTGGACTGCATCTCTTCTGCGTCCATTGGGATGACTGAAAGCAGACAGAGGCAAAGAGCGAGGCAGGAGTGCATTTAACTAGGTGCATTTCTGCGGCTCGACCGGGCCGGGCTGAGACGCAAGCCCCATCCATGTCGTAGCCTCCCATCACAGCGGTGCTGAGATTTGGGGCGGGATTCTGGCTTAGAGGCGTTCAGACGTAGTCCCTCAGATGGCAGCTCGCACCATTGGCTTATCAGCCAAGCACGTGGACCAAATGTCAGCGACCTGTGATTCCTCTCGAAGAAGTGCATTTGACCAGGGGACAAGCCTGGTCATGGCACGGAGATGTTGTTCGCCTGGTGTGCGGACATATCTCATGGTCAAGGGTTGAGTCTCAGCAGTTCGCAGTGAGGTAGCTGATCTACTGCTTAAGACACCCCGACCGAGAACTAAGTCTTTTACTAGTGGTTTCATACCTCATCGCCGTATGGGGTGAGTATCGCGCAGCTTCCCGCCCGCTTTGTTCGGCGGACGGCAGAGATCTCTTTCTGCGGCTCGACCAGGTCGGGCTAAGACGAGAGCCCCAGGTCCCAACCATATCGTAGCCTCCGATCACCATGGTGCGGAGATTTAGGGCGGGATTCCGGCTTAGAGGCGTTCGGCCGTAATCCCTCACATGGTAGCCTCGCGCCATTGGCTTATGGGCCTAGGACGTGGACAAATGTCTGCGACTCCTCTCGATTTGAGCAGGATTACCATAGCAACGCCCTGTCATTTGTAGGGTAAGACTGACTTGTCTACCGAAGGTCTAATACCAGCACCCGTTCACTATTAGGTTTCGTAATTTAATACTGAAGAGAAAAATGATATGTCCTACCGGGGAATTGAGCGTCTGCCCTCCTTGTCAGCAGGCAGTCATCGAACCCATACGACTACAGGCTCCTAACGACACAGTGACAACTGCAAGCTTGCTGTCACAGAAGTATAACGAGTTTCCAAGAAATCAGGGCACAATATTCAGACTGCGGACGGCACGCTACTGTTACAGAAACAACTGTAGGGGATGGGAGGGGATGAGGCGGAAGCATGTGTTAGTGTTGGGAGGGGATGGGTGGGATGTGTTAGTGTTGGGAGGGGATAGGGGGGATGTGTTAGTGTTGGGAGGGGACAGGGGGGATGTGTTAGTGTTGGGAGGGGATGGGTGTTATGTGTTAGTGTTGGGAGGGGATAGGGGGGATGTGTTAGTATTGGGAGGGGATGGGGGAGGGGGGGCATGTGTTAGTGTTGGGAGGAGATAGGGGGATGTGTTAGTGTTGGGAGGGGATGGGTGGGATGTGTTAGTGTTGGGAGGGGATAGGGGGGATGTGTTAGTGTTGGGAGGGGATGGGTGTTATGTGTTGGTGTTGGGAGGGGATAGGGGGGATGTGTTAGTGTTGGGAGGGGATAGGGGAGGGGGGCATGTGTTAGTGTTGGGAGGGGATAGGGGGATGTGTTAGTGTTGGGAGGGGATAGGGGGGATGTGTTAGTGTTGGGAGGGGATATGGGGGATGTGTTAGTGTTGGGAGGGGATAAAGGGGATGTGTTAGTGTTGGGAGGGGATAGGGGGGATGTGTTAGTGTTGGGAGGGGATGAGGGGAGGGGGGGCATGTGTTAGTGTTGGGAGGGGATAGGGGGATGTGTTAGTGTTGGGAGGGGATAGGGGGGATGTGTTAGTGTTGGGAGGGGATAGGGGGGATGTGTTAGTGTTGGGAGGGGATGAGTGGAGGGGGGCATGTGTTAGTGTTGGGAGGGGATGAGGCGAGGGAGGGGGGCATGTGTTAGTGTTGGGAGGGGATAGGGGGGATGTGTTAGTGTTCGGAGGGGATGAGGGGAAGGGGGGCATATGTTAGTGTTGGGAGGGGATGGGGGGATGTGTTAGTGTTGGGAGGGGATAGGGGGGATGTGTTAGTGTTGGGAGGGGATAGGGGGGATGTGTTAGTATTGGGAGGGGATGAGGGGAGGGGGGCATGTGTTAGTGTTGGGAGGGGAGGAGGGGAGGGGGGCATGTGTTAGTGTTGGGAGGGGATGAGGGGAGGGGGGGCATGTGTTAGTGTTGGGAGGGGATGGGTGGGATGTGTTAGAGTTTGGAGGGGATGGGTGGGATGTGTTAGTGTTGGGAGGGGATGGGGGAGGGCATGTGTTAGTGTTGGGAGGGGATGGGGGAGGGCATGTGTTAGTGTTGGGAGGGGATGGGGGGGATGAGAGAGGATGGGAGAGGATGGGGTTATGTGTTAGTGGTGAGAGGGGGGGCATGTGTTAGTGTTGGGAGGGGATAGGGGGATGGGGTGAGGGCATGTGTTAGTGTTGGGAGGGGATGGGGGAGCATGTGTTAGTGTTTGGAGGGGATGGGGGGCATGTGTTAGTGTTGGGAGGGGATGGGTGGGATGTGTTAGTGTTGGGAGGGGATAGGGGGGGGGGCAGACATGTGTTAGTGTTAAGAGAAACAGACAAATATTAGAACATTGGAGTAAGTTCAGTCAAAGAAAAGAACGAACTGACTTCACCTAACCAACTCAAACACGCCCATGAGAGACAAATCTAAGGATGAAGCCGACAACTGATCTCGTTATTTTCTCCTTTTTCTTCATTTATCCTCAGATCGAGGTCCTAGTTTCTCTTACTAAGGACACAGTTGTCTGTAACGCCGTCTTTATTTCCGCACAGATTGTATCTCTCTTTTCCTCCTCTTTCTCCTTTTCCACTTCCTCTTTCTCATCATCCTATTCTTTTTCATTTGACTCATCCTTCTCCTCTTCCTTCTCCTTTTCTTCCTCGCTCTCTTCATTTTTATTTTCCATTTTTTTCCTCCTCTTCCCCTTCATCCTCCTCTCCCTCTTTCTCTCCATCCTCCTCTACCTCCTCCTCTTCCTTATTTTCCTCACAACCTTTCTCGTCATCCTACTCTAAATTGTTCTCTTTCTTTTCATCCTCCTCCCCCGTTCCTCTTCTTCCTCCTTCTCTACCTCCTCTTCCAATTCCTCATATTCCTTCTCCTCGTCATCATCCTTCATTTTCCTTCTTCTCTTCCTCGTTCCCATCCCCTTCCTTCTCCTCCTCTACTTCTTATTCTTCTCCGACGTTGGAACTGAAAAGGACTGATTCAGCACGTCGTGCCATTCAGCACGTCATTTTTGGAACCTCTTAGCCAGTCTGAACGGGTGCAGTTTGCTGCTAGGGCAACCGCGTTTAGGAGGAATGATATCTTCATCAGATATGTTTCACTGGCCCTGGCGCTGATTCAGTGCTGCGTCTTCGGTCCATCACTATCCCCCTCCCTCCCCCAAATCATCCACCCCCACAACCACCCTTCCTCATTTCCTACAGTTAAAGCCTAATATTTCAGTACATGAGATGCAGCAGTCAGATGACTGTTAGCTTCAGAATCAGCAAATCAGAGCTGGCACGACCATTCTTCCTCTTCACGGGGTCCTCCAGATAACAGGCCGCAGCAGGGACAGACTGGACAAGAAGAAGTGATCGAAAGTAGAAGACTAACCCGTTAACCTAAAAATGTCTTGCTCAAGTCGGATGTATCGGACCCAAAGGTGCAAATATCGCAGTCAAGCTATAAACTACGATGCAACGTATTACGTTCTCCTGACAACATCCTGCTTCTAACAATGCCCTATTTAGGACTTACTTGCGGAAGTTTAGAACGAAGAAGAAGAAGAAATCCTAGTATTTCTCTTGTTTTATAAAATGAGTACATTGATCTGTCATATATTCATCTTTGGTTAGTTGATAGCAATAAAATGAAAACGACAACGAAGAAGCAAATAAATATACAAGTTGAAGAATCACAAGACATCGTATCTTTATTTTAAAACAAAGAATATTGTGGCCTGATCGGCTTTTTAGAAATTAAAAAAAGAATGCTGGCATCAATGTCAGCGCCATCTTGTGCAATGGTTACATTTGGCGATGCGTGATGACAGTCAGGGCCCTAATCTAGCAGGAAGGTCGGTCAGGCATAAATATTTTTTATAGAGGCAGTATACAAATACGCAGACATTGAGAGAGGAGGGAGAGAGGGAGTTTACATAAACACAATTTTTATGGAAGGTCATTACATTATTTGAGAGTATTGGGAATACATAAATAATAAGGGTAATAGAGAGGCTGCACGCAAGGGCATAATGGGGGAGGAAAAAGTAGAGATGGGGTTAAATATATACAGAGTATATATATATATATATATATATATATAGCGAATGAGGAAGAGAGAGAGAAAGAGAGAGAGAGAGAGAGAGAGAGTCATGGAGGGGGTATATACACACAGTTTTAGAAAAAATGTCTGCAATGTCACGAGGCATGTCATGCTGACGATTACAGTACTCATGGATGGATAGAGAACGTGGATAGCGGGTGATTAAGGGCGGGAATATAAACAATTACTGGCTAACTAGAGTGAGAGACAGGAAGAGAGAGAGAGAGAGAGAGAGAGAGAGATGTAGAAAGAATTCATACATTATTTGCGATACTGGAGGACATGATTGTCGAAAGGACTTTGGTGAAAATGACAGAAAGATTCAGACGTTAATGGAAAGAAAGAGAGAGAGAGAGAGAGAGAGAGAGAGAGAGAAAGAGAGAGAGAGAGAAAGAGAGAAAGGTAGATAGTCTTTATAGAGGGAACTCCAACAAGATTTATTTGGAGCAGGTATTGCCATTTTAGATGACAGGATTGTCGAAAGGCTGAGGTGAAAATGACAGAAAAATGGAGACGTGAAAGAAAAGAGAGGGAGAGAAAGAGAGGGGGAGGAGAGAGAGTGAGAGAAAGAGAGAGAGAGAAAGGGAGAGAGAGAGAAAGGGAGAGAGCGCGAAAGCAAGCATGATTTTGGATATTTAGATATATAGATAGATAGATAAATAGTTGGATAGATAGATAGATAGATAGATAGATAGATAGATAGATATACAGATAGATATACAGATAGATAGATAGATAAATAGATAGATAGATAGGTAGATAGATAGATAGATAGATAGATAGATAGATAGATAGATAGATAGATAGATAGATAGATAGATAGATAGATAGATAGATAGATAGATAGATAAATAGATGCACCGCTATAGCATGGAGATAAATCCAGAGAAAATAGAGCTGATGACTAATGTCCCAGAAGGGCTTACATCTGTGATAAAAGCAAATGGTCAGGAACTCAAAGTTGTACACCGGTTCAAGTATCTGGGATCACTGATCAGTGACGAGGGCTCGCAGTCTGAGATAATTGACAACAGCGGCAGTTACACGTTTGAAACCTATATGACAGGATAAGCGGCTTACCCTCAGCATAAAAGTTATACTAAAGCGCTAATTGGTGCTCTCAATATTGTTGTATACCTGTGAGACTTGTACCATTACTGCGGATATCCAGTGCAGAATACATGCAATGGAAATGAGGGTCTTCAGAAGACTCTTAAATGTTACATATAAGGATCGTGTCACAAACGTAGAAATTCGACGGAGAGCGGAATACACATTTGGGCCTTTTGATTATCTTTTCACGGCTATCAAAAAGCGAAAGATGGCTTGGTATGGGCACGTTACGAGGTCCAGCAGAATTACAAATTCGATACTTCATGGATCTGTACCGTGAAAGCGAGGACGGTGTCGTCCAAGGAAGAGATGAGCAGACAACATCCCTGAGGGGTCAAACCTTCGACCCGGTGAGGCACGACTGGCGGCAGCTGACAGAGAGAGATGGCGTGGAATTGTGGGAGTGTCTTCTAGTGTGCGCCAACGAACTGATGATTTGCGGGATAAACTGAACTGAATGGTGAATTACGGCTTATGAATCAGCAATTTACTTTATATTGGTTGTTGTTGTTGTTGTTGTTGTTGTTTCAAATGCCGACAATGAGAAGGTTTACTTTTTTGTGCGCCTTGAAAACTAAGTTATATGGCGGGTTGCATTAGCTTTCCTCACATTCTGGGTGTGCTGATGAAGGTGAACTGGGGTCCTCTAGGCAGTTGTGCTATATTTGGTTTCATGTGCGTGTTGGTCACTAGTATGGGGATCACCTCGATCCCTATCTCTATTAGCCATTTTGCCATAAAAAAACAGTCAGTTTCCAGAAAGGGAAACGAGGAAGCCAAGGTGATGGTCTTCGCCGGTATCTTTTGCCTGACCCTGTCTAACATGTCCGATCAGTATATTTTGTCTGACCCTGACCTGACTAACATGTCGGATCAGTACATTTTGTCTGACCCTGACTAACATGTCTGATCAGTACATTTTGCCTGACCCTGACTAACATGTCTGATCAGTATATGTTGAATGACCCTGACTAACATGTCTGATCAGTATATTTTGTCTGACGCTGACTAACATGTCTGATCAGCATATTTTGTCTGACGCTGACTAACATGTCTGATCAGCATATTTTGTCTGACGCTGACTAACATGTCTGATCAGTATATTTTGTCTGACCCTGACTAACATGTCTGATTAGTATATTTTGTCTGAACCTGACTAACATGTCTGATCAGTATATTTTGTCTGACCCTGACTAACATGTCTGATTAGTATATTTTGTCTGACCCTGACTAACATGTCTGATTAGTATATTTTGTCTGACCCTGACTAACATGTCTGATCAGTATATTTTGTCTGACCCTGACTAACATGTCTGATCAGTATATTTTGTCTGACCTTCACTAACATGTCTGATCAGCATATTTTGTCTGACCCTGACTAACATGTCTGATCAGAATATTTTGTCTGACCCTGACTAGCATGTCTGATCAGTATATTTTGTCTGACCCTGACTAAAATGACTGATTAGTATATTTTGTCTGACCCTGACTAACTTGTCTGATCAGTACATTTTGTCTGACCCTGACTAACATGTCTGATCAATATATTTATCTGACCCTAACTAACATGTCTGATCTATATATTTTGTCTGACCCTGACTAACATGTCTGATCAGTATATTTTGCCTGACCAGATGTTAATCTTCTTTGCCAGTTTCTAATGGTGAATCCCGGCTTGTGAAACAGTAACTAACCTAACTTTAAGATGGCATGTATTAATTCATCATCATCAGTCCCATAACCTAGAAGGTCGTTGAGGCACCGTTAATGCAGTTTGTCGAAACAGTTCAATGTCATGCGTCTCGATTTTTTGCCAGGGTATTAGTTTCAGCTATAGACCTTCCCGTCCACTTTTTAAAATAGTCCTTGCATCTCTTTTTGGTCTCCCTCTCCCACGCTTCCCAGGCACAGTGCCTTGCAGGACGGTCTTGCTCAGCCTCACCGATCGTTATATATGTCCATGCCTTGTCAATTTTCGTGTTTTTACTAGTCAGTAAGTTTTTATACTGGCCTAACTCCTTCCTAACAATTTAGAGAACACTCTCGTTTGTAACACAATCCAAATATGAAATGCCAAGAATTCTTTGCAAGCATTTAATTTCCACTACGCACATTTTACGTTCTAGGGCAGCGTCAGAGTCTCACACGCGTGGAGGTACACCGAAGTGACCATTGTATACATTAAAGTCAAGCTCTATTTAAGGCTAATGTTCTTGTATTTTCAGATTATTCGCTGTCTGGTCAGGGCGACCAATGACATCGCTGTTCTTGACTGGATCTCCGCTCTAGGCCCCTCCGAATTTATTTCTGCTTCCAGATATTTGAAACCGCGTAAAACTTTCTGAAGGTTAATTACCCAAACCCCAAGTAAAAAAGACTACGTTTCCAGGGATGACTACGTGGAAGTGGAGGTAAGGGTCTTGACCAGTATATTTTGCCTGACCCTGACATGTGTGATCATTATATATTGCTTGACCAAACGTTCATCTTCCTCCATATGCAATGATCACCAGTCTTTTTAATGGCATGTCCTGCCAATGGTGAACAAGTCTTTTTAATGGAAGGTCCTATCAATGACCAGCTAGTCTTTTTAATGGAAGGTCCTATCAATGACCAGCTAGTTTATTTGATGGCATGTCCTGTGAATTACACAACTCTACCAGTCTTTTCAATGGCATGTCCTGTCAATGACCAACCAGTCATTTTAATGCCATGTCCTGTCAATGACTAACCAGTATTTTTAATCGCATGTCCTGTCAATGACCAACCAGTATTTTTAATCGCATGTCCTGTCAATGACAAAACAGTCTTTTTTAATGGCATGGTCTGTCAATGACCAACCAGTATTTTCAATGTCTTGTCCTGTCAATGACCAACCAGTCCTTTTAATGTCATGTCCTGCAAATGACCAACCAGTATTTTTAATGTCATGTCCTGCCAATGACCAACCAGTCTTTTTTATGGTACGTCTTTTTAATTACAAATTTGTCTGTTTTTTATGAAATGTCAAATGTCCTTTACTTCACCACTACTAATTGTTGTTCATATCGATTTGTAACTATCCACGCAAAGCTTTACTTGTCAACTGCCAATCCATGTCTAACTTAATTTTTCTCATGGTATGTCCTATCAATGGCCAACCTATCTTTTTATTGTTATGTCCTTCTCATCCAAAATGTCACGATCCTAATGGCATGTCCTATTCCCGCCTAGCTTCCGTTTTATATTGGTATACCAAATCCATGTCCAGCTTCCATTTCGTAATGATATGTCCTTTTCATATCCAGCATCATTCAACAAATTGAAGATAGGGTGTACCGACGAATGCCCGTGCGGTACTGGTAAAATGACCACTGAACATCTGCTGCAGAACTGCCCGACATACGAGGAACAGAGAGAGCAGATGTGGCCATTACCAGTGGAACTGCAAGACAAGCTCTATGGCAGTGGCGAGAGCCTCAGGATGACCGCCGCTTTTTTCGAAAAAATAATGGTTACTGTCTGACTGTGTACGCAGAAGAAGAAGATATCCAGCATCACTTTCCTAATGATATGCCTTATCATATCCAGCTTCCTTTTCCTAAAGCGATTCCCTATCCATATCCACCTTCCCTGTCCTAATGGTATGCCATATCCATCCCTAACTTCACTTTCTCTATGGTACATCACACCCATATAATTTTCGTGTAACGATATGTCATATCGCTCTTTAACATTTCTTAATGACCACTCCTAACTTTCTCTAATGATAAGTCCTATCACTCATTAACATTTTCTAATGTTATGTGCAGACTATTCATAACTTTACCTTATGTCGGCATCTACCCAGCATGCATGTCTTATATACAACGTTCTACTACCATCACATTTCTAGCTTCAGAATCACACTGTCAAATACATGGCACTCACAACAGAAAACTTAAATGGCACTTAGAAATTGTTTTCAATTTCAGTTACAGCTCATTTTCGAAATAAGTGATAAAAGACGTTTCAACAAGTAATAGATAACCACGTCGAGAGACAGCAATTTAACCGCCCACAAGAAACATTACAGAGGTATATTTGTAAAACCATTAGTGTGCTTGAGATATATCATCTAGTGTTACCTTGACCAGACGCAAGAACGCAGATTAGAAAACATTGTTGTTCATAAACACATAATAACACCTGATAGAGAACAAACAACGGGACTAATATAATGTTCTTTAAATGGGTGAACATGAGCTCGAGTGGGAAAGTGGTTGCAGTGCTAGCTTGTTTAACAACTGGGGCTGGTTCGAGTCCTGGTCTTGGAACATTCTCGTTAAAGTTAAAGGCATTAACATAACGTTATGTTACGCAGCATCTAATATGTTAACTCAAACAAAGAATAGCAGAAACAGGTAAATGTTACATTGAAAATAAACTTACATTAGCACATTTAGAATCCATATTTTCAAGAACAATTCACTTATACTCTCCGGTATATTACACAACCCTACGAGGTACTTGTCTTCCTGCACAAAGCCTGGCTTCTACATTGTAGCTGGCGTCTAGATCCTAGACACATGAATAAGCTGTATTTCTAGAGCGTGTGGTCGAACGACTATGCCACTTGTTTCTTTAACAAGATCTTGGTTATGCCTAGGTTGGGGATTTTTTTCCTAGCAAAATATAAGAAAAAAACAGTCCAAGGGCTGCATGAAGATATTTGTAATGGCCAGAGAATGCATGAACAATATTTTGATTGTCCAAGGGCCACATGAAGATATTTTAGATGGTCCAAGGACCATATGAAGATAGTTTTTGGAGAGTCCGACTAACGTAGTACTAGAGCACTCGATGTTCGCCACAAATGTACAAGATTCAACTCCCACAACCGTCACTCTCGTAGATCCAGCTGTAAATGGATAACTGACTACAGTTTGGGAAGGAAAAGGCAGCAAGAAAGAGAACTAGTCACCACACCTCACACAAGGTATGCCTTGGCATACTGAAGTATCTAACACCTTCATTGTGGACCAGTGGTCAAGTCTGCTAAAGGACTCCCTTTATCTAGACTTTGTTGTTACTGTTATCCCGTTTCTGATTTCAACTTTACAATAGGTATCTTGTTTTTGCTCATCAGAATACTCTACAACCTGTCAATGGGTCCTTGCATTTATCGTCTTGTAGCAACGGAGCATTGAATCTGCTTGATCCTTCAAAGATCCTTCAATGTTTTGTCTATGGGCACTTGGTCCATTAAACAAGAGATCTCCACGTACTTTAAGTTTGAGACCCACATTCTAGAACCTATCCTTAGTAATTAAAATCCCCAGTTGTCTAACGAGCATGATAGATAGCCCCTGGTACCTGCCATTATTAGCATCATTCATGACATTGTAGAAACGACAAGGTACATACTACAACCAATAACGGCTCGCTTTTGTTTACACCCAACATGGGCTAATATCGCTTCCGGGATATTAGCTGGGAAAGTCAGGGGACTATGAAACGATCACCAAACAACGGGGCTCAATTAAGGATATGAAACAAATGTTTGAGAATCTCTGGTAACCGAGCGAAATTTTGAGACAAAAAGTTATTTAAATATCAGAACCCTCGACAAGAATATGAATGTTGATAAAATTCAAGGCTGATATGATATTCTGGCCTGAGTCCTGCTCAATCACCCGACTACCCGAGTGGCATCGTTGAGCAGTGTCTACTTGCAGAAAGTCAGTGTGGTTTTCGTGCGGGGCGTGGGACGGTCGACATGATTTATGCAGCGCGTCAACTCCAGGAAACATTTCAAGTACATCAATGTGAAATGTACACAGTTTTTGTCGACCTGACAGTCAGTAGAGAAACGTTCTGTCAAACCATGTCAAAGTTTGGTTGTCCCGGCAGATTCATTACGGTTGTCCGTCAGTTTCATGATGGCTCGAGTACTGCACGAAGGGGAATTGTCTATAGCCCTTCCAAATACCAACGGTGACCAAAGAGGATGTGTGCTGGCTCCGGCAGATTCATTACGGTTGTCCGTCAGTTTCATGATGGCTCGAGTACTGCACGAAGGGGAATTGTCTATAGCCCTTCCAGATACCAACGGTGGCCAAAGAGGGTATGTGCTGGCTCCGACAGATTCATTACGGTTGTCCGTCAGTTTCATGATGACTCGAGTACTGCACGAAGGGGAATTGTCTATAGCCCTTCCAGATACCAACGGTGGCCAAAGAGGGTGTGTGCTGGCTCCGGCAGATTCATTACGGTTGTCCGTCAGTTTCATGATGGCTCGAGTACTGCACGAAGGGGAATTGTCTATAGCCCTTCCAGATACCAACGGTGGCCAAAGAGGGTATGTGCTGGCTCCGACAGATTCATTACGGTTGTCCGTCAGTTTCATGATGACTCGAGTACTGCACGAAGGGGAATTGTCTATAGCCCTTCCAGATACCAACGGTGGCCAAAGAGGGTGTGTGCTGGCTCCGGCAGATTCATTACGGTTGTCCGTCAGTTTCACGATGGCTCGAGTACTGCACTAAGGGGAATTGTCTATAGCCCTTCCAGATACCAACGGTGGCCAAAGAGGGTGTGTGCTGGCTCTGACTGATTCATTACGGTTGTCCGTCAGTTTCATGATGGCTCGAGTACTGCACGAAGGGGAATTGTCTATAGCCCTTCCAGATACCAACGGTGGCCAAAGAGGGTGTGTGCTGGCTCCGGCAGATTCATTACGGTTGTCCGTCAGTTTCATGATGGCTCGAGTACTGCACGAAGGGGAATTGTCTATAGCCCTTCCAGATACCAACGATGGCCAAAGAGGGTGTGTGCTGGCTCCGGCAGATTCATTACGGTTGTCCGTCAGTTTCATGATGGCTCGAGTACTGCACGAAGGGGAATTGTCTATAGCCCTTCCAGATACCAACGGTGGCCAAAGAGGGTGTGTGCTGGCTCCGACAGATTCATTACGGTTGTCCGTCAGTTTCATGATGGCTCGAGTACTGCACGAAGGGGAATTGTCTATAGCCCTTCCAGATACCAACGGTGGCCAAAGAGGGTGTGTGCTGGCTCCGGCAGATTCATTACGGTTGTCCGTCAGTTTCATGATGGCTCGAGTACTGCACGAAGGGGAATTGTCTATAGCCCTTCCAGATACCAACGATGGCCATAGAGGGTGTGTGCTGGCTCCGGCAGATTCATTACGGTTGTCCGTCAGTTTCATGATGGCTCGAGTACTGCACGAAGGGGAATTGTCTATAGCCCTTCCAGATACCAACGGTGGCCAAAGAGGGTGTGTGCTGGCTCCGACAGATTCATTACGGTTTTCCGTCAGTTTCATGATGGCTCGAGTACTGCACGAAGGGGAATTGTCTATAGCCCTTCCAGATACCAACGGTGGCCAAAGAGGGTGTGTGCTGGCTCCGGCAGATTCATTACGGTTCTCCGTCAGTTTCATGATGGCTCGAGTACTGCACGAAGGGGAATTGTCTATAGCCCTTCCAGATACCAACGGTGACCAAAGAGGGTGTGTGCTGGCTCCGACAGATTCATTACGGTTGTCCGTCAGTTTCATGATGGCTCGAGTACTGCACGAAGGGGAATTGTCTATAGCCCTTCCAGATACCAACGGTGGCCAAAGAGGGTGTGTGCTGGCTCCGGCAGATTCATTACGGTTGTCCGTCATTTTCATGATGGCTCGAGTACAGCACGAAGGGGAATTGTCTATAGCCCTTCCAGATACCAACGGTGGCCAAAGAGGGTGTGTGCTGGCTCCGGCAGATTCATTACGGTTGTTCGTCAGTTTCATGATGGCTCGAGTACTGCACGAAGGGGAATTGTCTATAGCCCTTCCAGATACCAACGGTGGCCAAAGAGGGTGTGTCCTGGCTCCGGCATTCCTAAGCATGTTCTCTGCAGCAATACTTTCTGATGATGTACATGGTGCAGCTACTGGCACGTTTATCAGGTTCAGTAGGCAAGGTCGGTTGTTCAATCCAAGACACCTGATGTCTTGTACCAAGCTGAGTGAGGTCTCAATCTTGGATCTCCTGTTCGCTGACGACTGTGCCCTTAATACAACATCAGAACATGCTATGCAATACACCTTAACGGAGTGTTAAGCAGCATGCAGCGACTTTGGTCTCGCGATCACCACTAGAAAAACTGAAGTACTATTTCAACCTGCACCTGGAAAGCCATAAACTGAACCAAATTTTACCGTACAGAACCAGCTCTCCAGGAAGTCGATAGATTGACGTCTCGGCAGTACTCTCACTAGAGAGGGAAATATTGAGTTTACGGTTACCAGCAGGTCTGCAAGGGCGAGTTCTGCGTTTAGGTGGCTGCAAACAAGCGTCTGGAGTCGACGTGGTATCAGTTTCGGCACAAAGGATAAAATGTATCGCGCTGTAGTGTTATCCACTTTTATGCATGCCTGTGAAACATGGACAATATATAGCTGTCACGCCAGACAAATAAATCATTTTCACTTCTGCTGTCTTCGTTGGCTGATCAGGAAAAGTCTAACTCTGGAACTATTAGTATGTCTAACATGTTGAGGAAATCAATACGTCCAAGCAATAAGCTGAGTTAAGACGGATAGGACATGTTGTTTGCATGTCCAATAATCGTATCCCATCACTAAACATACGATGAGCTCAGAACAGGTAGCCGCTCGTTAGGAGGACAACAGATATGGTATAGAGATATTCCTTGAAAGTGTTTATGAAATGTTTCAACAATAATGTCACGTCCTTTTAGTTGCTTGCAGGACTGTTACACTAACAGCGCTTGTATCACTCAATTTTTAAATTTATTTTATTTTACGTGTTTGCCTCACTAGTTTATACTGGCGGAGGCGCGCCAAATCCACCCCAGACCATAGTCAATTAGGCGATATTAAGACGCATAAACCAGTGCTTAGATGTACGTGTGCGTCTGTATGATGTCCTAAGCTAGATTTGAGCTCTCTCAGAAGCCAGCCTAACCAAAGTGCAGTGTGAAAGTTGTGCAAGAGTGTGATCCAAGGTGATCAGATCGCAGAGCGCAACCCCATCACTAGACATACGGTAAGCTCAGAACAGGAAGCCGCTCATTAGGGCAGAATAAATGTTACAGATATTCCTTGAACGTGTTTATGAGATGTTAGTTGCTTGCAGAACCGTTACACTTGCCGCGCTTGCATCACTCAAAGTGATCAGATCGCAGAGCGGCAACCCCATCATCTAACCTCATAGAAAGCCTACCGTCTATGAGAACATTTGCACACCGCTTCCACATCTGACTCCACGCATGAGCGCTCTGTGTGCGGCAAAGTATGGCGTGCATTAAAGCTATAGCTGTAGCTGAACGAGACCAGATCTCGTAGCACTAATCGGATACCGCTGCCTTCTTTGCTTGCAAAGTTCGACATAATACTATTGGCTGAAACTGAGGACGAATTACAAGACCTTGCGTGGCACGTCAGTAAGTCCAGTGCAGAGATTGGTCTATACATTACTACTTAAAAAACAACCATGAAAACTATTAGTACAAATGAGAAGCCTAAATTGTTTTATCAAAGTAAATGGAGAGGTACTGGATCAGCTGACATGTATCTAATATTTTGGGCATGTTATAATGGACAACGCCAAATGTGAAACTGAAATTAAGAGGAGACACATTCAGTAAAAAAACAAAACATTTTCCCATCTAAAGAGAGGAGACGGCGTGGGTTAGTGGTTAAGTGGCACGGCTCACAATCCGAAGGTGCTGCGTTCGATACCCATCACAGCACCGGCCGTTATCCCGGGGAAGCAAACCCTTAGAAAATGCAGGAGGAAGCACATCCTTACATAAAATGCATGCTGAAGTCGGATGCACTGGGCAGATAGGCGAAGAATAAAAACCACAGTGCAACGCACACCGCCTTAAGGATTTAATAAATAAGATAAACGCAAAAATAATACAACAACACATCTAGAGAGCTAGTATATAAGTTTAAGACATGGCTGGTGTGTAATGGGACAAACATTAGAGTTCCTTCTCTCCTAGGCGAACTGCTTGAACAGGCTAACAAGCTTCGTCTACACGGATTTACAGAAAGAGTTTACTATCTCTTAGATTGGCTACCAACCAAGGCTAATGAGCACAATCTGCACGCCCAGTTGTACCACCGGGTACTCGGTCGCGCCCCACAGTAGGCTCGTTAAGAAATAGGAGGCCACTTATGAAGGTGCTGCTGGGGACACAATAATGTAGGAGAAGCCATTGACATGGTAACTCATGAACGGCAAGCAGAACAGTGAATCCAGCGGCGATCTCTACACCAAGAAAGAAGAGTGTATCAGACGCTTCACTTTCCTGTAACAAGCGGGACGTCCAGCCCACAAGTACCAGAGAGTGCTGGCTATTCTTGAGGCGATTAGAGTATCATCGGATGTCTCGAGTAACTAGAATTTGCGGGCAACGACTCCACTGCCTTGTATAAACCTCGGGGGAGGGTGGGGCTACGGGAGAAAGCCCAGACAGAAAATCCGGAGTGGTAGCATCTCAGGCGGATGGTTTCAAAATTGCGAACTCATTCCGGCAGCTCCTGCAGCTGAGCTGGTGCCAAATTGTCATGCTTTGTATTCTTTTGGATTACACCAGCGAGACAGAGAGGGGGATCCTGCAGTTTGGCCAGTCCAGTGTCCCCATATTCAGCGCCCAGGCTTGCGCCCTGGCAGCCTACTCACAGGGCGCCACGCGCTTGGTCTGCAAAGACTAAGACGCCTATGAATGAATGAATGAATGGGATAACAAACAATTAGCCAGAGAATAGAATACAATCCCTATAAATCTGGATGCACGAGAGAATGGATCGCATTTCATGGAAACAACGACCCCCAAATGTAGAAATCCTAGAAAAAAACTTGGAGTGAAAAGAGAACTGTTGAAAGATATGAAGAACAGACAAGTTATATTTTAGCCACATTAGAAGACGACACTTGTAAAATTACTAGAGGGAAAGATTAAAAACAGTCGAACAGAAGGTACGAAACGCTAGAAACGGGAGGATATCACAGGATGGATGAGCAGCAGTTGGCATCCAGCGGGAGAGCTATAGAATGGTAGAGAACCATTGCATCCAACATTCTTTGTTGAGACGGCATTTGAATTGAATTGAATTTGTACACAGATTACACAATATGACTATGTGTTACACGGGTTGTTACGTCTTCTGCTTATTCTTCTTCTTTTTCTTCTTCTTCTTATTTTTCCCCTACCTCTTCTTCGATCAACTGATGCTATGCTTCTAATCCGGTGAGGTTCATGAAGGAGACTGTGCGTTTCCGGGGTTCGCCGCTTCCCCACAACTTTTCGAGCACGGACGATCCTCAGGGTTAGCCTGGCTCTTTTTTGTCAACATAAGTATGGAAGTATATGTTCTGGTGTTTGCTTGGGTGCTTCCTAATCGCATGTGTAGTTAGTTGTCTCTAAAACACATTTTGTGGAGGTGGATTTTGAGTCTACGATGGCGTGTTTTGAGTCTGAAGATCCGTGTCTTCCCATCTCTTCTTTGTTTGTCTATGCTGTCATTTTCTGGTTTGCATCATTTGTGTTGGTCTCTTCAACTTGTCCTCATGGATCGTCTTATGAGTGTCGTTACTTCGTGGATGAAGAGTCTGCGTGCTGCTACTTTCGACTTTTGCTATCTCATCTGCATTCTTGTTTCCAAAGTTTCCACAGTAGCCCGGATTTCATTGCAGGACTAGATCTTTCTTTTTGAACAGTAACCTTTTGTTTGTTTTATTTCATGTAAGAGTCTGTCGTGTTTGTGACCTGAGATGGCTTGGAGTACGCTCCTGAAGTCTGTTAGGTTGACAGTTTGTTCTTGCACCTGTGTTTTGGATTATAATATTCTAAGCTGCTATATCTACAGGTGTTGCTTCAGTTGCTGGTTTGGAGTGTTTTTAAAAACATGGGTTATTTAATGTCTTTGTGGAAGAGATTGAGTGTCTAGAAGATCTGAAGGTCTAGCAAGAGAAACACAGTCCAAAGAAAGTTTACTTGCGTGTAACTGAACAGTAGCTCCCCGTAGTAATGAATGTCGCGCAGATGAAGCTAGGCATAGTACAACCACCTGCAATACCACGGTCCACTTTTATCAGCATGCTCGGGATGTAAGGAAAGGCACTACAACCCGCCACTTAAAGTTCTTTTCAAAGAACACAAAATAGTAAGCTTACTCTTTGTGGGCATTAAACAACAATTACAACAACAACAATAAAAAAAATAAGGGGGACAGCAACAAACTGTCTTCTTCTTCTTGTTCTTCTTCGGCGTTGATCCTAAAAAAATAACACTGTCGTTGTTTACAGCAAGACTGCGATATCTCCCTCTTTTAGATCAACACACCAGATTTACAGGACAGTCTTTTGTGGGAACAGGTTTACCTTTCCTCTTTGATCCCTGTTCGTGTAGCCAGGCTGCAATAGGTGCAGGCTTCCAGTACCACCACTTGGAGCCAGTAATGTCTTCGTTAGCTATGGGTCATTGACCCTGGTTCAAGTAGCCAGCTATGGGTCATTGACCCTGGTTCAAGCAGCCAGCTATGGGTCATTGACCCTGGTTCAAGCAGCCAGCTATGGGTCATTGACCCTGGTTCAAGCAGCCAGCTATGGGTCATTGACCCTGGTTCAAGCAGCCAGCTATGGGTCATTGACCCTGGTTCAAGCAGCCAGCTATGGGTCATTGACCCTGGTTCAAGCATCCAGCTATGGGTCATTGACCCAGGTTCAATCAGCCAGCTATGGGTCATTGACCCTGGTTCAAGCGGCCAGCTATGGGTCATTGACCCTGGTTCAAGCGGCCAGCTATGGGTCATTGACCCTGGTTCAAGCAGCCAGCTATGGGTCATTGACCCTGGTTCAAGTAGCCAGGTATGGGTCATTGACCCAGGTTCAATCAGCCAGCTATGGGTCATTGACCCTGGTTCAAGCGGCCAGCTATGGGTCATTGACCCTGGTTCAAGCAGCCAGCTATGGGTGATTGACCCTGGTTCAATCAGCCAGCTATGGGTCATTGACCCTGGTTCAAGTAGCCAGCTATGGGTCATTGACCCTGGTTCAAGCAGCCAGCTATGAGTCGTTGGCTTCTGCCTGCTCAACCCCCGTGTTTCTTCTTCGGCTCCTATTACCACAAAGATATGTACTTATTGAGATTATGATAATTCAAACGTCACAAAGGATCAGTAATCAGTTCTTTGGACGTTTTATGAGAACGCATTTGTCTAACTATATTGTCAAACGACACGCAGTTCTTGTGAAACGAAATAAAGATACCAACAAGAGAAGATATTGAAGGGTATAGAATCTGAAGACAACAAAATCACTTACATAAACTTACGAAGGACGTTCAAGTAAAACCGGAACTTATTTGTAATAACAAATTATTTTTTAACAAGCAATCAAAATGTTATTTATTCTTCGATATAATCTCCTGCAACGTGTATGTACTTATCCCAGCGTTTAAGTACTGCTTGAATAGCTTCAGCGTAGAAAGATTTGTCAGTATGTCTGTACCAATCCAGGACACCTTGTTTCACTTCGTCCCCAGTGCTGAAATGCTGACCTCCTAGAATTCTTTTAGGCGTCCAAACAGATGGAAATCGCATGTAGCGAGGTCTGGGCTGCAAGGTAGATGTCTTAGTACCTACCAGTCGAGTTGCTGCAGATGGCACATAGTCTGGTGAGCTGTATGCAATCGAGCGTTTTCTTCCAGGAGCAAGACGCCCTTTGTGATCCAACCAGGCCTTTTTTCTGAAGAAAGTTATGACTCAAAACGCAATTTAGAGACAGGTTATGCGTCGATTTTTCAGGATAAGGCGTTCTTCTAAACATTACTCTACTATCATTTCTGCTGCTTCCTGTTCAGTTATTACACTACACTAATATTCTCAAACCGTGGTTTTTGAAAATCTGTGAAACATATGCCTTTTTAGTGCTGTTTTTATTGATTTTGTCCTTGATAAATACTTTTCCCTTCTAGATATATCAGTAATCGTCGATATCTCAATTGATAAAACTCTGTCGTCATGGCTTTTTTTTCCATTGCAGAGATCAGTGTGTTTCAGTGTTGCTGATTTTTAGGGCAGAAAAAATATAGTTGCTTACCACGACAGTCAGTGCGCTGTGTGCAGGCTAGGCTTATATTTTATCCTCATTGGCCTATACCTCGGCTTCCTAGTAACCTTTCCTGGAAACAGGCTGTTTTCATGATAGTCTGACTAACTGAGAGACGGATCGATGTGATCCCCGTAGTAGTGAGTGACACGCAGATGAAGCCAAGTATAGCACAACCGCCTGGAGGACCCCGGTCAACCTTCATCAGCACGCTCGGGATTTGAGGAAAGCTATTGCAACCCGCCACTTAACTACCTTTTGAGGGCGCACAAAAGAGTAACCTAATTGTGGGCATTCGCAAACAACAACCTCCTTGGAAGACACAAAAACAATTTTGATCTTACCCGGATTCGAAACGGTGTCTTTCCACTGCTTCTTCTTCTTCTTCTTCTGTGTTTGTTCTCAAACTCCCACTACCAAGTCCTGAACAGGGCTTGGCAAGAAGCGAGATGTAGTCCGGAGAACGGAATGCGTTGTGTCGCTAGTTTACAGACTGGCTGCAATATTTGCACCTTTCGGTCCGACACATTCGTTTTCGGCATGTCTTCCCTCTAAATTTCGTTGCCATAACGACTTGATCACGTCAATCTCATCATTATTTGACAGTCATATTTTGAGTCGGTTTTTTTAATCCGTTTTTTAGTCCATTTTTTTAATCCATTTTTTTAGTCCGTTTTTTAAGTCCATTTTTTGAGTCCGTATTTTGAGTCCGTTTTTTGAGTCAGTTTTTGAGTCCGTTTTTTGAGTCCGTTTTTGAGTCCGTTTTTTGAGTCCGTTTTTTGAGTCCGTTTTTGAGTCCGTTTTTGAGTCCGTTTTTGAGTCCGTTTTTGAGTCCGTTTTTTGAGTCCGTTTTTGAGTCCGTTTTTGAGTCCGTTTTTGAGTCCGTTTTTGAGTCCGTTTTTGAGTCCATTTTGCTATAAACGGTTTTGGTTTGTGTTTATTGTATTTAATCCTGGTGTTATCGGCACCCGAGAAATAACCAAGGAATATCAAAACAGAAACTTGTCTGTCATATGGTAAGAAGGATCGTCATTTTTCTCGTGTTTTTCATGTCATCATTGCTAATTGAGACCAATACAGATTATTCAATGAATTATGCAATTTTTATTTAGTGTATCAATAGCGGGGTATAGTTTCTCCTGAACAGAGTGGGTGTGGCCACATCCTGATTCACAGATCTACGTTCTGTGGGTAGTCCTTAAGTTCATGGGCTGCTGTCTTGTCTGTCAAGCCAGAGTAACATAGACTAGTAGTACCCATCCTGGATTTGGTGTACATGTGGTATCTGAATCAGGTGTGGCCAGATCGGCGAGGATATATGATTATTTATTATTATTCAATGAATATGTTTTTGCCCATTAATTGTGACGTTTGCTTTTTCCAATGTAACCCTAGGAAATATTACAGTCTCAGTTTCATTCGACAGACGTTTCTAAGGAGGGTGGTGCATGTGACCAGCTGCCCTCGGCTGTAGAAACTAGAAAAAAAAATGACAAGAAACATTAAACAAGCTATAGGGAGGTTACTTTTTGCAAATTTATATAATAGAATGTAATGGGCGGAGGATTGATGAGGAAGAGATTGAGGTGGACTTGGTTGTGAGGGGTGGTGGTGTGTTTACATCTCAATGGAGGCTGCAGTTTTCACAATCCCAACGTTCCTGGTTTGATTCCCACTTGTGTCCAGTTTGGCAGACACTGGGCTTTTTTCTCGGGCTAATGCTCCTTCACGTACGGAAAGTAATGGCAACCTACCGTACTGCATACTTGCCAAGAAACATATACCAGTCAAATAGGTGGCGGTTGTAAGAAGCTACGTTCTGTAAAAAGACATGCGACTTACTACTAACTGTTTTACCCTGAGCTTCCTGAAATAGTTAAGCAAGTCAGCCAACCCGTTCCTTAGCCCAAATTTTCTTACCATAAAATCCGCCTACATTAAACTTTCCTATAGAACTCTAAAATAATGTTAGATACAACAACAACAACAAATATATAACTGTTTATGCATTACTTTTGCCAGAGATTACACGTGGTTAACACAAAATGAGAGAAAACAGACGAGCTGAAGGTAAATAATGTCATTTACGAAAAAAACAAAAACATATTGCAAAACACGAGAAGCAGATGAACAAGAATTGCAGAAGTTATACTGTGGATTTTTTGCAGAGTAAGAAGCTTAATTCAGAGTAAGAAGCTTAATTCAGAGTAAGAAGCTTAATTCAGAGTAAGAAGCTTAATTCAGAGTAAGAAGCTTAATTCAGAGTAAGAAGCTTAATTCAGAGTAAGAAGCTTAATTCAGAGTAAGAAGCTTAAATCAGAGTAAGAAGCTTAATTCAGAGTAAGAAGCTTAATTCAGAGTAAGAAGCTTAATTCAGAGTAAGAAGCTTAATTCAGAGTAAGAAGCTTAATTCAGAGTAAGAAGCTTAATTCAGAGTAAGAAGCTTAATTGAGAAGTTGAAATGATTTAGCAAATGATGACCACTGCAGCTCTTGCGCTGCTCATTATCTTGATCCCGTTTACACCATTCAGATCGCTTACTGTGTATGAGTGCCTCATCACCGCATTGTGATCGGAGTCTTCTGTAAATGTTCGCAGGTTTCACGTTCTATCACAAAAAAACAACTTCATCACAACACGCTGTTCCATGCAAGCACTAACAGTGTTGTCTGCCATTTATATTTATCTGTCTCGTGACTGGTCCATGACAAGATGTCCTTATAGTAGTAATAGAACACAAGTGCCACTAACTAATGGAAGTAGTTTCAGTATGCTATTTAGGTAGAACTAGATCAAAAAGTCCCGGTTTGATATGAACGCCCCTCGCAGTAGAAAACAGAATTAGCAGCGGGACGTTGTGGAAAAACTGTGTCTCTATCGACAATCAACATGTTTATCAAACAGGAAGAATAATGATTTCAATATCAACGAACATTAAATATAATTATTATGCACCTTTCACAGATATATCGTTTCATGCAATTAGAAAATCGGTTTTTAAATTCCTCCGAGGATTAAGGCTACAAATGAAGACATATTGCATGTATTAGATTTTGTTTTACATTACGCAATCAATTCGTTTAATACCGGTTATTTTATGATGTATTGCTGCGTCTCTACTTCTATGTTTCATAAAAATGTTTGTAACAATTGCTCTACTTTCGATTCGTCAATTCTTATATTTCCTTCAAGTGTTTTATATTCTCTGGTTTTTTGTTCTCTACAATTTCGTTCTGTTATGTTTGTGTTTAGCTTCGGTGTTTTAGTTACAGTTATTATCTTCTGTGTTTTAGTTATAATTTATATCTTGGGTGTTTTAGTTATAATTTTTATCTTGGGTGTTTTAGTTAAGGTTTTTATCTTGTGTGTTTTAGTTATAACTTTTATCTTCTGTGTTTTAGTCACAGTTCTTATCTTGTGTGCTTTAGTTAAGGTTTTTATCTTGTATGTTTTAGTTACAGTTGTTTTCTTGTATGTTTTAGTTAAGGTTTTTATCTTGTATGTTTAAGTTACAGTTTTTATATTGTATGTTTTAGTTAAGGTTTTTATATTGTATGATTTAGTTAAGGTTTTTATTTTGTATGTTTTAGTTACGGTTTTTAAATTGTGTGAAATATTGTATTAGTCAGAGCGTGGTGAATACTTAGAATGCATTGCCACAGGAAATAGTGAAGGCAGGCTAAATTTATGCATTTAAGAATAGGTTGGATACGCCTAGTCTTTAGATCACGTGCAGTAGAAGAAACTGGTTGTATACTGACTCTACACCAGTATAAAGAAGTTAAGTTAAGATGCCTACGAAGAATATTTGGGTTGACTCGGTTCGATAAGTTTGCTACTGTGCAAGAACTAGGCAGCTGACAGTAGATAAGATGGGTAACGACAACGCGTTTGTGTTGGATAAGACATCTCTTTCTCTTTCGCCTTTTATCACACAGGGGTGCTTTGGCCATCAACAAACACTCGCCAAGCATCTCTGTCAAATGTAATCTTTTCCACTTCCTTCCAGCTTTTTCTAGTTTTGTTACTTCCGCCTCCAGATCTCGTCTCGATGTATTCCTTGGTCTTCCTATGCCTCTCTTTCCCTGAGAGTTCCATGACAGAGATTGGCTGGTGATACTGGCATACGGCTTTCTTAATGTATGACCCATCCATCTCCACTTTCTTCCTAAGATTACATGTTTCAATTTACCTTGTCCCGCTCTTTCCCACATTCTGTCGTTTGCAACTTTGTCAAACAATTTTATACCAAGAATCTTTCTCAAGCATCTGTTGACAAAACCCTGCAGTCTCCTGTCATTGCCTTTGGTCATCCTCCAGGTTTCCACTCCATACAGCAGGACTGGCTTCACATTTGAATTAAAAATCCGTATTTTTGTCTTCCTTCTTATTTCCTTGGAGTTCCTTATGGGTTTCAACATTCCGAATGCAACTCTTGCTTTGTGAATCATTGTTTTTATATCCTCATCTATCCCTCCTTCCTTGTTGATGATATTTCCTAGGTATGTAAATACCTATACCTCTTGCAGTGACGTTCCTCTCAGCCGGGTTCTGTGTTTTCTGCATTGACCCTAATTATTTTGTCTGTTCCTCATGGATCTTCAAACGGACTTCTTTAGATGTAAAATCCAGTCTTTCCAGTTTTCTTTGCATTTGGCTTTGGCTGTGGAATAGAAAGGTTCTATCAACCGCAAAATCCAGGTCATTGAGCTGTTTATTCAAGGTCCACTGGATTCTTTTTCTCTCATTTTTTAGTTACTTTCACAATCCAGTTCACTCCCAGGATGAACAGGAAAGGCGACAGTAAACCCTGTCATACCCCTAATTTAATTTTGAATGGCTCTGTGAACTGGATAAAACATACTTTGCATAAATGAGACAAAGACATAGAGACTCAGTTGCTATTCTGGAAAGCAAAAGGCAAGAGCTTTAGAAGCTATTCAAAAAATTCTTGGCGAAGGCAGCATGAGCGTTGTAGGGCAAACGTATCAAATGTTAAAGATGAAAGTGACAGACACACTAGGTATGTGTTAGTCGGAAATCTATGCTTGGCTTTGATAGATCGATTTGAAAGCTCAGTTCTGTTTGCCTTATCGCTTTCCATTTACTTTCTATATTTCAGTTTTATCTACATTTACTTTCTATATTTCCGTTTTATCTACATTTACTTTCTATATTTCAGTTTTATCTACATTAACTTTCTATATTTCAGTTTTATCTACAATTACTTTCTATATTTCAGTTTCATCTACATTTGCTCTCTCTGTTTCAGCTGCATCTACATGTACTTTCTATGTTTCAGTTGCATCTACATTTCCTTTCTGTGTTTCAGTTACATCTACATTTACTTTCTATGTTTCAGTTGGATCTACATTTACTCTCTATGTTTCAGTTGCAGCTATGTATAATTTCTTTGTTTTAGGTGCATCTACGTGTTCTTTTTATGTTTCAGTTAAATCTACATGTAATTTATCTGTTTCAGTTGCATCTACATTTGCTTTCTTAAATTATTTTCATTTGCGCTTCAATTAAATGTTTATTTTACTTTCGATATCTGTACAATATTAGATACATAGTGTACAATGTGGCTTCCCTTTATGGATCTCTCAATTTCCATCTAATTTGCACATGGACACGGCTGGTTTCCACAAATTTAGATGTAATTTCTGCGGTAATCCTGGTATGCATTCAAGCACAGCACGTGCCATATTAATCAATTAATCAATCAATAATCCCTTAGCTTGCTAGGGTCGTGAAAGGGGGGGTGGTGGGTGGGTGACACGATGGAATCATCAACTAACTTAGTGTTCCATAGTACTCTATCCTCAAACATGCGGTAGAGTGCTGACAAATCCTTTTTGCTTAATTTTACGTTCCTATGCCATATATTGAAATGTCGTATACATTCGTCTCTTGTCTTTCTCATCGGGACGGCTTTAGGTCTTGTTGCATTCCATCCCTCCATCTCATTGATGGACGTTCAGGTAGGCGATAAAAGAGTGTAGGACCACAATAGCGTCCCTTTATGTGTGTATTCATTGTCATGCATGCGCACCACCTGGCTAGTCTAGAGTAGGTGGACTGTGGTACTTCTGACTGTAGCAAGCTCGCCACTTTGGGGATTACAGTGTAGGTCCTCACTTCGTTCAACAGACTGATTTGATACAAGGACATGAGGCTGGGTCTTGATCAGTATGCTTCACCTGGCCCTGATTATTCTTCGCTCCCACTTTGATCAGTATGGTGCACCTGGCCCTGATTATTCTTCGCTCACACTTTGATCAGTATGGTTCACCAGGCCCTGATTATTCTTCGCTCCCACTTTGATCAGTATGGTTCACCTGGCCCTGATTATTCTTCGCTCCCACTTTAATCAGTATGCTTCACCTGGCCCTGATTATTCTTCGCTTCCACTTTGATCAGTATGCTTCACCTGGCCCTGATTATTCTTCGCTCCCACTTTGATCAGTATGCTTTACCTGGCCCTGATTATTCTTCGCTCCCACTTTGATCAGTATGTTTCACAGGGCCTTGCTTACTCTTCGACCTCACCTTGATCGATATGTTTCACCTGGCATTGATTACTCTTCGCCGGTAGTTTGATCAGTATGTTTCACCTATCCCTAACTGCTCTTCGCTCCAACTTTTATCAGTATGTTTCACCTATCCCTGATTACTCTTCGCTCCCACTTTGATCGGTACTTTTCACCTATACCTGACTGCTTTTCGCTTCCACTTTGATCAGTATGTTTCACCTATCCCTGACTGCTCTTCGCTCCCACTTTGATCAGTATTGTAACAGTTCCAGCCTGAGCATAAGCGCTTAGAGCAGGGGTAATGTGGTCGCCGACTCTGAGAACAAAGGTACCTGAATGTGTGCCAAGGTCACTCTCCGTCTCGACACTACGCCAAGGTAACTCACCGTCTCGATACTAAGTCAACAAAGAAAAACAGAAAATTGGGGGAAAGAATGTGTCTAGTACAGGTAGGGGCTAGGTGCTGACCACTCTGGCGTTCCGATTTGGCTACTGTGGGATTAGTGACAGTCAGAGGAGAGCTTAGCTTGCTGCGACATTTTGAGTGACAGGAATTAAGAGTGATTCGTGCCACAAACAACTGAATGGAAGTGGATCCAAACTAAGTGATGGCTGGAGCAGATATCTCCCAGAGGTTGATTGGACAGCCGTGATACTGCTTGAGACAATATAATACTAGACAAAGTTTAACTCAAGCAGTCTGGCCATGGAGGGAGAGAAAGAGAGAGAGAGAGAGAGAGAGGGGCGGGGGGGGGGGGAGAGACAGACAGAATTTAGCTAGGAGTCTGTTTAGCTCGCTGACTTTATAGAAGAACGATTGATAGGCTGTTTGACGAATGTTAGTGAGATAGAATGGAATACAGTGTGGCTCAACCAGCATACGCCTTTGAGTATTGGCCAGTCGCTCTATAAGGTGTGTGTTTGGCGCCCTGTGTCTAGAAGAGATCTGAATGTGTGTTGTACGTGCAGGACACCTTGTGAACGATGCATGTCCTTAATAGTTACACGAGTGTACAGATCGACTAGGAGAGATCTTGATGTGTGTGTGGTGTGTGTGAAGGACATCGACGGAACGATGTATTTTCCAGAGTGTGTGTATACGCAGATCGATTTAGTGTGTGATCACATGTGAGTATACGTTGAATAGATTTAGTGTATTATGTCAAGATCACCCGCCTGAGGAAATCTGAGTGTGAGTGAATGCACAGAATACGATCGTGAAGACTTTGAGAGTGTGTTGAGGGTGCAGATAAGGGGAGGGGAGTATGCGGCTAGAGCTGGGTTGGGGTAGTCTGGAGCAACAATCAATAGCGTATGCTTATAAACTCCGAGTATCTATTTAGATAAGATGCATTTCTTGTGTTGTTTGTAATCTCATTGCACTCACTTTAATAGTTGTTGTATGAATATTATGTAATAAATTTGCCACCTGCTGCGTGCTATGTTATTTTATGTGTGTGCTCATGAATGATGTGGATACATTTGGTAACATTCTAGATAGAAAAAATCCCAGTGAAAACCTGGACTCTGCTACAGTATGTTTTACCTATCCCTGACTGCTCTCCGCTCCAACTTTGATCAGTATGTTTCACCTGGCCCTGATTACTCGTAGCACCCTATACTACTAGAACGTATAATTCTGTGATTTCTGCGCGACCGCTGCTCCTTCAATATGTACTTCTGCTGACATTTCTTTAAAAAGTCGATCCGCCCTTTTGTATCTTTCTCTTTCTCTCAAGCATTGATGTTTTGTATTAAAAACTCAAGCGGCACATTAATATACATCCCATGAAAGGCAACTAAGAAAAGTAGTGAATGTATGTAGATCCTCTCCATTTAAAGCACAAAGCAGGAGAAGCCCTAACTGTGGTAGCGTGTACGTGCTTCGGTGCCGGCGTGTTGGAACACAGCCAACGGAAGTAGTGGCAGCAATCTCAATTCGTGCAATCAAGATTGTTTACATCTCAGTAGGAGGCACAGAGTAGTTGCATGGCTTCCTAGCAAAACTCGTCATGTAATTGCCAAGTTACGATCCTGTGTATTCAGCTAGAAACGTGTTTAACCCATCGCCTTGTTTTCTAAGGTCTAGTGCTCTGCATTGTATTTTGCGCTTTAATGCACTGTGCACCCAACTTCACCACAAATATGTTTTGCACAATTGTTATTTGCTAATTATTACCAAAAAAATACGTGGAGAAAATGTGAGAAGGAGCTAACATTAAAAAATTACAGCTGGAGAGAGGCAGAAAAAGCAGCCCAGGACCGTGTCCACTGGCGATATGTTGTCGATGGCCTATGCACTGAGAGGAGCGACGAACTTTGATTGATTAATTGGTTGACTAATTGTGGCGAGCAAGGATGGGGTGAAGCGAATTATCGTCCCCGCCTAACAAAAACAACGACCATAAATAACGAGATAGATAAGAAAAAAGGGAGGCGGCGGAATCTACATCATACACCCTAACGGCAACATAGAAAACTACTCCATATCAGAAAGAGATACTTGTACTAATTTCCGAGCTAAGGCAACAACGCTACAATATGCATCAACTCAAATAGTCTCAGTCAAACCACAACTACTCGAAAAACGGTCGTTCTAACAGACTCCAGACGCGTATTCCAAGTCCTTTCAAGACAAAATAAGATTGACTCTTAATGAAATAAAATATCACTTTGGGTTGCTGCCCCAATAAGCAGATTTAGTTAATTCAGGCCCACTTGTGGGATCCCTGGAAACAGAAGGCAGATCAGCTTGAATGATCCATGAACATTGAAATAGAAAGTCCAGCACAAAGAATGCAAACCAGAAAATGACTACATAGACAAACTTTAGAGAGATGACCAGACAAAGATCTTCCGACTCAGAACAGAACATTGCAAACGCAAGGCCCACCTACACAAAATGTGTCTTAGAGACACTGCCACGTGCGATTGCGAAGCGTTCAAGCAAACACCAGAACTATCTTGCAGGACTGCTCCCCTTATTCAACCGAAAGAGCGACCATGCTTGGAAAACTGTTGACGGCCACCGAAGATCTGAAAGGAACTGTCTCCTTCATGAACCTCAGACGGCTAGAAGTAAAGCATCATACGAAGACGCAAAAATACATCAACACTGGCAGTAGTTCTCCTTTTAAATTATCTTTCACTCTTCTTCTAAACATTACTCTACTATCATTTCTGCTGCTTCCTGTTCAGTTATTACACTACACTAATATTCTCAAACCGTGGTTTTTGAAAATCTGTGAAACATATGCCTTTTTAGTGCTGTTTTTATTGATTTTGTCCTTGATAAATACTTTTCCCTTCTAGATATATCAGTAATCGTCGATATCTCAATTGATAAAACTCTGTCGTCATGGCTTTTTTTTCCATTGCAGAGGTCAGTGTGTTTCAGTGTTGCTGATTTTTAGGGCAGAAAAAATATAGTTGCTTACCACGACAGTCAGTGCGCTGTGTGCAGGCTAGGCTTATATTTTATCCTCATTGGCCTATACCTCGGCTTCCTAGTAACCTTTCCTGGAAACAGGCTGTTTTCATGATAGTCTGACTAACTGAGAGACGGATCGATGTGATCCCCGTAGTAGTGAGTGACACGCAGATGAAGCCAAGTATAGCACAACCGCCTGGAGGACCCCGGTCAACCTTCATCAGCACGCTCGGGATTTGAGGAAAGCTATTGCAACCCGCCCCTTAACTACCTTTTGAGGGCGCACAAAAGAGTAACCTAATTGTGGGCATTCGCAAACAACAACCTCCTTGGAAGACACAAAAACAATTTTGATCTTACCCGGATTCGAAACGGTGTCTTTCCACTGCTTCTTCCTCTTCTTCTTCTTCTTCTTCTTCTTCTTCTTCTTCTTCTTCTGTGTTTGTTCTCAATCTCCCACTACCAAGTCCTGAACACGGCTTGGCAAGAAGCGAGATGTAGTCCGGAGAACGGAATGCGTTGTGTCGCTAGTTTACAGACTGGCTGCAATATTTGCACCTTTCGGTCCGACACATTCGTTTTCGGCATGTCTTCCTTCTAAATTTCGTTGCCATAACGACTTGATCACGTCAATCTCATTATTATTTGACAGTCATATTTTGAGTCGGTTTTTTTAATCCGTTTTTAGTCCATTTTTTTAGTCCATTTTTTAGTCCGTTTTTTTTATCCATTTTTTTAGTCCATTTTTTGAGTCCGTATTTTGAGTCAGTTTTTGAGTCGGTTTTTGAGTCACTTTTTTGAATCCGTTTTTGAGTCCGTTTTTTGAGTCCGTTTTTTGAGTCCGTTTTTGAGTCCGTTTTTGAGTCCGTTTTTGAGTCCGTTTTACAGTCCGTTTTTTGAGTCCGTTTTTTGAGTCCGTTTTTGAGTCCGTTTTTGAGTCCGTTTTTGAGTCCGTTTTTGAGTCCGTTTTTGAGTCCGTTTTTTTAGTCCATTTTGCTATAAACGGTTTTGGTTTGTGTTTATTGTATTTAATCCTGGTGTTATCGGCACCCGAGAAATAACCAAGGAATATCAAAACAGAAACTTGTCTATCATATGGTAAGAAGGATCGTCATTTTTCTCGTGTTTTTCATGTCATCATTGCTAATTGAGACCAATACAGATTATTCAATGAATTATGCAATTTTTATTTAGTGTATCAATAGCGGGGTATAGTTTCTCCTGAACAGAGTGGGTGTGGCCACATCCTGATTCACAGATCTACGTTCTGTGGGTAGTCCTTAAGTTCATGGGCTGCTGTCTTGTCTGTCAAGCCAGAGTAACATAGACTAGTAGTACCCATCCTGGATTTGGTGTACATGTGGTATCTGAATCAGGTGTGGCCAGATCGGCGAGGATATATGATTATTTATTATTATTCAATGAATATGTTTTTGCCCATTAATTGTGACGTTTGCTTTTTCCAATGTAACCCTAGGAAATATTACAGTCTCAGTTTCATTCGACAGACGTTTCTAAGGAGGGTGGTGCGTGTGACCAGCTGCCCTCGGCTGTAGAAAGTAGAAAAAAAAATGACAAGAAACATTAAACAAGCTATAGGGAGGTTACTTTTTGCAAATTTATATAATAGAATGTAATGGGCGGAGGATTGATGAGGAAGAGATTGAGGTGGACTTGGTTGTGAGGGGTGGTGGTGTGTTTACATCTCAATGGAGGCTGCAGTTTTCACAATCCCAACGTTCCTGGTTTGATTCCCACTTGTGTCCAGTTTGGCAGACACTGGGCTTTTTTCTCGGGCTAATGCTCCTTCACGTACGGAAAGTAATGGCAACCTACCGTACTGCATACTTGCCAAGAAACATATACCAGTCAAATAGGTGGCGGTTGTAAGAAGCTACGTTCTGTAAAAAGACATGCGACTTACTACTAACTGTTTTACCCTGAGCTTCCTGAAATAGTTAAGCAAGTCAGCCAACCCGTTCCTTAGCCCAAATTTTCTTACCATAAAATCCGCCTACATTAAACTTTCCTATAGAACTCTAAAATAATGTTAGATACAACAACAACAACAAATATATAACTGTTTATGCATTACTTTTGCCAGAGATTACACGTGGTTAACACAAAATGAGAGAAAACAGACGAGCTGAAGGTAAATAATGTCATTTACGAAAAAAACAAAAACATATTGCTTAATTCAGAGTAAGAAGCTTAATTCAGAGTAAGAAGCTTAATTCAGAGTAAGAAGCTTAATTCAGAGTAAGAAGCTTAATTCAGAGTAAGAAGCTTAATTCAGAGTAAGAAGCTTAATTCAGAGTAAGAAGCTTAAATCAGAGTAAGAAGCTTAATTCAGAGTAAGAAGCTTAATTCAGAGTAAGAAGCTTAATTCAGAGTAAGAAGCTTAATTCAGAGTAAGAAGCTTAATTGAGAAGTTGAAATGATTTAGCAAAAGTACAGAGCAACAATGGATAAACAATATATTTGTGGCTATTACGTTCTGCAAGGTCAGACCTGGTTTTTAAATGAGGCTCAGTGGCGGAACATTTCTTCGTACGAAATGAGATGTCTTTGGACGCGTATTGGTGTCAAAAAACAGATCAAATCAGACATGAAGACATTTGGAATATGGTGGAAACTACCCTTTGTGCTGACTAGATTTATAGGTTTGAATTAAGACAATTTGCATCAAAGATCAACTGCCATTTCGTGCTTACAGCACAAGATGGTATGGCTTCAAGGCACGAGGCAGACCGTATGGCTGTTGAAAGATTGTATAATAATAATCCTACAACAACACCCGATTACAATGGCAGATAAAAACACTTGGTCCAAGAGAGATGACTTAAGCTCCCCATGGAGCCCTACGTACATTTCGGAGTACAACTGAACTATACTGCACACTATATGTATGACACCAATCCTAGAATATATCAGAACAGCATGAAAACTGCTAACAGTTCAAACTTTGACAAAATAGATATCGTCGAAAACTAAGCCATGAGACATGTACGAATTGGTGGTGGGGAGAAAGGAAGGGAGGATGGGCAAAACACGTTAGATCACTAGAACGGATTACGAATATGCAAATAATAAAGGACAGAAAAGCAGCAGAGCCCAACAATTAGATGAGACATCTAGAAGGCTAATAAACAACCTAGTATATCATAAATAAAAGTCATACAATTTTATAGCAACAGCACAGAAAAAGTGGAAAACAGATCTAATATATAGCAGACCAGGAACAAAACTAATTCACATTTGCTTCCAGGCTGTGAAAAACGACTCCTAGATAAGATAGGAAAAGTTCTCGACGCTGTAAGAAAAAACAGCCAGGCGGAATCATAGAAAAATAGCCTTACAGAAACTTAAAAATACCCAGACAGAAACATAAAAAAACAGGCAAAGAGAGCAATAAATACAGAAATAACATTTTGAGAAATATTAGCCAATCAACAGCTTGCCCCATGTGTGAGATGAACCAGCAAATAAATGCAACAGGGAATGATGTGGAAGGCCGGCGAACAATAAAACTCAACGGCAATATGACGATTCACAAGTTACTCCGGAATAGAGTAAGAGTTCTTGAAGACTGCAACAGACCTTTCATCGATAGATGAAAACACTGCGCAGACAAACAATACGGACAAAGAAATTGAAAGTAATACTCTATAAACTAAAAACTGGCATCATACCACAAGAAATCGGGTGATGAAGTCAGAAGTTGAAAGGAAAGAAAAAAGTAATGTATTCAGAAACACTTCCTGGATGTAATCCAGAAGAGGCACATCTGAAATCAAAGATATATTTCCATCAAACTGCAGTGAACAAACCAGAAACATGAGTATTCCCGCACCGAAAAATGGTGTCAAAGATATGCAAAGGGATGGATGGAAATCAAAGAAGAACTTGCAACAGTGCATAGTATGTCATATCTTATGTGGAGTTCTCCGATCAGATCAGCGTCAGCATCAACTAAGTCCTTTTCAACTGACTGTCTCCAAACATCTTGATTCTGGGCAAATGATTCCCAGCCTTCGGATGTCGCGTGAATTAATGTTCCGATTGCGTCCGTCCTTCAATCGCAGTGTTGGACGGCGGTTCTTCTATCTCCAATTACCACTGTCCATAGACGATATTCTTTGGCAGTCTGTTGTCTTTCAACTGGTAAACACACACCAACCATCGAAGGCGTCGTTGGCTCATCAGCGAGTACATGCACGGAGTGCTTCCTCACTGTAAAATCACATTATGCTGCCCTCAACTCTTCCTACCCAATCATCCATATACGCCGTAGACACTTCAAGTGAAAGGTGAGCCATGGCTTGTGCTTAGCGCAAGTGCTCCAAGTCTCGCTGCCATACATGAGAGTGCCAAGAATGCAGATCTGATATACTGGTACCTTGGTGTAGTGAGAGAGTGCATTGTTCACATAGAATCTATTCGTCATTAAGGGGTTTCTGTGGCGAAGTGGTCAAGCCGTATGCCTCGTGTTGAAACGATCGGGTTTCAAATTCGAGCTGTGACGATCGGTGAATGATGGCAATTTTTCCGGAGATCCCTGGGTTCATTGCTGATTTGTTCGTGATTTGTGTGATGCTCTCGGCAGGCGGGGATACCTTTATGCTGAGAGAGACCTAACCATATGGGGAAACCTGAGACGATGAAGTCGAGCCCTCCCCTTTAAATTTAGCCTTTAATCGTCATTTTCTGTATCTGAGTTAGTCACATATGTATGCGTCTCCATTCTTCACTCCTCATGTTGGATCCATTAGTATATGCCTGGATCAATGCTTCCCTGGGGTACAGTTCACTGCTCATGTTGTTGACCCATCAGTATATGCCTGAAGCTATGCTTACCTGTAGTACAGTTCATCAATCATGTCACATGTTGCTGCTTTCTTTTGAAGCGCATTTTGCTGTCCCATGGGAATAACAAGAGATGAAATGTGAGAAACGAAGTTGGAAAGCGCACACGCTACCGACATCCCCCAGCAAACGTGACCAGACTAACCATGGAACCTACAGGAGACGAGAGGTAGACAAAGAAATACTTGGAAAAGAAACTGTTTATTAACTTTAATTATCGGACCTCGACTGGAGAAAGTTAGAAAGAATTATTGAAGACCAAACTTGCTGAGGTGGGATGCCAATTGAATACTCCGCGAATGGAGAGACCTGCATCTATGTTGACGATTGGTACCAAAGGGGGAAGACTTGATAGATGCCCGAAACCAGTGATGTGGCTGAACAGTCGCTACCGTTAATGAACCTCAGCTTGGCAGCAAATAAACTTCTTCGATCAACTCATATTATGCTTCTAGCACGGCCAGGTTCGCGAAAGAGGCTGTGCACTTCAGGTCTTCACCGGTTCCTCATTGCTTTTCGAGCATGGTCGCTCCTCCGGGCTAGACAATCTCTCTTAGGTCTGCATTAGTGGGGCAGTGCTGCATGATATGTTCTTGTGTTTGCTTGGGTGCTCGCAATTGCATGTGGCGGTGTCTGTGAGACAAATTATGTGGAGGTGGACCTTGAGTCTGCAATATCCTATTCTGAGTTTAAAGATCTTTGTCTCCCCCATGTATGCCAAGTTTGTCTATACTGTCATTTTCTAGCTTGTATTCTTTGTACTGGTGTCTCCATTCCGTTCGCTTGCTGAGTGTCTTTGCTTCTGAATAGCTCTGGGGATGAAGAGTCTGCATGTAGGCACTTTCAGATTTCGTGAGCTTGTCTGTCTCGTCGTTACTAAGGATACCAAAGGGGGTTGGAATCAACTGAAAGACTAGATTTGTTGTTGTTGTTGTTTTTTGTTGCTTCTATGGTAGGTGGGGGACTGAAGAGGTGGGGGGGGGGGGGGAGTAATCTGATGTTATATATTATTTCGTCTAAGTGTTTATTGTTAGGGGCTTAAGATGGCTTGGGGTACACTCATGGAATCTGTTAGAAAGTCCGTTTTTGTTGTACTTGTATTTTGGCTGATAAGAATCTGGGTTGCAAAATAATGAAACAACTTCATGAGATATAAAACAGAAACGACTACATTTAGAAATTTGGTAAGATCTACCTCTTTTGGTGTATATATAGCGAGACCAAAAACAAGATGATTTGGTCATTTCATGAGAATGCAACACGAGCAATTATCACTACGCACATACAGCACAAGATAAGCGGCTACAGGGCATGAGGAAATCCTGACGATGACATAATAGAAATGCAGCAGCCGACGAAACCCACTTGACATAAAGTCGGGTAATCTGCTTTCCCCACGTGGCATAACGACCCACGAAGACGGACAAGTAGGTAAGTATAACAATCCTCAAGTGATTTCTTCACTTTTTGTCTAAGAAGTTGGATTTCATCTGCAGTAGTTGTTACACTCTCAAAATGCTTTTCCGCATTCAGTTTCGATGTTGCTTCCTTGTGCTTCCTCGCTCCAGAAATACACTCAGACATAACGTACAGTTCAAACGAAAAGTCCTGTCAGAAAAAAACAAGAAAGACGGATCTAGTTATGCTGGCCGACATCAGACGAAAACAAAGTAGGATGGACTGATCTGTCTACTGAAACGATTAGGGCGGACACATACAAACCCGAATCTGTCCATATCAATACATGAATATGTCAGAATAATGAGATTCTCCCGGATGCGGGGAAAGGTAATATCGGTGCGAAGATTCAACAGAGCGATCAATCTATGATTGATCATTTATGTTCGGTATATTGTAATCTGAAATTAAGTTCTCCAGTTAAATATAATATGCTTAACACAATTGTGTGGGTTTAAGATATGCAGTATGCACGAAAGAAAATCAGTAGCGTAAAACGTGAAACGTCAGTGAACAATCCATGGGAACCGGGTTCGAATCACGCCATGTCCAGTTTGGTAAGACACAGGCATTTTTCTTGGTACGATCGTTCCGCCAAGTAGGAACAGTAATTGCAACCTACCGTTCTACACACATGTCAAGAAACTGATAACAACCATGAATGTTGGCGGTTGTAAGAAACGACGTTCTGCAAAAAACATACCAAGTACATTTTTTGACAGTGTAAGGCGAGCGGAGGCTGAAAATTGCTTGAGCACGTTCAAAAGATATATATATTTCTACTTCTTCTTTTTCTTCTTCTTCTGCGTTCGTTAATTATTCTTGACCTTCTGCTTTCGGTCATGAGGAAAAGTAAGATGGCCGCGCCTGACTGGCTTCGCTTTCGACTAGATCAGGGAGTTTCGTGTTGTTTTCCTATATTTGCTGGTTCCTGTTCGGATTATAATTCACAACTCCTTCACCAGGTTGTATCCAGGACTTTATTCTATGGAATGCATGTGCTTTCGTTCGGTTATCTTGTTTTTATGCTGCATCTTGCTGTGGCTGTGCGTGGCTTGAACCGTGAGAACACAGTCCAAAATGGAGATGAACGTTCTGCTTCACTGCACCACATAATTCAGCCCAGGTTATAACTACCCATCGGCCTTACTATGTGGACTAAAGCCGCCGACCTAATGCCCTCTTTCACCGGACGTTACGCTATATCTCTCCCAACGTTGTATTCACAGCAAAGCAAATGTCACGCTGATCCGAAGGTGCACACAATCCAGAAACCACTATGGCGGAACGCGAAAGAAATAAGGATTCAAACACGGACGGACAAGGAAAGCAGATTCAAACATTGGTTCAACATACACTCCTCGCGGCCCTCATCCCGATGTTGCGGAGTACTGGGCTTCACATGGGGAGTCTGCAGGGATTTCAGTCAACACACTACGCACGAACAATCCTCCGCAGTTGGACATGGTAGTGGTTGATCGTCGCGGGCCTTTGACGCCTAAGCGAACATTTTTATTATTATCCTGCATTCGTCTTGAAAAGGACATTGTGACATTGTGTCGTGATTTTTAGTGAGACTGTGATATATGGAACTTTCGACTGAAGCATCCGATTTCTACACCTATCAAACAGACACCTCCCATTTCAGCATTTTTCGACCGACACATCCGATGTTAACAGTCTCTTCATTTTGGGTTTGCTATCCAAATGCTATCTCTATTCACTTTGCCAGACTATACTAGTGCAGTGGAGACGGCGTGGGCTAGTGGTTAAGTGCCACAGCTCACAACTCGAAGGTGCTGGGTTCTATCCACATCACAGTACCGGCCGTTACCCCGGGGAAGCAAACTCTTAGAAAATGCAGGAGGAAGCAGACCCTTACATAAAATTAATGCTGAAGTGGATGCACTGGGTCGACAGGAGCAAAACAAAAAACTACAGCGAAACGCACACCTCCTTGGGGATTAGAGATAAATAAAGCAAACGCAAAAAAACACCAAAACAAAAAACAACTAAATAAAACTAGTGCAGTCTGCTTTGTCTTGAGACGCCACTTGGATGCCGAATAGGGCGTTGGTCAGCTGTCGATCGCTGACCCTGATTCAAGCAGTTAGCTATATCGTTTGCTGCTGTCAGCACATCTTATGCTGCTTCTTCCGCCCAATATATAGATATATATGTACTTTTTTTCGTCGTTGTACGATCTCTTAAAAAGGTAACGGTTATCCAAGAAATACTAGTACGCTGTTTACGGGGCATTTTGCCATCATACCGTTTATCCTTCGAATGTGTTGAGGAGGTCTATCTGTCACTCTGATCTGCTGAACAAAACGAAGAATAAGAAAACGAGTAAGAAGAATAAGAAGATGAGCAAGAAGAAGATATCGGACTCAGTGTGTTTTATTTACCCTCTTTCTACGAAGTCTTGTTTTGTCTTAACTTAACTTAACCTAACGTCTTTATACTGGTTTAGAAGACCCTGCAGAGTCTGTATACAGCCAGTTACATTTACATCACCTTGCTCTAAAAGCTATGCGCATCCAGTTTATTCTTAAATGCATTAACTGTCCCTGCCTCCACTACCTCCCCTGGCAATGCATTCCAAGCAGACACCACTCTCTGACTAACAAAATATTTCCTAATATCCAACCTGGACCTCTCTTCCTTACGATCACTTCCTTGCTCCTATGTTTAATATTTCTTTTTATCATACCTAACATTGCATTTGCCTTTTTCACTGCTACCTTAACTTGCTCACTCACCTTTCCTGTATGATCTATTATAACACCTAGGTCCCATTCCTTATCTATCTTTCTAATATTGTTTTCTCCCATTCTGTAATTATGTTCCATATTGGATCTACCCATGTGGATAACTGTACATTTATCTACATTACACTCCATTTACCAGCTTACAGACCATTCTCGCATTTTATCTAAATCCGACATCAATATATCCACTTCCGCATATAGTCTTATTCACTTGTGTCGTGAGGCGCCGTGGGGAGCCGGAGTTTTCTGCCCAGATTCAGATGGGTATACCTTTAAATGTATGTCTTTCTTGAGTTTGGTATTTGCGTCTTCTCTCTCTCTACAAGTTCCGAGTGGTCTTTGTGTATGACAAGAACAAGAATAGCACCACTGCCTCACAAAAAGCATGTCGAAAGAGGCGACTAACTGTGTGACATGGTATAACACTGACCATGGTTAAGTGCTTTGCTTAGAGCATCACAGATGACGCCTAACAGGCTGCGGGTCTACTTTGCTCGTGTTTGAGTTTATTAAGATGAACTCGCACATCGGTTAACCACCAAATGCAGTGGAGTATGAGGCTGCTCAAGCCTAGCCCGCTAATCAGGAAATCCTTTTCCCGGCTATATTCAGCTCATAACAGAGCTGCTACGTGCATATGGGCATCTGCCCCTGTAGAAGTACCGGTCAACTAAGAACTCTCTACAAGTCATGCATGTAAAGTAACAATGTAAAGATCCCGTTTCACGCCACTCGGTGTATGGGAGATATGGTGTTAGGCCCATGTTATTTTGTAACTCACGGCACATATTGGTGACATGGTCAGCACCACGCCGGCGACCTTTACTTCCAAGGTCTTTTCTGGTACCCAATTTCTGAGGCTTGGTCGACTACATGAGTCAGTTTGCGATATAAAACAAACAGATAATTAAACCCTGATCGTTTGGTTAGGAAGCCAGTGAATTAGCAACTGCGCTACCGCGTCACCTAGTCACAAGCTAGACACAAGCATGTGTGCAGAAATAAAATAGTCCAAACCAAACAGTGTCCAAAAACAGCACCAAAAACAAAGCTAGTTAAGTCTGAGGACATCCGAGACAGCCGCAGTAAGGGAACGACTGTCACGCTACTGGGACAAACACCGAGGCTTCCGAATACGTCCATATTAATCAACTATTATGTCAGAGCCGTGGGATTCTCTAGGGGTCTTTGTGTTTGACATGGACAAGAATACACTGATAATTTAAAGAAAAATGAGAAGAAGAAGAAAAGGAAGAAGAAAAACAAACAAACAAGAGGAAGAAGAATAGGAAGGAAAATAATAAGCAGACAGAGAATAAGAAGGTTGAGTACAAAAAGAGAAAGATAATGGAGAAGGATGCTGATAAGAAAAGAAGAAGAAGAAGAAGAAGAAGAACAATGATATGTTGGTGTTCTTTGGTGTCTGCCCTAGTAGTGTGAAAGTCAATCTCTGACTATGTCTGTCTCTGTACACAGCCTTAGATAGCTTTTTTTCTGGGGCTGTTTTTGAAAACTTTCATTTGAACTGTATTATTTCTGGACTATGAATGTATGACAGGGACTAGAATAGCACCGCTGACCCGCAAAGAGCATGCCATAAGAGGCGACTAACTGTGTGATATAACATAACACTGGCCTTGATTAGGTGGTTTGTTAACAGCAGCACAGATGGCGCCTAACAGGCAGCGGATCTACTTTACTCTAGTGTTTAAGTCTAATAAGATGCACTCGCACATCGGTTAGTCACCCTCCGCGGCACTTGTTCCAACGAAGCGGAGTAATAAGCTGCTCGAGCCTAGCTCGCTAAGCAGGAAATCCTCCTCCCGGCTACATTCAGTTCCCACCAGAGCTGGGACCTGCACAGAGACATCAGACCTGTAGAAGTACAGATCGGCTAAGACATGAACAGCTTTTCTGGGTTCGAAGGTTCAGAATGCGTTAGTTCTATAAGGGCTAAAGATGCACCACAGTGAATGAACTGACATTAATGTCGGCGGACCAGCGCTGACCTAGACCCTATTCCGCCTCCAAGCATCGGCCCTAATAATAGGCTACACTAGTGTGGTCTGGGTAAGTGAATAAGGGTCGAGGTGGAAAGACAGACCCGGTACGCAAAAAAAAGCCAGCTGAAATCAGATGCATCGGGCCGAAAGGCGCAAAAATCGCAGACTCCCTGCAAATTACTACACAACGTCACAACGCGTTTTTCGGACGAACGCAGAAGAAGAAGACCAAGCAGAAGAAGAAGAAGAAGATAAAAAGAAGAAGAAGAAGAAGGAGAAGCGGAGGAGGAAAGAGAGGATAAAAAAGATGAAGTAAATTATTTACTTTATCATTTATATTAGTGATGTCGTAATATGACAGGAGGATCCTAGGTCAAATATGAAAATAATTGACACAAACGAGTGGATTTACGACATGCAGGATACCATAAATAAGATCAGAAGGGTATATCGATTGCGTGAGTTTGTACAAGCTACATAGACATTTCTTCTTCGCCGTCGTCTTTGGATCTCAAATAATCTCTGAGGTTTTCCTCGAAAAGCTGGCACGTTGGCTACATGGAATCGTGTCATCATACCGTACATCCATCCAATGAGATCTAAGAGATTATGATGTATGTCTGTGGGTCTTCAGGCTGCTTCTGTTAATCAGATCAATATCTGGTTCTGCAGTTGCTTGTTCGCTGTCTGAATATTGTCACTTAATCTCCTATTTGTAACGAATGGTAAGCTCATTATACAGCAGACTGCTGCTTGTATTGCATGTGCGATGGCTCTGCAAAGTGACAGGAGAGAATAAGATCACGGCCATAATGAAATAATGTCGTAATAGGTGAATAACAGTGCGGTCTAAATACTCTGGTATAGAAGACGCTACATCTCGTGACCCTGTTTGCACCGAAATTTATGCAGGACAAATTTATTCTGAGAATGACGGAACATTCTTTGTTTTCTAAATGAAGCTCTAAAAGAAAAAGGTTGAAGAAGAAGAAGGAGACGACAATGACGGAGGAGGCGAAGGAAAAGGAGTCGCAGGAGAAGGAAGGTGTAGACGAATGAGGAGGAGAAGAAGACGAACCAGAAAAAGAAGAAGAGCGGAAGACAAGGGGGACGAAGAAAAAGGAGATGAAAAAGAATAAAAAGAAAAAAAAAGAAAAAGGAGAAGAAAACAAATAAGAAAAAGACAAAGAATAAGAAGGAGGTTGGAGTAGAAAAAGGAGGAAGTGAAGAAGACGAACCAGAAGAAGAAGAAGATGAAGAAGAGGAGGATGAAGAAAAGAAAGAAGAAGAAGAAGAAGAGAACAGATAATAGAAAAGAGAAGAGAAGAGAAAAAAGAGAAAAGAAAAGAAGAGAAGATGAGGACGAGAAGACGCAAGAAGATGGTGAAAAAGAGGAGGATGAAGACGAAGAATAAGAAAAGGAAAAAGAAGAAGAAGAAAAAGGGTAGAAGAAGAAGAAGAAACAGAAGATGAGAATAGAATAGGAGGAGAAGGAAAAGGAATAAGAAGAATTTGAAGACAAAGATGAAAAAGAAGAAGATATCCCACTCAGTATGTCTTATTTGTCATTTATCTACGAAGTTTAATTTTTTTATGGAAAACATCAATTGATGTCCTCAAGTGTATTTGAGATTTTCATTGTCTCTCTCAACGTCTCACATATACGCAGAAATAATGCACATTTCAAAGGAAGAGATTTCAAAAACAACACAAAAACAAAGCTAATTAACCCTGTCTACGTCCTAGACAGAAACAATCAGAGGGGGACTGACACGTCACTTGGGCGGACATCAATGAACGATTCTGTTAGAACCGTGTGATTCTCCATTGTACAGGAACAGCTTTTCTGGATTCGGAGATTTAGAAAGTGCTCTTTCTATGTAGGCTACAGCTTCAGTACATTGCTTGAGTTGACATAATAAAGTGATTGAGTTGACAGAAGCACAGAGAATGAATTGGCAGAAGAACAGTGAATGAGTTGACAGAACCCCAGTGAATGGGTTGACAGAAGCACAGTGAATGGGTTGACAGAAGCACAGTAAATGAGTTAACAGAAGCAAAGTGAATGAGTTGACAGAATAAAGTGAATGCGTTGATAGAGGCACAGTGAATGAGTTGACAGAACCATAGTGAATGGGTTGACAGAAGCACAGTGAATGAGTTGACAGAAGCACAGTGAATACGTTGACATAAGCACAGTGAATGAGTTGACAGAAGCACAGTGAATACGTTGATAGAAGCACAGTGAATGAGTTGACATGAGCACAGTGAATGAGTTGACAGAAAAAAGTGAATGGGTTGACAGAAGCACAGTGAATGAGTTGACAGCAACCAGAGTATCATAGCTGGCTCCTCGCATTAACGCCAGCAAATCAGCGCTGACCAAGACCCTATTCCGCCCCCAAACGGCGGTCCTGGAAACAGGCTGCACTAGTGTAGTCTATCTATAAGAATAGGGTTTGTAGTGGGACGGTAACAGGGTACCGAAAAAAATTGCATGTGAAAGGCGATAAAGCGCTTTTATCACAACCTCGCTGAGAATTACGACAAAACGTTTCGTGATCATTTTTAAAACGAACGCAGAAGAACAAGAAAAACAAGAACAAGAAGAAGAAAAACAAGAACAAGAAGAAAAACAAAAACAAGAAGAAGAAAAGAAGAAGAAGAAGAAGAAGAAGAAAAAGATGAAGAAGATGAAGTAGATGAATAAGAAGAACATTAAGTTGAACAAGTAAAATCAAAGAAGAAGAAGAAAGAGAAGAAGAAGAAGAAGTCAGTTCTATAGTTTATCATTTATGTTCGTGACTAATTTTCTTCAGTTCAATATGCAATTTTTGACACAATATTGCGAGTTTACGACTTACAGGATGCCAGAAATAAGATAAGACGAGAACAATGACCGAAGTACGTACGTCATGCATAGAAATATATATTTTTTTTTTCGTCGTGGTCGCTCGATCTCAAATAATCGCAGAGGCTTTGCTCATAAATTTTGCACGCTATCTTTATAACGTCTATTTTTTAATGAGATAATGAGGGAATGCTGTCACTTACTCCTTACGAGGATTCCACAGTTTTCGAAAGGATATTTTAACTGCGTGTCTGGTAACCTTACACCGGAATATGTCTGTGGGTTCAACGTTGAGTCTGTTAATCAGATCTATTCTTGGTTCTGCAGTTGCTGGTTCACTGTCTGAATATTACTTCATCTCTTATTGGTAATGAAGGGTCTGTTTGTTTTATAGAAGACTCATGTTATCGTCGTTTTTGTGAGGGTTCTGTCAGGCCCTAATAAAATGATGTCTTAAAATGTGACTGACAGTGCAGTCTAACAACTATGGGATAGAAGACGCAATATATAGGATGTTTGTATAGACCGCTGTTTGTACGAGACAAATGAAATAAACATTCTCAGTTTGAAATGAACATTCAAACAGAAACATGTTCTATACATCAAGAATGTGTAAAATAGTGAATAACTTGTTTCCTTGGAATTTAGAAGAATAAGAAGAACACAAAGAAGAAGAAAAAGACGAAAAAGGAAAAATAGAATTTGAAACAGGACGAAAAAGAAAACAAAGAACAAGTAGAAGAACTAGAATAAGAAGAAGAAGAAGAAGAAGAAGAAAAAGAAGAAGAAGAAAAAGAAGAATAAGAAAAAGAAGAAGAAGAAGAAACAAAAAAGCATTTGGAAAAAAATGAAAAAGAAGAAGACGGTGAAGATGGATAAGAATATAAAGAAGAAAGGTAAAAGAAAGAAGAAAAGGAGAAGAAAGAAAATTAAGAATGTAGACAAGGCGATGATGAAGGAAGAAGATGATGGGAAAGACAAGAACAAGAAGAACATGAATAAGAAGACGGACCAAAAGGAGATAATGATAGTGATTAATTAAAATAACAAAAGCAAGAAGAAAAAGGAGATAGGGAAAGAGAAGGAGCAGACGAAAGGGAAGAAGAAGGAGGAAAGGTAAAAGGAAAGGAGTCCGAGAAAAAAAAAGATAAACAAACGCAATGTTTTGTATACCACTTCTCTTCGAATCTGTTTATGTACATCAAAGAATTGACATCTTTAAATGTCTTTATGTCTTAAATTAAGCAGCTGCGTTTTCCCTCTACATGTTAAACAAATTCAAATAAATAATGCACATTCCAAAAGAAAAAGGCTTCAAAAACAATACCAAAAACGAAGCCAGTTAAGTCTGTTGACGTCCAAGACACAAACAATCAGGGATGGGCTGCCCCGTTGCTTGTGCGGTCACCAAAGCACGCGAATATGTCCGTATCAATAAATGAATCTGTCAGAATCATGTGATTCTTCCGGAAGGCTGAGAAGGTCTTCTGGGTGCCAATATTTAAAAAAAATACAACCTTTCTATACTTTATCATTTATGTTCGTGACAGCATAATCTAAAAATAAGTTCTTCGGTTGAATGTGATACGTGCTACACAATTGTGGGGGTTTACGACGTATAGAATGCCAGAAATAGAAATCAGAAGTTTTTCACAAACGAAGACCAAAGCTTGTGTTAGTATGTTTATGATGCATTGGTAATTTCTTGTACTTCGCGGTTATTGGCTCTCAAATTGCTGGAGATGTGTTTTTCTTAAGATTGACATTTTCTAGGTGTTTCTTGTTGCAATACTATGTATCCTTCGAGTGGTCCGGAGAGAGCATGCTGTCACTCTGTTCTGTACGAATATTCAACGGACCTCCAGAATGTTTTACTGCTTGTTTGGCATCGCTACAGGATACATGTCAACGGGTCAGATGCTATATCTGATAAGCCGATGTTTTTTTTTAAATTCTGAAGTTGACCGTTCGAAGTTGAATATTGTTACTTGATGTGCTATTGGTTATTTTTTGGTGAAATGTTTTTTTTTTTTGCGTTCGCCTTATTTCTCTATTCCCCAAGCCGGTGTGTGTAGCACTGTGGCTTTTATTTTGCGACTGTCTGCCCAGTGCTTCCGACTTCAGCATGCATTTAATGTAAGGGTCTGCTTCCTCCTGCATTTTCTAAGGATTTGCTTCCCCGGGATAACGGCCGGTGCTGTGATGGGGATCGAACACAGCACCTTCGGGTCGTGAGCCGTGTCACTTAACCACTAGTCCACGCCGTTCTCGTTATTGGTAATGAGTAGTATGCTTCTAACCATAATGGGATAGAAGGCGCTACAACTCGTGGCATTGTAGACGCCACAGTTTATGCGGTACAAATCTATCCTGAGAATAAAGGAACATTTTGAGTTTTTAATGAATTTCAAGAAATGAACAATTTCCATATGCTCCGACGGTATAAGATAGTGACACGTTGTTTCCTTGGAAATCAGTAGAAGAGAAAAGAAAAGAAAGAGAGAAAGAAAAACAAGACGAAGGAGGTGAAGGCAAAAGAGAACAGAAAGATGATGAAGTGGGAAAAGGGGGAGGAGGAGAAACAGACGAAGAAGAAAAAGACAAAAAAAAGTCGAAGAAGAAGCAGCAGAAGAAAAAGATGAAAGAAAGGAAGAAGAAAAAGAGGTAGAAGAAAATGAAGAACAACAACAAAAAGATAAAGAAGATATCAGAACATGTTTTATTTACCACTTATCTTAGGTGTTGTTTGTTTTAACCATATATTTTATTTCTTCAAATTTCTTTCTTATTAAGTTTGAAATCTGCTTCTTCCCTGCAGAAGTCAACCAGAAATGATGTACAATCAACAAAGCCCTAGAAAACATCACACAAAAAGTGAAATTAATTACGTCTGTCGACATCCGCAAAATATGCAATATTGTGCAGAGTGACCGGCAGACAGATAACTGTAGGACAGAGTGACCGCAGACAGATAACTGTAGGGCAGAGTGACCGGCAGACAGATAACTGTAGGGCAGAGTGACCGGCAGACAGATAACTGTAGGGCAGAGTGACCGACAGACAGATAACTGTAGGACAGAGTGACCGCAGACAGATAACTGTAGGGCAGAGTGACCGGCAGACAGATAACTGTAGGGCAGAGTGACCGGCAGACAGATAACTGTAGGGCAGAGTGACCGGCAGACAGATAACTGTAGGGCAGAGTAACCGGCAGACAGATAACTGACTAGGGAAGATAATGAAACACGCGAATCTGTCCACGTTTAGAGATTACCAAAGGCAAAGACAAAGGCCCTGTCCATCGTAGACGATGATGGCATAATTTATTTGCTAGCGATATTTTTAGTAAGCACTCGTGAAAAAGTCGACGGAATCCGAAGTCGAACCAACACCACCTGATCACAAGGCCGACGGCTTAATCACTTCGCCACGAAATCTCCATAGAGATGAACAACGTTAACATTAAAAGATGATTGCTCGGGACGAGATTGACGGCACCTGGGGGAGAAAATACACCTCTCAGATCGCTTATCGCGTCATTTATTATCATCGTGGCAAAATCTTGTTCCTCTACGTTTACATTCATCCTCAAATCAAGGTCCCGGTTTCTCTTACAAAGGTTTGTGCGGCTGTTTCATCTCCATACAGCTTTTGTCTTATATCTATCTCGCGAGGCCAGTATTGTTCCCTCTTTTGCTGCGTGAGCATGCAGCTTTGTAGGATGTGTTCCACGGTCATGATATGCTTCCCACATGGGCACCTGTCAACTGTCTCAATCCTCATTTTGTTGTAAAGATGACCCTTGAGTTTGTTATGCCCAGTTCTCAGTCTGAAGAAGATGATTTGCTCTTCTCTAGTTAAAGTAGCTATCTTCTTTTCGGAAGTCGGAGAGTTGATCAACCTATTTTCCCCTGAAGTTGGCTTTAATTATGGTCTATGCCTCATTATATGTAATGCTCAGGTCTGTTTGTGGGAATGCTCCTCCACACTTTGATAGTTTGTCTGCAGCTTCATTGCCTTCAATATTGCAGTAGGGTGGGATTCAAAGTACGACCAACATTGGGAGTTCTGCTGAGAGCCGTTTCATTGAGAACATACATTGCTCGAGATCTTCATCTGTTGTTTTAGCGCAGCTAATACTGACGTGGCATCAGTCAGGAAGATTATTTCTGTGTTCATGAAATAGGCTGGAAATAGAACATGCTGTCCCTCCTGTTCTCACGTGGATGCGGCAGACCTGGAGAACATGTTCTAATGTTAATTTAATCTCCACCATACATCTACATGTTAGTCTACTCGACTGCATTTCTGTTTCGGTCCAAAGTTGTTTTTTTTTGTCTGCAAGATAATTTCACATCATATACTGATCCAAATGGTCTGTCGGGGATTTTGTGTAGGACAAGGACAAGAATAACATCACAACACCACAGCCCCACGGAGAGTATGTCGCAAGAGGCGACTATCTGTGTGACATGGCATAATACCGATCATGGTTAGGTGCTTTGTTGAGAGCAGCACAGATGGCGCCTAACATACTGTAGGTCTCCTTTCTTTTAGTGTTTGAGTCTATTAAGATGGTCTCACACATCGATTAACCACCCTCCGCGGCACTTGTCCCAACATAACGGGGTAATAAGCTGCTCGAGCCTAGCCCGCAAATCAGGAAATACCAATATGTGAATCTGCTTCTATACCAATATGGGAATCTGTGTCTATACCAATACGTGAATATGTGTCTATACCAATACTGACCATGACGTCGCGTCAGTGTCGGGCACAACATACTGACCAAGACGTCGCGTCAGGGTCAGGCACAATATACTTACAATGACGTCGCGTCAGAGTCAAGCACAACATACTGACCAGGACGTCAAGTCAGGGTCAGGCACAATATACTTACAATGACGTCGCGTCAGTGTCAGGCACAATATACTCACCAAGATCTCTATCGCACTTCCGTGTAGCGATCCTTGGAAACATGATGTTTTCAAGGCAGTCTGACTGACGATATGTGGATTGACGTGATCACCGTTGTAGTGAGCGTTACGCAGATGAATGGAAGCATAACACAAATTTGGGACACATGGGAGGGGTAGTGCCTCTTGTGGCGGATATGTAGTGCCCAAACTAGGGTAGTTTGTCCATTATTGATCCTCATCTGGCACTCGACTCTCGCTTGTGGCTTTACGTAGCTGCCAGCATGCGACAGTGGCCACACCCCGGGCAACGGTTTAGACTTGACCGGCTAAACGAAGTGATAGTAGCCGATATGTCTAATAAAAGCAAGGTGATATAGGTCTTGTCTACCTAAGCATGTGAAAACTGGATTCGGCGGACTGTGCGGAAGAGCCACTGGCTGGTCAACGGGCAGCAAGGTGACTGCAAGCAACTCGATGTGGAGTGTTTGGAGCATAGCTAGACACACAATATCCCTTTGGTCGTCCACTGCATTTGAATTACTATTCCAGTCGTCTTGATCATATCTTGCAATTAGATCAAATGGAATCAGGACGAGAGAGTGAAGCTGACGCTGCGCAACTTACTCTCACTTAAATCCAATTCTCGGGCAAGTCATATTGTTATCTTATCACAGAAGACAATGTGGTCGTCTTCGGAAACTATGAACAAACAACGACAAGCATGCACAGCCTGGAGGAGAGTGGTCCACCCTCATCAGTACGCTTGGGATTTGAGCAAAGCTACCCCAACCCGTCACTTAGCGTCTTTTTCATAGCGTACAAAAATAGTAAACTTACCCATTGTGGACATTAAACAACAATAACAATCTTCTCAATGAAGCCTTAGAATGTAAGGGGAGCCGCCAACAAAGACATGTGGTCAACTCAGCACGAATTGCTTCCATCAACAAAGAGACTTTGCCAACTAATTGTGTGCACCTGTTCTCATGTCATTACGTAAAAAAAAAGCACATTTCTTGTCCTAGATACGGCTTGATTAACTAGGGTCTATTATAAACAACAGAGAAATTAGCTACTTTCAGGACATCCTCAAGTTCTCCAGCCACATGTCATTAATATTTTCGACACCTTTTCTTGAATCCTAATCTCAAAGCAGTCTCCATCTATCTGCCTGCACCGTTCCTCTCTAACTGAATCACCTTGTGGTCTTTTCGTATGTCGCCGCCCATAGCTTACCCGGCTCTTTCCACTTCTTTCGCCATCCTGTCCACCTCATCCGCATTTAACTGTCATTTTGGGTTCTTGCCCCTGTCTCGCAATTAGTGACCTGACTGTTTCTTTATTAGGTAAACCCTTGTTTATATATATTAATATCCGCCATTGTGTAATAATCCCTTTCTCTTTGATTTGATTGTTCATTATTGTTGTAATGTGTGTCCCTGACGAAGGCCTATTGATCGTAACGTAGGTTTCGTTCGTGTTTTCATCTCGGTGCGTATCTGACCATACCCCTTTACGATTTTTTTTACACCACAAGCTTTATAACTGTCCACTATAACCTATCAGCACATCTGTCTCATTCTCCGTAGACCATTCCCGTGGCGTCCTGCCCCTAGTATATGTACCCTGAATAAAGAAACCCTGGGCTGCCCACACTGCAGAATTCCCGTCTCGCCCCCCCCCCCCCTCAACTGGTGTAATCCAAAGGAATGCAGAGCATGACATTTTGGCACAACTATATACCCTTAGAGATACCATAAAGACATCTATAGATAAAGACAGAGTACTACACACAAACGGACAAATCGCTCACCATATTCTTAGGCCAGTCTTACAACAATTTGGTTTCTCCTTTAAGATCTAGGAGTTTTTGTTAAAATTTAGGGAGCTTGTCATGTTTCTGGAGACATTGTTTTTTTTTCCTTTTTGGCTTATTTCATGGAAATTAAGGTCACCAGACTATCAATTAATTGTTAAATTTAGCTAACGAACGAGTCGAGATTAAAAGCTGGCATTCTAGAATCCATGTTGTCAACAACGTTTTTAGCTGTTGTTTGGAAAGAATCATAGAAAAACACAGACAATCGACAGTAATCATGCTCCAATAATTGTCTCTCGTTTGTGGTTGAACGGACGTTTAAATCATTTTCTTGATGACATTTATATGTTGTTTACGCTCTCCAATCATTCAACGGTAAAAGGTTTTAGTGGTAAAAAAATAAAAATTCAATCCATTGAGTATATAATGTTGCAGATGTTATAACACTTGTTTTTTTTACTTAATGACATAATTTGTTTGTTTTATCACGTTATGATATAATTTGTTTGTAGTGTCACTTTATGATGTAATTTGTTTGTGTTGTCACTTTATGATACAATATGTTTGTGTTGTCACTTTATGACATTTTCGTTTGTGTTGTCACTTAATTACAAAGCGAAGTCTCGTTTTGTTTTTATTCTGGTACGGTCACTGAACCATTCCCTTAATATGTTTTTATTGATTTTTGACCATTATTGATCTGATGTGCTGGAAATGTTTTTTCAGACCGAAACGGGTGCTGGGTCGGCTCAGCCTTAAATGGGTACTGGTTCAGTCCGGGAAGTTAAAGCGACGACTGAGAGGAGATGGTTCATGAAGCCGAGCCTTTGAAATGTGAAATCGCTAACATACTTTTTTATAGTCTGGTATGAGATTCCCAAAGGTGTTAAGAAAGGTGTTCATTTGTCTCGACTTATTCAATACATACGTGAAGAATATCATGTGAAAGGTAAAAACAGATACAAATTATGTCAATTTCGACGCATTCTTAAATGAAGGAAAGGCGATTCCATAACTAAGATATGCGGATGACACCTTTACGCTCCCAAACAGCGGGCCTAAAAAACTGCCTACGTCCATTCAGAAGTGTAGCGAAGATCAAAACCTTTTCTTAATTACCAAAAAGCCAAGACAATGAACATTGACACTCACAGACCCCAACCCAAGATCACGATGGGTAATGAGGAAATTGAACCGATGGATTATATTGAACACCTCATCTCAATGAAAACAAACGATGGGGACCATGCAAAGAAAATAAGGAGACGATTTTGTACAGTGATGCAGAAACTGAATAGTATGCAACACGTGTGACACAATACTAAAAAAGAATTGAAGATACTCAGAACTTGCGAATTGCAGATGGCAATGTAGGGATACTTCTTCTTCTTCTTCTTCGTACGCTGTCAGACGTCAACCTGTATTTTTTCGAAAAAAGCAGCGGTCATCCTGAGAATGTCGACACTGCCATTGAGCTTGTCTAGTGTTGCCACTGGTGATGGCCACATATCTTTCTCTGATCCTCGTATGTCGGGCAGTTTTGCAGCAGATGTTCAGCGGTCATTTTCCCAGTACCGCACGTGCATTCGTCAATGCCACCTAGCTTCAATTTATTGAATAGGTGGTACCTCAGTCTATTGTGGCCATTGCGAAGTTTGAAGACCACGACCTGCTCTCTTCTGTTCAACTGGTAATAGGCATCGTTTTTTATGTAGCCAGTATGTTCTGTTTCCCATTTGGTCATGTATCTAGCTCTAATAAGCCTTTTTGACTCTTCGTATGTCACACTATCTGGTTGTGGTAGTCTTGCACATTCTTTTGCCAGTCTATCTGCCTCCTCGTTGCCTTGGGTGTTACAGTGGGATGGAACCCACTGTACCACTACTCTTTTTGGTGTGGACTGCTGGCATAGTTGACAGAGTACTGCTCTTAAATCATTAAGTTCAGTATTTTTCTGGCTTTTTAGTGCTGTGACTACTGCCAGTGCATCTGTAAACAGGACTATATGGCTTTCATTTCTTTTGCATGTCACCATTTCTTCTACTGCACCCATCAGTGCCTCTGCCTCCGCTCTGAAATTGCTTGAGTATTTTCCAGTTGCCACTGACAGTGTTATTTTTCTACCATTTGGTAGGCTCGGGAATACGCCTGCTCCTCCGTTCTGTGTTGTGTTTGTTACAGAGCCGTCGGTGTATGCATGAGTCCAGTCCATGCTTGGGTAGTTTTTCGTTATGTACCTCATGGTTATGTCTCTTCTTTCTTTTTCAGTCTGGCTGTTCTTGTTTCCAATACCTGGTATATTTTCTACCACCTCTGGAACTATATGCTGCCTGCAGGTAGGTTTGCGTACAGTAGGGATGGGCTTTGGTCTTGTTAATGCGTTCATAGGTTCTTCGCTCATCTTTGCTTTGGCTATTTCTGCACAGTGTCTCCGCTTTAGTTTCCCACTTCCGAAATAGTTTAGTCACTGGTGCATTGGATGGTCAGTCAGTCTTCTGAGTTTCTTAGATTGCTGCTAGGCTCTGCAGTCTCTTCTGTCGGTCATGGATTGAAGTTTTGTAATCTTTTCGAGTTCTACAATTGGCGTTGACTTCATGCCTCCTGTTTTAACTCTCATGGCTTGGTTTTTGAGTTTGCTAATTTTGTCAAAGTTCTCCTTTGCTGCTGTTGTCCATGCCGCAATGCCATACTCGAGAACTGGTCTCACTCTTCCAGTGTACAGTTTCTTTAGTGTACTTTCGTCTGCTCCCCAGCTTGTGCCAGCAAGTTTCCTCATGATTGCCATTCTTTGTCTGGCTCTCATTCGGTTTCTCTCGATCTGACTTTTCCAAGTCATCCGCCGATCAAATGTGACTCCCAGGTAGTTTGGGTTGTCGTTTTGCCGCAGATATTTGCCGTTAAGACTTATTTTGGTGTTTTGGGGTTTGTTTGAAAGCGAGAATATCGTACATGTTTTTTCCTTGTTTATTTTGACCAGCCATGAGTTCGCCCACTCCTCCAGCGATTTTAGGTCCTGCTGCATCCGATTACTTGCTATGGTGAGATTCTTTTCAGAGGTCCACATAGCCAGATCGTCTGCAAACATGGAGCTGTGGATTCTTCTTAGTACATTCTCTGCGATGTTATTTATATACAACAGGAAGATTGTGGGTAACAGTACTCCTCCTTGGGGTACTGCTTGCTCAAGTGTGACCTTTTTTGCTCATCTGTCCTTGTACTTGAACTCTGGCTGTTCTGTTTTTGAATTAGTGGCTGATCCATCTGTACATTTTCCCACAAACTTCACTTCTTCGTAGCTTGACTTTAAAATCCCTCTTTCCAGACCTTGTCAAATGCCTTTTCTAGATCCACCCAAACCGCTACTGTATACTTTTTCTCCTGGTAAGCTCCTCTATTTCCTGTGCTATGAGATTGATCTGATCTTCAGTGGATCTGTGCTGTCTAAAGCCTGCTTGCTGTGGAATTAGCATGTTTTTTTTTTCCAGATGCCACATCAGTCTGGTGTTAATCATACGCTTCATCAGTTTTCCTACACAGCTCAGTAGACTGATAAGCCTGTATCCATTTGGATCTGTTCTATCTTTTTCTTTCTTTGGTATTGGTATAATTACAGCATCTTTCCATGCCTGAGGTACAATTCCCCTTTTCCAGCTTTGGTTCAGGACTGATGGTAACTTCCTCTTTGCTGTTTGGCCCAACCCTATCAGCATTTCGTTTGTTACGCCATCTTTTCTGGGCGATTTCTTTTTCTTTAGAGTTCTCATGGCCTCTACCATTTCATTCATTGTTAGTTTTGCCATCATGTATTCCTCTGTTGCCATATTGATGTTGTCGTAGCTCTTTTATTCTTCATTAATGTCTGTATGCCTATTTGTAGGAACATCAATGTGGTTTGCTCTGCCATAATGCTCTATAAAGGCGTTCGCAGCTTTTTTTTCCAGTGAACATGTTGTCACCCTGATTGATGGTAATTTGTTTGTTTGATGGAGTTTCGTCATTCATGGCTCTGACTAACTTCCATAGTGTGTTTCATTCTTGATCTAAATTGAGGATTTCTGTTTTGTTTTTCCAGCTTTCTCTTGTTATTTGGTTTAAAGTGTATTTGTATTTCTTAGTGATGGCTTTGAGGGCAGTATTTGCCTCCATAGATTGTTTTCTCTCTGTCATGTTCCTAGCATTTGAGACTTCGTCTTCCGCTTTCTGCAATTCATCATTCCAATAAGGCTTGTAGTTTTGCCTTGCCCCTCTTGGAATGGTTTCAGCGGCTGCTCGCATTATTGCTTTGCTTAGGCTTTCCACCATGGGTTTCATATTGTTATTCCGTGTGTTGATGGTTTCCCACAGCCCATCTGTCAGGATTGCAAATCTGTCCCAGTCGGCTCGTTTATAATTCCAACGTGGGAGCGGTTTTATTTCCTGTGGGCCTACTTCCATATACGAGACATGGATCATCACACAAATATTAAGACAGAGGATCGGAACTTTCAAGACAAAATGCAACAAAAGAATATTCAAAATACTTTGGTTGAAAAAAACAAAAAACAAAGCCATCCTGCAAGATCTGAGTGTCGAAGAAAAGTGGCTTACAAACCACGGTATGTCTTAGAAACAGGGTTTTCTGCCACATCAAGCGCATGACTGTCTGGAAAAAGAAGTTATTGAGGGTAATAGCTCCAAGGAGTTGACGCAGAGGTTGATCAAGGGGTAAATGAACACAAGACATCAAGGACACCTTCAACATGAACATGAAGCAGACGAGTAGACCGACTGCTGATCGAGACATCCAGGACACCTTCAACATAAACATGAAGCAGACGAGTAGACCGACTGCTGATCGAGACATCCAGGACACCTTCAACATGAACATGAAGCAGACGAGTAGACCGACTGCTGATCGAGACATCCAGGACACCTTCAACATGAACATGAAGCAGACGAGTAGACCGACTGCTGATCGAGACATCCAGGACACCTTCAACATGAACATGAAGCAGACGAGTAGACTAACTGCTGATCGAGATTCATATCGAGTGGTGGTGGTGTGAGAGCGACGATCTACTAGGGACAATGCTAAATGATGATGAGGATTAGTCATAAGAGACCCATTCCTCGACATGGTAGTTAATCTTGTGCGGGATCTAATCCTGTCTTCAGTCATGCAGTTGGTGTCATAAAGTGACCAGTGGACGATTGGATTGTTTATGCCTTATGAAGTGGTCCCAATGCTGTCATGCTGGCAATGTAGGGGTCTGGGCTGTAAATTCTTGGGTTAGCATTAGTCATCTCTTTAATGATCATCGGAACAGGCTTGAGTTGTGTGGCTGGTTTCACTACCTTTGTTCGGCTGATACACTGCTCCTTCTGCATCCGTTACCCTCTTGTTGACTTCTAATCGGCTGTCTATTTTATAGTGGTCATTTGTTTAATCCTAGTGTTTTTCTCCTTTTTATCATTTATCATAATATGTAGTGCTAACACTGTCTTTGAGAGGATATCGGAACAGCAGAGCTCGAGTCCACGGTAACAGAATTACTAGAACAAGAGAACGAAGGGCGATAACAAGACAAACTGCTGGGTTGTTAACATACTGTCATGGAATACGACCAACTGCAGAATTGATAAACAACGCTTTAGAGAGGAAGTTATCTTATGTCATGGAAGGTTGCTCCAGTGTGTATAACACACAATGATTTCTTACTGTCGCACGACTTTTTTCCATTTCTCCGGTAGTCGAGGGGTTTTTAAGCAGAAGATTACAGGCCGCTTCGTCACTGCGATCGCCACGTCGTGTGACGGTTATGTTTGCTTATTTCACCCCGAACATTAAAAAAAACATACTTTACCGGGGATTCAATCCGCTGCCCTCTCCGTTGGCAGGGATGCATCGAAAGAATTCGGCTACGAGCTTCACACGGGCAAACAATATTCTAGAAAAATCACGTCTGTTTTCTGTATTGATCCACCATAAAACAAATATTTTTGTGCATGCACTGCAAATCGATGTGTAATTTTTCTGTCTCTCCCTGTTACTTTTTCAAGAGACAATAAAACAAACCAGTCCAGCCTGCATTGACCTAGTTCACATAGTCTGGCAGGTTATGGACACAAATTATCTGAATTCACTGTTTTACCGTTTTGCTTGGTCCTAGAGATTTCGTTTCGCAGACAGTGGCGTGTCGGAGGGTTATTGCAAGGTGGGCGAAATTACATTTATTGTTGTATTTGTATATAATAAGTTGGATTATTCGCCATATTATATTTTAATTGACTTCTTATAAAACATTGAATGCATGTTCGTGACAACGATCACAAGAAAGTTTTCATCTGCATATGCATAACGAATAACAGCAAATGGCAAAAGAAGGCGCAAGACTACCACAACCAGATTCTTGTGTGACCTACAATGAGTCCAAAAGGCTTATTAGGGCTAGATACATGACGAAATGGGAAACAGAACATACTGGTTACACACAAAATGATGCCTACTACCAGTTGAACAGAAGATAGCACGTCGTGGTCTTCAGACTCGGCACAGGCCACAACAGACTGAGGTACCATCTATTCAATAAACTGAAGATAGTTGGCACTGACGAATGCACCTGTGGTTGAGGGAAAATGATCGATGAACATCTGCTGCAAAATTGCCTGACATACGAGGACCAGAGAAAGCGGATGTGGCCATCACCAGTGGCAACACTAGACAAGCTCTATGGTAGTGTTGACAGCCTCGGGATTACAGCTGCTTTTTTCGAACAAATTCAAGTTGACGTCTGACAGCATACGAAGAAGAAGAAGAATAACAGAATGGAAACAAAAGGATAATAAGACTAACGTCTGGTCATGCAAAACACACTGATCAGACAACGTTAGCCAGGGTCAGGAGAAATATATTAGCCGAGACCCTCACCTGACCTCCTCGTTGGTGGTCCTGAAACGGGCTATTGTCGAGGACAACAGTCTGGCTAACAAGGTGAGGTTTGGCGTGATCCCCGTAGTAGTGAGCGACACGCAGATGAAGCCAAGCATAGCACAACCTCTTGGATGATCATCAGCACCCTCGATATGCGAGAAAAGCTACTCCAACCCACCAATTAACGTCATTTTCAGGACGCACAAAAGTGTTGTGGGCATTGTCCTCATTGTGAACATTGGAAACGGGATCAAGATGCTGCAGTGGTCAGCGACCCATTGCTGACTGCTAGCGTCAGGGCCAGCGAACCATAGCTGCCAAGACCCTTCTACACCTCCATGTGGTGATCCTGGATAACAGGCTGCAGCAGGGCAGACTGGCTAAGGATAAGGGATCGAAGAGGGAATGCTAACCCGGTACTAAAAAAATGCTTGCTGAAGTCGGATGTGTTGGACCGAAAGGTGCAAATATCGCAGTCAAGCTGTAAACTACGACACAACGCATTCCGTTCTCTGGACTACATTCTGCTACTTAATCCCTTTCAGGGTTTGGAAGTGGGAGATTGAGAACGAACGAACGAAGAAGAAGAAGAAGAAGAAAAAGAACATTCGAAACAATAACAACAACAACAACACATCTCGAAGCTTCCACATATTTCCTCCTCTTCAATAAACATACGGCCATTATTGATCTTTACAAATACACTGCCCAAAGCACTTTGTGGGCTCTACAAGTGCAGGTTTCTGTAGCACTACATTTTACATAATGATGCTGCTATGCTTATTTTACTTCCGTTTTTGTTTCACTAAGTACGATCACAGGTCTACCTATGTGACAATCGTTGCATACATTTGTGTAAATCCCTATTATTTGCTCCTATCTACTTTTGATGCATTTCTTCTTCTATGATGAGTGTATTGTCAGTTGTCTTAGAATATAGTCTTTTGGTTGTAACGTATGTTTTGTTCGTCTTTTCGTTCCAGCTTAGTATGTGAACCACACTTAATGTGTTTTAGTCGTAACGTATGTTTTGTTCGTGTTTTCGTTCCAGCTTAGTATGTGAACCACACTTAATGTGTTTTAGTCGTAACGTATGTTTTGTTCGTATTTTCGTCCCAGCTTAGTATGTGAACTACACTTAATGTATTTTAGTCGTAACGTATGTTTTGTTCGTGTTTTCGTCCCAGCTTAGTATGTGAACCACACTTAATGTGTTTTAGTCGTAACGTATGTTTTGTTCGTGTTTTCGTCCCAGCTTAATATGTGAACCACACTTAATGTGTTTTAGTCGTAACGTATGTTTTGTTCGTGTTTTCGTCCCAGCTTAGTATGTGAACCACACTTAATGTGTTTTAGTCGTAACGTATGTTTTGTTCGTGTTTTCGTCCCAGCTTAGTATGTGAACCACACTTAATGTGTTTTAGTCGTAACGTATGTTTTGTTCGTGTTTTCATCCCAACTTAGTATGTGAACCACACCTAATGTGTTTTACACCTTCTTTGCAGCACGCTCTCTCTTCCGGGAAAGGACCCTGGGGAAATCCTTTCAGGAATACTGTGCGGAAGTACTTTGAAGCTCTTGTAGTGGTGGTTTTTGTAGCACCGTCTTGCAAATTGTTAGTTCCAAACACAACCATGTTTTGTCACCTATTACCATATGTATGGAAGTATAATTGACTTATTTTCAGCTTTTGGTTGCAGACGACTACAGCTCATGTCATGCACTGCTCAGCGTATTGGTCACGCGCAAATACAATAACCATTGATTATATTCTCCTTCTTCACAAGATTGTACACTTAGCCATTGATTATATTCTCCTTCTTCACAAGATTGCACACTTAGCCATTGATTATATTCTCCTTCTTCACAAGATTGTACACTTAGCCATTGATTATATTCTCCTTCTTCACAAGATTGTACACTTAGCCATTGATTATATTCTCCTTCTTCACAAGATTGTACACTTAGCCATTGATTATATTCTCCTTCTTCACAAGATTGTACACTTAACCATTGATTATATTCTCCTTCTTCGCAAGATTGTACACTTAACCATTGATTATATTCTCCTTCTTCGCAAGATTGTACACTTAGCCATTGATTATATTCTCCTTCTTCACAAGATTGTACACTTAGCCATTGATTATATTCTCCTTCTTCACAAGATTGTACACTTAACCATTGATTATATTCTCCTTCTTCACAAGATTGTACACTTAGCCATTGATTATATTCTCCTGCTTCACAAGATTGTACACTTAGCCATTGATTATATTCTCCTGCTTCACAAGATTGTACACTTAACCATTGATTATATTCTCCTTTTTCACAAGATTGTACACAGATGGCACCATCATCATCATTATCATCGTGTAAGTAAAGTAATCCATAACATTACTGCAGTAGGCGTGTGACGAGTTAGCGATCTTACATTTCAAAGGCTCGACTATATGAGGGCTGTAGCCATCTCCTCTCCCTCGCTGAATTTACTTCCCGGACTGAACCGGTACCCATTTACGGTTGGGTCGACCCGGGAGCATTGCGGTCTGAAAAACATTAGCGCCTCAAATGGGGAATGAACATAGGACCACTCAGATGCGAAGCCAGATCGCTAACCACTGCCATACGCGGCTCCCTAGAGATCATCGTGTAGCATGTCTTTTATAGAACGTCGCTCCCATCACAGTCTGTCTGAAAGAAACTCTTTCCGTTGCCAAAACTCCAGCCTCCGACAGTCATACCCAGGCATTCATTGATATCTTGGTGCCATCGTTTTCTTGGTCTACCCCTGCCTCGTTTGCCTAGTACTACATCTTCCATCACTGTACTCTCAAGACCGTTGTGTCTCTTGATGTGACTAGAGTATTTCAATTTCTGGACAAAATATAATGATAAACCAGTTGCAAGCTCAACTTTTGCCGAATGTCTACATTTGTCTTTTTTTCCGCCCAGGGCATTCAGTGCATCTTTCTGTACCATTTTGACTCGAAGGATTCGATTCTTTGTCTAGAAGTTTTGGCAATCGTCCGTGATTCGTAGCCATCTACTACATAGGAAAAACTTTGGCTCTCAAGACTTTCACTTATGTCGTTTTGTTAGTGCTCTGCCATAATTTCTTCAGGCTGTTCAGCCTATGCGTTGCCATGGCTAGTCTTCTTCTGATTTCTTTGGAGCAGTCGTCATTTTTGTCAATTCTGGAGTCGATATATTCAAAATGTGTTACCTGATCTATTTCCTAACCACCTATCCGATGGCAATGTGAGGATATATAAATTGCCTTTTTAACAATAGCGCGTGGTCAAACGGTTAATATACCGTCTGTTTGTATTCTGGATGGCATGGGTTCGAACCATAGAAGGGCCTAGATTTTTAAACTATCAAAAGGAAAATAACAAAAATAGCCTGCACATTGTTTGGTGGTTGTAGGGAAGATTAGCCTTTATTCCTTAAGACCTTTATATCTACCAGGTGGACTTCTGCAGCGGAATAATGGTGTAAATTTAGCTTGTAGTTTATTTTTACTTTCGTCATATCCGGTTTGCCTCTAGCCTCGGCTTGTCAGACTTGTGACACCATTTACGTAGCAATGCTTCCGCCGGCATAGCTCATATGGCCACAGGGAAAGAGGGATTCAAAGTCAAATTGCAAAGAAGTCAAGTCTGCCGGAAAATGTACTAATGAATCGATCAGGTACTATATGTTTAAAACAGAACAGCCAGAATTCGAATTCAAGGTCAGCCAAGTGCTAAACCAACTGGCAGGTAGCGACCACAGACCGATCAGGCTAGACATTGATATGGAAGTAGGCCCACAGGAAACAAAACCGCTCCCACGTTGGAATTACAAACGAGCCGACTGGGACAGATTTGCAATCCTGACAGATGGGCTGTGTGAAACCATCAACACACGAAACAACAAAATGGAGCCCATGGTGGAAAGCCTAAGCAAGGCAATAATGCAAGCCGCCACTGAAACCATTCCAAAAGGAGCTAGGAAAAACTATAAGCCCTATTGGAATGATGAGTTGCAGAAAGCGGAAGATGCAATAACAAATGCTAGAAACATCTATGGAGGCAAACATCGCCCTCAAAGCCGCCACGGCGAAATACAAACACACTCTTAAGCAAACAGCAAGAGAAAGCTGGAAAAATAAAACGGAAAGCCTAAACCTGGACAAAGACGGGAACAAGCTATGGAAGCTAGTCAGAGCCATAAACGACGAAACCCCGTCAAATAAACAAATTACCATCAAGCAGGGCGAGAACTTTATCACAGGTAAATAAGCTGCAAACGCTTTTGTCAATCACTATGCCAGAGCAAACCTCATCGAGGTCCCTGCAGATAGGCATACAGACATTAGTGAAGAGCAAAAGGGGCACGACAACATCAATACGGCACCTGAAGAGCATATGATAGCCAAATTAACAATGAGCGAAATGGAAGAGGCCATGAGAACATTAAAGAAAAGGAAATCTCCCGGAAAAGATGGGATAACAAACGAAATGCTGATGGGGCTGGGCCAAAGAGCGAAGAGGAAACTGCTATCGGTCCTGAACCAAAGCTGGAAAAGGGGAATTGTACCCCAGGCATGGAAAGACGCAGTACTTGTACCAGTACCAAAAAAAGGAGAGGACAAAACAGATCCAAATGGATACAGGCCTATCAGCCTACTGAGCTGTGTCGGCAAACTGATGGAACGTATGATAAACACCAGACTGATGTGGCATCTGGAAGAAAAACGAATACTAATTCCACAGCAAGCCGGCTTTAGACAGCACAGATCCACTGAAGACCAGGTCATCCTCATAGCCCAGGAAATAGAAGATGCCTACCAGGCACAGAAACACACAGTAGCTGTTTGGGTGGACCTGGAAAAGGCATTTGACAAAGTCTGGAAAGATGGACTTAGAGTCAAGCTAAGAAGAAGTGATGTTTGTGGAAAAATGTACAAGTGGATCAATCACTACCTCAAAAACAGAACGGCCAGAGTCAAAGTACAAGGGCAGATGAGCAAAAAGGTGACACTCGAGCAGGCAGTACCCCAAGGGGGAGTACTGTCACCCACATTCTTCCTGGTGTATATAAATGACATTACAGAGAATATACCAAGAAGAATCCATAGTTCAATGTTTGCAGACGATCTGGCTATGTGGTCCTCTGAAAAGAATCTCACCATAGCAAGAAATCGGATGCAGCAGGCCCTAACATCGCTGGAAGAGTGGGCGAACTCATGGCTGGTCAAAATAAACGAGAAGAAAACCACATGCACAATATTCTCGCTTTCAATCAAACCCCAAAATACCAAATTAAGTTTAAATGGCAAATTCCTGCAGCCAAACGACAACCCAAACTATCTGGGAGCCACATTTGATCGGCGCATGACATGGAAAAGTCAGATCGAGAGAAACCGAATGAGAGCCAGAGAAAGAATGGCAATCATGAGGAAACTTGCTGGCACAAGCTGGGGAGCAGACGAAAGCATACTAAAGAGACCGTACACTGGAAGAGTGAGACCAGTTCTCGAGTCTGGCATTGCGGCATAGACAACAGCAGCAAAAACGAACTTCGATAAAGTTAGCAAACTTCAAAACCAAGCCATGAGAGTTATAACAGGAGGCATGAAGTCAACGCCAATTGTAGAACTTGAAAAGATTACAAAACTGCAATCCATGACCGATAGAAGAGACTGCAGAGCCCAGCTGCAGTCAGAGAAACTCAGAAGACTGACTGACCATCCAATGCACCAGAGACTAAACAATTTGGGAAATGGGAAACAAAAGCGAAGAAACTTTGCAGAAATAGCCAAAGCAAAGATGCACGAAGATCCCATAAACGCATTAACAACACCAAAACCCATCACTACTGTACGAAAACCTACCTGGAGGCAGGATATATTTCCAGAGGTGGTAGAAAATATACCAGGTATTGGAAACAAAAACTGCCAGACTGAAAAAGAAAGGAGAGATACTACCCTAAGCTTTATATCGAAAAACTACCCAAGCATGGACTGGACCCATGCAAACACCGACGGTTCTGTAACAAACACTACACAGAACGGAGGGGCAGGAGTATTCCTGAACCTACCAAATGGCAGAAAAATAACACTGTCATTCGCTACTGGAAAGTACACAAGCAATTTCAGAGCGGAGGCAGAGGCACTGAGGGCGGCAGTGGAAGAAATGGTGACACACAAAGAAAATGAAAGCCATATAGTCCTGCTTACAGATGCTCTCGCAGAAGTCACAGCGCTAAAAAGCCAGAAAAACACTGAGCTTAATGACTTAAGAGCAGCACTCTGCAAACTGTGCCAGCAGTCCGCACCAAAAAGGGTAGTGGTGCAGTGGGTCCCATCACACTGCAACATCCAAGGCAACGAGGAGGCAGACAGACTGGCAAAAGAACGTGCAAGACTACCACAAACAGATACTAGTATGACGTACGAAGAGTCAAAACGGCTTATCAAAGCCAGATACATGAGCAAATGGGAAACTGAACATACTGGTTACACCAAAAACGATGCCTATTACCAGTTAAACAGATGAGAGCAGGTCGTTGTCTTCAGACTTCGCACTGGCCACAATAGACTGAGGTACCACCTATTCAACAAATTGAAGATAGGTGGTACCGACGAATGCCCGTGCGGTACCTGTAAAATGACCGTTGAACATCTGCTTCAGAACTGCCCGACATACGTGGATCAGAGAGAGCAGATGTGGCCATCACCAGTGGAACTGCAAGACAAGCTATATGGCAGTGTCGACAGCCTCAGGATAACCGCCGCTTTTTTCGAAAAAATAAAGAAGAAGAAGAATTCAAGGTCAGACTAGCGAACAGTGGGTATTAAAACGGAGTGATCAAAGGGGAAATCACCTTACTCACATTGTTCCTTAATTATGATATAACGGAGTATTTTCCAAAACTTGCATATATCTCTGTTGTTGCAGATCATTTAGCCTTTTGGATATCTGATAAAACTCTGATAAAGAAAGCATTCTGATGTAGCACACTCTAACAGTAGTAGAGGGTAGGCGTGAGTATTGACAAGAAATTAGATGAAATGGACATATGCAACTTTTCGTCTAAACTTTACTAAACATCTCTAAACTAAAGCTAAATTAGAACAGTCTACCGAGCTCTAAGGCTAAGTTAGAACAATTTACAAAACTCTAAACTAAAGACAAGTTAGAACAATATACAGAGCTCTAAACTGAAGCTAAGTTGGAACAACCTAGAGTTGGATGAAAATCCTTACTATTTAGGTATTATCTATGATCGGCGTCTGACGTGGACAACATTGATAGAGAGAAACCGGATGCGTTCAATGCAAAGAATGTTAGTCACGACAACATTTGCTGGAACAATTTGTGAAGTACAATGAAAGTGTATTAAAGATGGGTGTGAAACCAGTCCCAGAATATAGCATAGCAACATGGACAACTGCAGCTAAAACAAACTTTAACAATCTTAATAGGATTCAAGGGGCACCCAGTGGTTTCGAGGTAAAGTGTTCGCCTCGAGTGCTGGAGGTCGCGGGTTAAAATCCCGGTGGAGACCGACATTTGTTCACTTGGACCATCCGGTAAATATTTCCCCTGATCTCTGAGTAGTGAGATCAGACACCCATGTGCAGTGGCGCGTACGTTAAAAATATCTTAGCAGTTGAAAATCGAAAAGAGTAGGCCTAACGGCCGCTGCTCATGGCAAAATTCAAATTATTCTAGGGATTCTCACCCGACAGAGAATATGTCGCAAAAAAGGGGGCTGTGTGGCCATAATAACAGGTCTTGGTTATGTGGTTAGCGGAGCGGCTTAGATGGCGCCTGACAGGCTGCGGGTCTACCTTTGCTATAATGTACGCTTCCACCTGCACTAGTTTCAAAAATAGGCGATCGTATATTCCAGTGGCTAACAGATGGTGGAATTCACCTGGCAATTCAACAGTTGATTTTCACCTGCCAAAAAAATATGAAACAAATGAGGTCGCATGTCTCCACGACGTCTGACGACATAAGCGAACTGAAGATATATAGATAGAATAAGGTTAAAAATCATTAAGCAATGGGAGTAACAGTGGCACGATGACAACACCCAGGTAAGAACTAAAACAAAAGACGAGCCTGCAACCAATGGAGGACATAAGAGACAGCAGTGTCCAACAACAAGGTGAGAAATTCAGAGTAAATGGGCTTCAAGAAATAACGTTGTGTCCTCAGTGAAAGCATAGTGGAGGACAGGTTCTATAAATTGCCCATTATATACACAAATCCCATGCACACTACACACATGCCTCCAGCCTAGAGAAAGCCGCGCTTCCTATTCTGATTGAAAATATTACCGACATTGTGAAAAAATAACGTCCAGCAGAAACAGAAAGAGGAGACATAGCTGTTAAAAACACATGCATAACCACTATCCAAGCTACCTCTGGATCCATGTATATACAGATGGATCAGTATCAAATGCAACAGAGAATAGAGGTATCTTTCGGAGCCTAAAATAACATTACACAATGAAAGCCATCAGTGACTCAGTGAAAGCCATCAGTGAAATTTTAAGTTCAATTTAGAGAAGAGGCAGAGACGCTGAAAACTTAAGCAGAAATTATGACAGATAGAATCAAAGAGAGACACGTTTTATTCTTCACAGACGCGATGTCAATGGTTTCGAAAATGGGGAGGGGGGATCAAAATGAAAACAGATTAATAGTAGTTTTCTGTAAACATTGTCTCTTGTTTAAGAGAGTTGTGATACAGTAGATTCTGTCTCATTGCAACATTCTAGACAATGAAGCGGTTGACAGACTATCAAGAGTGAATGGAAGCTTCCCCAGTCTGACGTAAGTATAACTTGTGTAGAGGTCATGAGGTTTACCAGGTGTAGATACAGCAGCAAGTGGGAAGTCTAGCTCACAGATCAACAAACAAACAATTCATGTTACCAGCTCAGCAGAGGAGAGCAGGTGGTAATCTTTAGACTCCGCACATACCCCAACAGACTGAGATGCAATATGTTCAACAAACTAAGAATAAGACATGCAGATGAATATGTTTGCGGTACTGACAAAATGGCTGATGAGCATCTACTACAAAGGTGTGCATCATACAATTAACAAATGGTAAATGGTTGATAGAGCAGACATCGTCGCGCCATGGCATCCCTATTTGTGTTCAGTTCCTTCCATTGCTGAAAGTGCCTGCGACAGAGCACGCATTCGGTGGTTCATGTGGTAGGCTGCAATAGGCCAAACTGGCTAAGGAGTAGGCATCGATAAGGGAAGGCTACCCCGGTACCCAAACTGGCTAAGGAGTAGGGATCGATAAGGGAAGGCTAACCTGTTACCCAAACTGGCTAAGGAGAAGGCATAGAAGAGGGAAGGTTAACCCGGTACCTAGACTGGCTAAGGACTAGTAATCGATAAGGGAAGGCTACCCCGGTACCCAAACTGGCTAAGGAGTAGGCGTAGAAGAGGGAAGGCTAACCAGATACCAAAACTGGCTAATGAGTAGGGGTCCATAAGGGAAGGCTAACCCGGTACCCAGACTGGCTAAGGAGTAGGGATCGATAAGGGAAGGCTAACCCGGTACCCAGACTGGCTAAGGAGTAGGGATCGATAAGGGAAGGTTAACCCGGTACCGAGACTAGCTAAGGAGTAGGGATCGATAAGGAAAGGCTAACCCGGTACCCAGACTGGCTAAGGAGTAGGGATCGGTAAGGGAAGGCTAACCCGGTACCAAAAATGCCATGCTAAAGTCGGATATGTCGGACCGAAAGTTGCAGATTTCGCTGTCAAGCTGTAACCTACGACACAGTGCTTTCTGTTTGCCGGACTACATCATACTACTTGTAAAGCAATTTTCAGGGATTGACAGTTTAGGGGGAGAATGAACGACGACGACGAAAAAGAAGAAGAAGAAGACGCAACATAGACAGACAATACTACAGGCGATAAAGATGTCATTCAAAAACCGACTCTATCTTCCCAACGCCATAAATTTACAGACGAAATGCAATAAAATACAAAACACACTAGTTGCAAAGAAAATGTAAACAAAGAACGCAGGTGATGATTAAGCAGATATCGGCCAGATAAGATAAGTTTCGAGCTGTAAAGATGAAGAGAAGAGAAGATTGCGTGGAAACATTAGATTTGGCATAGTTTAGTCTTATGTGCCAGCTCACCAAGACGAACCATATCAGTGGAAAACGGCAACAGCTGTCCTGTATTGTAATTGCAAAAATGAAGTGAATCTTTAAATACTTGATTTACAAAGCAGTAAATTAAAAGAGATAAGACCTGGAGTGCAATTTATCATCAAACCCCTTTCTGTTCGCTGTTGACCAGATTAAGAAGAACACTAATTCTAGATACGAAAATATAATTCAATGGCTTTTGACAGAACGACTTGGCGGTATGGACTTTGTTGCCTATTGGCTCTTTTATCTCACAGCCACAACCAAATGCAAAATAACATAAATCAACTGACTGAATAATCTCTGAAATTGTGTCAGATGGTACACAGAGAAAACATACAGATTATGAGAATGGAAGCACCTAACCGCAATCAGATTGTACTATTCATTCATGCATAGGCGTCTAAGTCTTAATAATCCACACGCGTAGCGCCCTGTAAATTGTGTCCATCTCTGTATCCTGTATTTCGACACTATCTGCTATGGCTGTAAAGGCCGATCCGCGAGTGACAGTACCTGCCACAAATCGTACAACCATACTGAGGAGACTGGCTTGCCTGGCTGTTACTTGATATCTTGTCTTTCTCGTTTCTCTACAGCCAGAAGACCTCTACTAGCGTCAGTAGCCACTATGCCCCCTCCAACTATGCCCCCTCCAGATAGCTCGATCCTGAACAATTTCTTCCCAGCCCTCGGATGGGATTTCCCTCTTGCATACGTCCTTGAATTGCAATGTGGGACGGTCGATTCTACTAACTCCAATGGCTAGCTGTCCATAAAGGATATCCTTTGGTAGCCTCTCGTCTTCCAAGCGATAAACATGCCCCAACCACCGTAGACGCCGCTTGCTCAACATCGAGTACATGCTGTGAGTGTTTTACTCTCTGTAAGACCGCATTATGTGACATTCTCTTTTGCCACCCAATCCCCAAATTACGCCATAGACGCCTCATGTGAAAGGTGTTCCATCGCCGTTCCTGTTTAGTGTACTGCGAGGCACGATAATGCATAATATAGATTCTTTAATATTTATTGGTAACACCGTAGGTAAGGTCATGGGTATTGTTAGAGATATGACATTACGGAAACACAAGCGGAGAGGGACTTTTTTTGCTATAAGGAATTTGTAGAAATCAAAATAAATTAAGTCCGTCACAAGAATATAGGTGTTTATACCAACAATGTAAAGCCCGTCCTATTGTACGGCTCCGTGACTTGGAAAGCAATGAAAAAACATATAAAAACGTTCAAGATTTAATCAATGGATGATTGCGCTGAATAAAGGATTAACATGGTTACTAATATAGAAATGTGGTAAAGAGACGTTAAGGCATATCTACAATAAACTCTCAAGGAGAAGGAAAATCAAGACACACATTAAAAACTGAACACAAGACGTTGAAAAAGATGGAGTATAACAGGAAGACGGCGATATTTGATGAAAAGCTATGATCCGTATGGAGTTGAAGAGTTTTGATTGATTTTGTTTGATTGATTGAATCGATTGGTGTAAATTAAGAGTCACCAAATGTTGGCGGTTCCCGAAAGGTGAACAAAGAGTATCATCAATGAAACATGTCACACATGTCGTATTATTGTTGTTGTTGTTGTTATGGTGGTGGTGGAGCTGTTGTTGGAAACTACTCATTCTAGGGATTGCACTATCTTCCTATATCACTGGAAATACAGAATAATGTGTGAAGGTGCTGACTGACTCTTCTGCAATGCTAGAATTCTCGGCAGTATCACCACTTCAGGGATCGCATTGTCCACCGTCACTTCGTCTACCAAGCTGCCCTTGACGTGAACGTTAGGCTGGGTCTTGGTCAGTATGATGCATCTGACCTTAAAACACGCGACAAAACACTAAGGCTTATGGTATAATCCCGTTTAGGAAAGGTGGACATTTGGAACGTAAGTTTGTCTAGTAGACACAGAGTCAAATATCACTTCACCAGAAGTGGCCTATATAGAACTGACATGTTTTGACTAAATATAAAGAAGCAAAATATCAAGAAAGCACTAAAGGTTAGACATGCTTATGGTGCACACATGGACGAAAACTGCTCCCCATGTTGCAATGATTATTGAAGAGACACAACTCGTTGCTATATTGACGACATACACACGGCCGATTGCTATATTTTCGACAGATACACCACTGGCTGCTCTATTGATGGTAGATAAACCACTGGTTGTCATATGAATAATAGATACACCACTGGTTGTCATATAAATAACGGATCCGTCCCTGGTTACCATATGGATTATAGGTTCATCATTGGTTAGCATATGGATGATAGATCCATCACTGGATGCTATATGAATGATAGATTCATAGCTAGTCGGCGTATGAATAATAGATCTATCACTAGTTACCATATGGATGATAGATGCATTGCTAGTTGCCATATGGATGATAGATGCATTGCTAGTTGCCATATGGATGATAGATGCATTGCTAGTTGCCATATGGATGATAGATGCATTGCTAGTTGCCATATGGATGATAGATGCATTGCTAGTTGCCATATGGATGATAGATGCATTGCTAGTTGCCATATGGATGATAGATGCATTGCTAGTTGCCATATGGATGATAGATGCATTGCTAGTTGCCATATGGATGATATTATTTATGAGTTGTCCAACGCAAGCGATGATAGCGACATCAATAGGAGGTTTTGTCTTGATGATGTAACTTGCGTTGTATTCGGATTATAGTGAGGAAGTCACTGCGCCTGTCATCGCCCTCACTCTCTGGTCCCGAGCTGCCTTGGACCAGTAGCAGGGCACTAGTCAAGACGACTGGAGGCAACTCAGGATGCAGACACTCTGGTCCCACCTCCAGTGAGACCAGGCGTCCCTATGATACTCGTGGGATTCGAAAGTCCACCGTATCTGTTCATCGTTTTGGGAGGCAAGTGCCTGACCTCTCGACCACAGCGACCCCAGAAGACTCGGCAGAGTCTGTAGACAACCAGTGTTGCATTCCAGTCCTGTTTTTTGGCCCCCCCCCAAAAAAAAAGGACCAGCGGACGGTTGGGATGTTTATGCAAGCAGTCACCCCCACGCAGTCAAGCTGTCGTTGAAGGGGTCTGGGCTGATGAATCTGAGCTTGTCATTTGCCAACTCTTTCCTGATCAGAGGGCCAGTATTGATAAAGAATCATGATTTCACTATCGATGATAGATGCATCACTGGTTGCCATATGTATGACAGACACCCCCCCCCCCGCCCCTCTCCAAAATTGTGCCATATGGATGATAGATACACCTCTAGTTGTCATATAGATGATAGATACACCTCTAGTTGCCATATAGATGATAGATGCACCTCTAGTTGCCATATAGATGATATATACATTACTAGTTGCCATATAGATGATAGATACACCTCTAGTTGTCATATAGATGATAGATTCACCTCTAGTTGCCATATAGATGATAGATACATCTCTAGTTGTCATATAGAGGATAGATACACCTCTAGTTGCCATATAGATGATAGACACACCTCTAGTTGTCATATAGATGATAGATACACCTCTAGTTGCCATGTAGATGTTAGATACACCTCTAGTTGTCATATAGATGATAGATACACCTCTAGTTGCCATATAGATGATAGATACACCTCTAGTTGCCATATAGATAGATACACCACTAGTTGCCATATAGATGATAGATACACCTCTAGTTGCCATATAGATGATAGATACACCTCTAGTTGCCATATAGATAGATACACCTCTAGTTGCTATATAGATGATAGATACACCTCTAGTTGCCATATAGATGATATATACACCTCTAGTTGTCATATAGATGATATATACATTACTAGTTGCCATATAGATGACAGATACACTATTAGTTGCCATATAGATGATAAATACACCTCTAGTTGCCATATAGATGATAAATACACCTCTAGTTGCCATATAGATGATAAATACACCTCTAGTTGTCATATATATGATAGATACACCTCTAGTTGCCATATAGATGATAGATACACCTCTAGTTGTCATATAGATGATAGATACACCTCTAGTTGCCATTTAGATGATAGATACACCTCTAGTCATATAGATGATAGATACATTACTAATTGCCATATAAATGACAGATACACTACTAGTTGCCATATAGATGATAGATACACCGCTAGTTGCATTATAGATGATAGATGCATCTCTGTACTATATAACAATAGATACACCTCTGGATGACAAACGGAAGATATATATATATATATATATATACACAACTGGCTATCAGTATAGAGGCTCTCAATAAAAGCAGAATAATTAAACACATCCTGACCAGAACAACGGCTGCTTTCACAATCATTTCAGTCGAGTGGCATGTCACACATCGATTTTATCCAGGTCCATAACTGTTGTCCTACACTTTAGTGCAAACAGAGAGTTAAAAAAGCAGACTACATTATGATTCTTACTACTGCCTACACAGCGAGAGGTCTAAGTGACATGCACTTTAAGCAAAACATAAAATAGACGTTTGGTATTGATGAGAAGAGGATGCTCACACCCGACAACTGCAAGGATGTCATTCTACTTCTTCGTTCGTTCTCAATCTCTCACTACCAAACCCTGAAAGGGCAAGTAGCCGAATGTAGTACAGAGAACGGAATTCGTTGTGTTGTAGTTTACAGCTTGGCTGCGATATTTGCACCTTTCGGTCCAACACATCCGACTTCAGCAAGCATTTTTTGAGTTCCGAGTTAGCATTCCCTTTTCAATCGCTTGTCCTTAGTCAGTCTGCCCTACTGCAGTCTGTTATTCAGGATCACCGCGTGGAGGTGTAGAAGGGTCTTGGCAGCTATGGTTCGCTGCCCCTGACGCTAGCAGTAAGCTATGGGTCGCTGACCATTGCAGTTCATGCACTGCTCAGCATTTTGATTCCGGATGTCATTCAAGGTGACAACGATGGATTTCTTCCTCGTCTTCGTTGTATCTGTTCAGATCTCAACTTGAATACATCTAAAGAAAGCAGTGGCTAGTCTGAGGCTAGTGGTATTGCTATGGTCGAGAGGTAAAGCACTCGTCTCTCAAAGTGATGAACGCAAACGGCTGGGGTGGGCGGTATTGTGTATATGTGTGTGGGTGTGAGTGTGGTCAAACCATAGTGGGAAAGGGGGGCGGGGAGGGGATGGTTGTGTGGGTGTGGTCAAACCGTAGCGGGAGGGGGGGGGGTGTTGTGTGGGTGTGGTCAAACCGTAGTGGGAGGGGGGAGGGGGGGGGATTGTTGTGTGGGTGTGATCAAACCGTAGCGGGAGGGTGGGGGGGTGTTGTGTGAGTGTGGTCAAACCGTAGCGGGAGGGGGGGGTGTTGTGCGGGTGTGGTCAAACCGTAGCGGGAGGGGGGTGTTGTGTGGGTGTGGTCAAACCGTAGCGGGAGGGGGGGGGTGTTGTGTGAGTGTGATCAAACCGTAGCGGGAGGGGGGGGGGGTGTTGTGTGAGTGTGGTCAAATCGTAGCGGGACGGGGGGGGGGGGTATTGTGTGGGTGTGGTCAAACCGTAGCGGGAGAGGGGGGGGGTTTGTGTGGTCAAACCGTAGCGGGAGGGGGGGGGTGTTGTGTGAGTGTGGTAAAACCGTAGCGGAAGGGGGGGGGTGTTGTGTGGGTGTGGTCAAACTATAGAGGAAGGGGGGGGGGGTGTTGTGTGGGTGTGGTCAAACCGTAGAGGGAGGGGGGGGGGGTGTTGTGTGAGTGTGATCAAATCGTAGCGGGAGGGGGGGGGTGTTGTGTGGGTGTGGTTTAAACCGTAGTGCGGGGTGGGGTCAAACTGTAGCGGGATGTGGGGGTGTGTTTGGGTGTGGTCAAACCGTATCGAGGGGTGGGGTTGAGTGGGTGTCGTCAAACCGTAGCGGGGGTGGGGTTGTGTGTGGGTGTGGTCAAACCGTAGCGGGGGTGGGGTTGTTTGTGGGTGTGGTCAAACCGTAGCGGGGGTGGGGTTGTGTGGGGGTGTGGTCAAACTGTAGCGGGGGTGGGTTCTGTATGTTTTCAGACCGTACAATGTCTTACACAAAGCAAGCGGGTAAAATAAAAAGTAAGCACAAATTCAATATCATCCACACGCCGACAAACACTGCCCGTGGAGCATTCCGAACATAGCTATAAACATCATCATCATGTAGCATGTCATTTGCAGTACGTCGCTCTCATCACAGCCAATCTGAAAGAAATTCTCTTGCCAAATCTCCAGCATGCTCCAGAATTCCTTGACATCTTGGTGCCATTGTCTTCATGGTCTGCCTCAGCCCCTCTTGCCCGGCACCATACCTTCCATTACCGCTCTCTCAAGAAAGATGCACCTTCTGTAGGAGCCAAAGTATTTTAATTTTCTGTTCATGATGGAATGTATGAACCAGTTCTCTTCTATGTCCAACTCTTGTCTACATTCTAATTTTTTTCAGTCCATAGTATTCTGAGGACCTTTTCGTGACATTTCGACTCTAAGGACTCGATTCTTTTCCTAGACGTATTGGTAGCTGTCCAAGTTCCGCAGCAGTATGCTGCCACGGGGAAAAAAACTAGGTTCTCAAGATGTTCACTGTTGTTGGTTTTCTGGCATTCCGCCATAGATTCCTCATGTTTCAGAGACACTTTAAAGAAGTCGCTGTAGCGTTTCTGATGTGTTGCTGGAGATTTCGTCTGTCCTTATAATACGCCTTTTGTATATTCTGAGTTCACCGTATAATAGCTACCTGACGATGCGCTGATCGGGCATGCAGGCAACATGACCCGTCTATCTTACATGAAACTTTTTTCAGAAGCGTATGGATACTCTACATGTTAGTCTTACTAGGAATTTCAGAGTCGGGCACTTTGCCCTGTCATCCGATGATAACTAGACTACGCAGGCATATCAAGTGAAAACGATTTAGCTGTCTGTCACGTCAGCTATAAACTGTCCATGTTTCGTATTGAAATTAGCGGGCTGGTTGCCGCATTCTTTAAATATATTCAGTGGCGCCGCTGTTAATTTCTTAAGCGGAGGAATAAAATAAAGAAGAACACATTCAGACATCACAGACAAATTCATGTTCTACTTTCTTCTTTTTCTGTCCTACTGCCCTCGCCATACGGCGTCGCAGAGAGGTGGATGTCCTACTGCCCTCGCCATAGGGTGTCGCAGACAGGTGGGATGTCCTACTGCCCTCGCCATACGGCGTCGCAGAGAGATGGGATGTCCTACTGCCCTCGCCATACGGCGTCGCCGAGAGATGGGATGTCCTACTGCCCTAGGCATACGGCGTCGCAGAGAGGTTGGATGTCCTACTGCCCTAGGCATACGGCGTCGCAGAGAGATGGGATGTCCTACTGCCCTAGGCATACAGCGTTGCAGAGAGGTGGGATGTCCTACTGCCCTCGCCATACGGCGTCGCAGAGAGATGGGATGTCCTACTGCCCTAGGCATAAAGCGTTGCAGAGAGGTGGGATGTCCTACTGCCCTAGGCATACGGCATCGCAGAGAGGTGGGATGTCCTACTGCCCTAGGCATACGGCGTCGCAGCGAGGCTGGATGAATAGATTTTTTGTTTTCGCCAAGTGGGAGGCTAGTGCTGTAGTTAGGTGTAACTTCCCGAGATTGTCAGACACCCTCAATCCACCGACGTCGTGGTCTATCCCTTGCTCGTGGAACGTAAACGTGCATGTGATATGCTATTGCTGTAGGATGGTCACAGTGGATTCTGGCTAAATGACCAAACAACATGATTTGTTGTGCGTCAATGTAGGTCCGAACTGGGTTTGTCCCCACTATCTGCCTCAGCGTGGTGTTGTGGAATTAGTCACGGATTGTCTTCTGTGCTGCTTCTCTCACATAGCATATCTCACCATATCTCATCCCAGTTCATTTAGACAGACTAATAGTTCTGAAACATGTGAAAGACAGCATGGAGTTTTTTTATATGTTGGTACACGCTATAAATAACGCTTCATATACCAGCAAGTCTGTTCCGTGAGTGACATTAGAGAATGTAAAATGACAAAGGAAGTAGTACCTTGAATCTAAGTAGAGCAACAACCGCAAGAAACAAATATATTTATAACACTTGAAAGTCATGCACACTCCTTGAAGCAACAGAAATAGTGACAATAGCAATAGGTCAAACAACCTAAAGGTCAGGTCTGATTACTTTCACGAGAGTACCTCAATAAACTATTGATACCGCTCTCGATGAATGGGCGCGTGAATTTACTGATGGGATCTGCATTTCGTGCCACCATCAAAGTAGATTATGGCATCATTAAAGTGAGAAAAGATAAATTTAAAAAAAATTGTTCAATGTTGATTAAAACTAAATTTAATCAAAATTAAAAATGGGTATGGTTAGATACCGCACCGAGACGAGAGCACAAACGAAACGTACGTTACGAACAATATGCCTTCATCAGGGACAACAAATAACAACAATGCTAAACTAGCAAATCATAGAAGGGAGGAATACGTGTATGGGGGATGTCAACACATAAGGAAAAAATAGTGTACTTATCTGATATTGAATCTCACATACTGACTCATCAGGTCGTCGGCTTGATTCCAAATGACGGACAACGGTCAGATTAGGTGGCCATGAGAGCGTAAACGGGGAGTGGGAAAGTGCCGGATAAGCCAGTAGCGGCCAAATACGGAAAAGACAAAATAGTGATCTAAGAGGGGACAAAAAAGAAAGTGACATAAGCCGGAAGGAGAGGGGGAGAGGGTTGGGGCTGAAATAACTGTGTGGGAAAAGGGGCGGGGGGGGGGGAGAAGAGTGGCAAAACTAGAAGGCAAATAGATGGGGGACAGCATGAGATTGAAAGATCAGATTTGGAAGAAATTGATGCCATTTGGTTGGAGGCAACCCATGCTGGAGGTAATTCTGTTCTCAAGGGGGAATCGATGACGATCTTCAGAGAAGCAAGAAACTAGTGACATTAATATCAGCCTTACACCGGTGCCTAAGACGATTGAAGTGGCTGGCAATTAGGAAATCCGTTCGGTTACGGATATCATTGAGGTGTTGGCGGAAACTCTCACGCAGTTCCATACCAGTCTCCCGAATGTATGTCATACCACACTGGCGGTAGATGATAGAATAGATGAAGTTACGGGAATTACATGTGAATCCCTCTTTGATGGATAACTCTGCTTCGGGGAAGGTAATGGAGTGAGAGAATATGATATGAGGGTAGGTAACACAGCCACGTGCATTTGTGCACGGCCTCGTGCCTGGAGGCTATGAGGGCTGGTGTGTAGGCGACTACTGACCAGCAAGTCCCTCAAGTTTCTGTCCCGTTTGTAGGCGACAAGGGGAGGATCGGGAAAAACTTTACGAGTGGCAGGATCAGAGTGAAGAATAGGGAGATGGCGGAATAAGATATCACGGACTGAGACGGAATGAGGGTGATAAATGAGGACAAGTTTCACACTGTCCGAGGGAGGACGATGAGTGGGATTGAGGGAGTCTTGACGGGAGACAGGGAGAACCGGCTGGAGGGAGGAGGAGTGAGTGGTCTCAAGGTAGAGTCTCTCGCGAAGGAAGTCGTCGTCATCCTGACATAGGCGTCGGAGGCGAGGAGTTGGGAGAAAGGAAGCGAATCGCGGCAGAATTGAGGATAGGAGGAATTGTAGAGTATGTAGCTGTGGATGTCAGTGGGTTTGTAGTAGACAGTGGTGGAGTGGCCTGGAGAGCAGAGAGAAAGACATACAAAGAGATAGTATCAATACTAGAAAACAAAGAGATAGTAAACACTAGAAAAGAATGAGATAGTATCAATACTAGAAAACAAAGAGATAGTATCAATACTAGAAAAGAATGAGATAGTATCAATACTAGAAAACAAAGAGATAGTATCAATACTAGAAAACAAAGCGATATTATCAATACTAGAAAAGAATGAGATAGTATCAATACTAAAAAATCAAAGAGATAGTATCAATACTAGAAAACAAAGAGATAGTATCAATACTAGAAAACAAAAAGATAGTATCAGTAGTATAAAACAAAGAGATAGTATCAGTAGTATAAAACAAAGAGATAGTATCAGTAGTATAAAACAAAGAGATAGTATCAGTAGTAGAAAACAAAGAGATAGTATCAGTAGTATAAAACAAAGAGATAATATCAGTAGTATAAAACAAAAGAGATAGTATCAGTAGTATAAAACAAAAGAGATAGTATCAGTAGTAGAAAACAAAGAGATAGTATTAGTAGTATAAAACAAAGAGATAGTATCAGTAGTATAAAACAAAGAGATAGTATCAGTAGTATAAAACAAAGAGATAGTATCAGTAGTATAAAACAAAGAGATAGTATCAGTAGTATAAAACAAAGATGATGGCGACATTATCAGAACGTTTTGTCTTGATAATTTAATTTGCCCTATATTTGGACTTTAGTGATAAAGAAACTGGGCTGGTTATTAAACACACTTTCTGGTCCAGAGATACCTTGAACCAGTAGCAAGACATAAGTCAAGACGACTGAAGGTAACTTAGAATACAGGCACTCTGGTCACACCCTCCCTTGAGACCAGGTCGCTTGAAACTTAGGGGATTCGACCGTTCACCGTTTCCGTTCATTGCGCTGAGAGACGAGTTAAGTCTCTGTCGACCTCATTAATACAAGAACATCCCAAACAGCAACAAGTATACATTACATTTATAAGAACTACAAACAAGGAAATGTATTAACAGATAGGCAGTCGGAAACACAGAAACAGAGGGTCAACATACATATGGCAAGTCATAATCATCTTACACGGAGGAATCAGAGCACCATTTACCAGCTATGAACCCAACACATACAACTTAACAAGCACATAAACATAATCCTGACACAACAAAAGTTTTATAAATAACTAAATCTATACAGACATACCAATAAAAAATATATGCAAGGCAGCGTTATGATACTAGAACACAACACGCAGCAACATATCTTCACTTAAAAAAAACTGACAATTTATAAGAATTGCAAACAAGGAAGCGGCTTAACAGATAGGCAATAAGAAACACATGGACAGAAGTCAACAGACATATTACAAATTATAACCAAAATGATTTTAACAGCATAAGACATCCACTTCTGTCCACGTAGATTTCTCAGAGCTTAAAAATGAGAATCATTAAATGCTATGTGAGTTCAGTTTTATTGTATGGAGGAGAAACCTGAACCCTGACCATGTAAATGAAGTAGAGAATAGACGCCTTTGAAATGTGGATGTTCAGAAAACGTGAACGAGTTTCTTGAAAACATAGGAAAACCAATAGTGTGGTTCTAGAACAACTTAAGGCAGGGAAGATGCTTACGAGGGAAATTAGAAGCCGAAAAATAACACATTTTGGTTATGTTAAGCGACATGACAGTCTGCTGAAAGTTATATTGGAGTGAAGTGTAGAGAGCACAATTTACCGGGTCAGAACCCAACACATCACATCCAACTTAACAAGTACATGAATAGAATCAAAACACAATAAGAAGAAAACAAATCCATAAAAACAAATACCAAAACAAATGTAGAACGCAGAACGATGCTTTTGTGTCTGTCGGCTTGTACTGCGGATACCTCGTGCTATGCAAACAAGACAACACAAGAGACATTCGAAAATCATACACATCGTTAACGAAGTGTCTATTGAAATTCAATACTGACAACAACTTGGAGGACATATACGAAGCGTGTTCAAATGAAACCGGACCTAACTGCACCAAATGAACATAGTCCGATGCGCAGGATAACGTCACTTCTGATGTAAACAGCTCATACCAACCGTCAAGTTTGCAAAATTGCATTATTCTCCGTCTCATAGTATCCACAGCAGACCGTTGAAATCATGGCGGGTGAGATACGGAATCCGCCCAGAATTGATCAGCGAACGGTGAGTTGGTTTCTAATAGGTGAAGGATGTCGACCAGTTGGCATTCATCGCAGAATGCAGACAGTGTATGGTGAAAAGAGAATGACGAACATAAGCTCCGGCTCGGTCCACCCAAATTGCTGCAACCAGTTTGCCCATGGCATCTTTTGACGCAACAATATGCGCCTGATCTGTTCTCGGAAGATCTTTCTTTAACTCATGTCTTTCTATAAAAATCGTTGTCCAGTTCTTCACTGTTGTCTTCGATACACCGTTGCCGCCATGCACTGCCTACATTCTGTGATGAATGTCAACTGGTCGACATCCTTCAGCTGTTAGAAACCGAATTATCGCTCGCTGATCAACTCTGGACGGATTCCGTATCACACCCTCCATGTTTTCAACGGTCTGCTGAGGAAACTATGAATCGGAGGATAATGCAATTTTGCAAACGTGATGGATGGTATGTGTTGTTTACATCAGAAATGACGTTATCATGCGCATCGTGCGTATGTTCACTTGGTGCAGTTAGATCCGGTTTAATTTGGACATGCCTCGTATTTCTTTGCACCAACCAGAAAATGACAGCATAGACAAATTTGGCAGAAATGGTCAGACAAAGATCTTCGGACTCAGAATTTGACATCGTAGACTTAAGCTCCCCCCTTCCCCATACAATGGTTCTCAGAGACACTGCCAAGTGAGATTGTGGAGCACCCAAGCAAACACCAGAACATATTCTGCAGGGCTGCCCTACTTATACAGACCAAAGAATGGCACTCTGGTCCGGGTGAGCGACCATGCTCGGAAAGCTGTGGGGGACAGGCGAAGACACGAAACGCACAGTCTCCTTCCTCAGCCTCATCGACCTAGAAGTATATCATCAGTTGATCGTGAACCTCACATACCTAGAAGTATAAAATCAGTTGATCGTGAACCTCATCGACCTAGAAGCATATCATCAGTTGATCGTGAACCTCACCTACCTAGAAGTATATCATCAGTTGATCGTGAACCTCACCTACCTAGAAGTATATCGTCAGTTGATCGATAACCTCACCTACCTAGAAGTATTTAATCAGTTGATCGAAGAAGACGAAGAAAGTAAGCACTCAGGAAGCCTACACGCCAGACAACAGAGAGCGCCAGAAGAGACAGAGATTAAAGGAGAGAGAAGAAAAACTAACGTAAAACGACACAATCATATTCAAATGATATCATCCCATCCAGCAACAATATTATGTTGTACTTAGCTACCGTGCACTCTGTCTCGTGACATCCGCTCCCCAGATAATTTCGGTATCTAAGTGACTTTCAATTAAAACAAGTTTCCGTTCTGACCTGAGTAATCACTGATGGTTATTATGTGTCGTCTGAATACAAGGATTACCTAACAACAAAGGGTACGGTGTGGGCTAGTGGTTAAGTGGTACGGCTTACAAGCCGAACGTGCTGGGTTCGATCCCCATCACAACACCTGCCGTTACTCCGGAGAAGCAAACCCAAAGAAAATGCAGGAAGAAGCAGACTTACATTAAATGGATTCTGAAGTCGGATGCACTGTGCCGTCAGGCGCAAAATAAAAACCACAGTACAACGCACACAGCCTTTGGGGATTAGAAAAATAAGGTGAACGCAAAACAACATTTTAAAAATATAAAAATTCAAACAAGTTTCCGTTCTGGCCTGGGTAATCGCTGATGGCTATCCTATGTCGTCTGACAGCAAGGATTACCTCACAACAGCGAACGCGGATTTGTCCACTTTAACTGGCCGAATGCAGTTATTCAGAGATTTAAGATAGTTGTTTCAGTGAAGAAATGGGCGGATTATTCCAATGTGCTTGTGGCATGAAATTCGGGCCGTTTTTGTGCCATAAAATTATGTGTGTACAGTTATTGAAACAACATATGGGAGCACAGTTGTAGAATAAGATTATAGGCGTACACTTGCAGCATCATTCTGCGTGTACACATGTCACATTACATTCTGGGGGAAAACTTGTTGCATACAATTATAGGTACAATTGCTGAATCAAACTGAGTTCAATTACGGAAACAGTTTCCTGATGTGTAATTGTCAAGTGAAATTATATGTTTCCATTTGTCGCATCAGTTTCCGGAGGAATAGTTATCAAATAAAATTACAGATTTACATTTGTCGCATGAGTTTTCTGATGTATTTTAACAAAGCAAATTACAGATTTACATTTGTCGCATCAGTTTTTAGGTGTATTGATAAACCAACAAAATTAGATCTACATTTCTCGCATCAGTTTCGGTATGTGCATTATCATATAAAATTATATTTAGACGTGGTGAAACTTGATTTTCAGTCAAGCATCTGACCCAACCAGTCGCTTAGACAGACTGGGTCTACTATCAGATAAGTAGACTATTTTGTCCTTATATGTTGATTTTTTTAGTTCAGTATTGTTGTTATTTGTTGTCCCCGATGAAGGCCTTTTGGTCGTAACGTAGGTTTTATTTGTGTTCTCGTCTCGGTGCAGTATTTGACAATGCCAATTTTTAAATTTTGATTTAATCAACCTTTACATTTTTTTTCATGTGCTTTTCCCCATGATCATAGATAACAGGCTGCAGCAGGGCAGACTGGCTAAGGAGAAGTTATCGAAGAAGGAATTCTAACCCAATATTCAAAACATGCTTGCTGAAGTCGGATATGTTGGACCGAAAGGTGCAAATATCGCAGTCAAGCTGTAAACTACGACACAACACATTTCGTTCTCTGTAGTACATTATGCTACTTTAAGCCCTTTCAGGGTTTGTTAGCGGGAGATTGAGAACGAACGAAGCGAAGCCAAGCCAAGCCAAATGATATTTACATTTGTTGCATCAGTTTCCTGATGAATATTATCAAATAACATTAGATTTCTATTTCTCGGATTAGTTTCCCGGATGTTTAGTTATTAAATCGAATTAGGGTTTGAATTTGTGGCTTAGAACACTAGTGGTGTGCAATGATAACGAAGGAAGAGGTAACTGCAGCGGTAAAGACATTGAGAAGATTGAAGGCGGCCGGCGTCGACAATATACTAGCAGACCTCTTTCAGGCAGGTGGAGAGATAGTGGAGGAAGGCCTGACACACATCTGCAACAAAATATGGGCGACAGGAAACTGGCCGGACTTATGGACAAAATCAATGGTTATACCGTTACATAAGTCTGAAAAGTTAAAGCTGTGCCAAAATTACAGAACAATAAGCCTCATCAGCAACCATAGCAAGGTCATGCTTAGATTAATCCTCGATCGATTGAAATCTAAAGCAAAGAACATCATTGCCGAGAAGCAAGCAGGGTTCAGACAGGGAAGAAGCACTACAGAACAGATATTAAATTTAAGGCTGCTAAGCGAGAAATTATTAGAACAGCAGCAAACACTGTATCATGTGTTCGTTGATTTTAAGAAGGCGTTTGATAGGGTATGGCATAAAGCGCTTTGGGCAACCATGAGGATGTATAAAATCAACGGAAATATTATAACGGTCCTTGAACACCTGTATGACAAGGCGTCCAGCGCAGTCCTTGTGAATGGGAAGCGAGGAGACTGGTTTCGCACATCAGTTGGTGTGAGACAGGGGTGTACACTCTCTCCAACTCTTTTCAATATATTCCGTGAGGGAATTATGAGTGAAGCACTTGGAGATCACATTGGTACTGTCAAAATAGGGGACCCAACGATTACCAATCTTCGTTTTGCAGATGATATCGACGGGTTGGCGGGTTCAGAAGCAGAACTCCAGGAATGGGTCAGAAGACTCGATGAAACAGCTCTTGATTTTGGTATGGACATAAACGCTGGAAAGAAAAAATTAATGACCAACAACGTCAAGGGTTTCAACAGCAGGATAAAAGCTAATGGTCAGGAACTCGAAGTGGTTGACCGTTTTAAATATCTAGGGTCGATTGTCAGTGATGAAGTATCAAAATGTGAGGTGTTGGCTAGAATAGCACAGACTATAGCGGCTCTTGCACGGCTTAATCTGGCAAGATAAACGGTTAGCACTATGCACGAAAATCAGATTAATGCGTACACTGGTCCTGTCAATATTCCTCTATGCTTGTGAGACATGGACAGTTGCAGCTGACCTTCAATGAAGGATGCAGGTCTTAGAGATGAGATGTTTCCGAAGACTTTTAAATGTCACGTACAAAGATCGAGTTACAAATGAGGAAATCCGAGATAGAATTACAACAGCAATAGGGTTTTTTGAAAACCTCTTGGCAACTGTCAAAAGAAGGAAACTCGCTTGGTACGGTCACATATCGAGATCAAATGGTCTTGCAAATACAATCCTCCACGGAAAGATGCATGGCAGACAACGAAGAGGCCGTCCCAAAAAGAGATGGGAGGACAACATGAAAGAATGGACCAATCTCCGAACAGAGGAGTCATAGGCAGCGGCCGCTGATAGAGAAGGGGTTGGGGGGGGGGGATAGTGAGGATGTCTTCATGTATGCCCCAACGAGGTTTATACATTATGAGGTTTATATATTATGAGGTTTATATATTATGAGGCTAATATATTCTGAGGTTTATATATTATGTGTTCTATATTTGTCTTCCTCTCTTACGCTTCCCATTCATAGTACCTTGTAGTATCGTATTGATCAATCCAGAAAACCTTGAAACATGACCATACCATGTGACCTTGCGTGTTTTCTACCATAGTCATTAAGGTATTCCGGTACACGCCTCTCCATGTTACGGAAGGTATTCAACAACGCATTAAAAGTTGCAGACTATGTTTCCCATCGATTATTTTCTTGTAGTTTCATGAGATCACTTGACTTGTTGTGAAACAGCAGAAAGAAATCGAGTAGGGTAAGGTGTGATGACCTTAATGGGAAAAGTCACTTAGAAATGACACGATTATCAAAGAAAGAAGTAATGTCAGTCATGCTGGCATTTGAAGTTTGGCGTGTAACTCTTTTCTTCTGAAAATAGCCAGTACGCAGTTCTTCTTCGTTTAGATAGTTAATTAGGTTTTGAATTTAATAGGCCAGTTATTTGGTTTTTCTTAAAAATAGGTTCGGATACTTTTTGATCAACCCTCGTGCTTTTTACATTCAATTCTCTGTTCACTTGTCGCAAAAGGTATGTGGCTAGACTTGTCGCTCAATTTATATGCGTACACATTACGGAAAAAATTATGGGCGTACACTTGTCACATAAATAATGGCGGTGCACTTGTGACATAAATAAAGGGCGTGCACTTGTGAATAAAAATTATGTGCGTACACTTGTCACAAAATTAATAGGCGTACACTTGTCACAAAAATAACAGGCGTACACTTATCGCAAAAATTATGTGGGTGTGCTAGTAGCTTAAGTTATGTGCCCACACGTGTCTAAAAAATTATGTGCCCCCACTTGTCTCAAAAATGATGTCTCCAAACTTGTCTCAAAAATGATGTGCGCCCACTTGTCGTAAAAATCAGTGGTGTAGTTTTAATCGTTACCCAATTCTGTTAAGGATTCTTTCCACCTCCTCAACTTTTTCGTTGCGTCTGTCAGAAAGTCACCATTATTGTCCATAATAGTTTTGGGTGAACTTTTTTACATCACACTCAGTATTTCTGTTGTCACTCAAGATTTCCTGTGTTCTTCTTGTTCTTTTGAGTTCGTTTTAAATCTCCATCTACCAAGCCCTGAACGTTCTAAATCTCCTGCTACCAAGCCCTGAACGTTCTAAATCTCCATCTACCAAGCCCTGAACGTTCTAAATCTCCTGCTACCAAGCCCTGAACGTTCTAAATCTCCTGCTACCAAGCCCTGAACGTTCTAAAACTCCCGCTACCAAGCCCTGAACGTTCTAAATCTCCTGCTACCAAGCCCTGAACGTTCTAAATCTCCTGCTACCAATCCCTGAACGTTCTAAATCTTCTGCTACAAAGCCCTGAACGTTCTAAATCTCCTGCTACCAAGCCCTGAACGTTCTAAATATCATGCTACCAAGCCCTGAACGTTCTAAATCTCCCGCTACCAAGCCCTGAACGTTCTAATTCTCCCGCTACCAAGCCCTGAACGTTCTAAATCTCCAGCTACCAAGCCCTGAACGTTCTAAATATCCTGCTACCAAGCCCTGAAAATATATTTGCAAGTTGTAGGATGATGTCCAGAAAATGGAATGCGTTATGTCACTAGTTTACAATTTCACTGTGATTTTTGCACCTTTCGGGACGACACATCCGTCTTCGGCAGCCATATGTTCTACTTTCTTTCTTATCATTTCTTCTACTGTATTCGTTATTGTTATCTGTATAAATTTCCACTGGCGTTCAATGTCTTTGGGGGCATGTGGTTGTTTTGTGATGTTTTATTCCACCTTTTGTTGATAGTTAGTCTTTATTTCTAACTCATTCAACGCAGTGATGTTTCATTTGTGTCTTTTAGTTCTTTTCGATATTTTCTTCCGTCGTAGTTGGCATTTTATCATAAGTAGGTTGTGGTCAGAATGAGCGTCTGCTCCTGGATATGCAATGGATTTCTTTTCATAATTCTGATATCGCGTTTTCACGAGAATGTAGCCTACTTGATATCTTTTAAGATTTCCTTGTCAAGTCCACGTATCGTATACCGTATTCTATTAGGTACTTGATATCAAGTGTTTGTTATCATATACTTTTCTTGCTTGCAGAAGTTTACTTATCTTTTTCCCCATTCGTTTCTTTTTCCTAATCCATTTTTCCCTACTATGTCCTCCTCATGGACTTCTCCAAATGCTGTATTCCAGTCTTTCATTGCAATAACATTGTCTGCTGCTTTAACGGGTTTTAATACTTCTTCTACAGACTATTGTCGTACATCTCTTCTATCTCTCCATCGTTATGGTTTGTAGTGGAATGCGAACTTGTATAAGAACTGTGTCTACAATTGCCGCAGCTATTCTTCAAGCAGTTATTCTGTGGTTGTGAACTGAGACATCTGTTACTGTCCATGCTCCGTGTTTGCTCAGAACGAACGCCACTCTTCCTTGTCCCTTTTCATTTCATAAGTGAATTACACGATATTCGTCACTAGTATTCTCCTTGAGTTTTGTTTTATCAGAATTGATTTCCATACCAAAAATCAGGGCAGTTATATCCAATCTTCCAATCAATTCCTGGAGTTCCCTCTCTGTGTCTGCCAATACATCAATATCTTCAGTTTATTGAATAGGTGGTACCTCAGTCTGTTGTGGCCTGTGCGGAGTCTGAAGACCACGAACTGCTCTCTTCTGTTCAATTGGTAATAGGCATCATTTTTTTGTGTAGCCAGTATGTTCTGTTTCCTATTTGGCCATGTATGTGGCTCTAATAAGCCTTTTGGACTCTTCGTAGGTCACACTAGAATCTGGTTGTGGTAGTCTTGCACCTTCTTTTGCCAGTCTGTCTGCCTCCTCGTTGCCTTGGATGTTACAATGGGATGGAACCCACTGTACCACTACTCCTATTTGGTGCGGTCTGCTGGCATAGTTGACAGTGTAGCAGATCCTCTATTTCTTTGCCCTGGCCGTGATCTAACTTAGAACATTTTCACACTCATCCACATCATCATGACCCTACTCAGTAAATGACATATCAAACAGCAGGTGGCATATTTATTATATCATACTCATATCATACAATGAGTAGAGAAATTACAAACACAATATAATACATATCTTAACTAAACATTATACTAAAACGGGAATTGTAAGCATTAGCTATTGATGGAATTCCCAACTATCTAAAAACCCAGTTCTATTGCCTTGCAATTGCATCACACACACATCGCCTTAACTGCGTCTTCAACACACCTTATCAGATACTCTTCCTCACTGAAATCCCCTCAGTCGGGCGATCTCGACATAACTCGTTCACAATGTGTCCTTGCTTACAAACACACTTTCAGATTATCTATTAATGCAAAAATCACACACCTATTTGAGCGCCCCTGTTCTATCACCAAACATTCGTCCAACCGTCAATCAATCGCTCCTCTATCTAAAGTCGGTGAGTTAAACATACTATCCACATTCAGTCTCTCTCTCTCCCATACAGCCTCTCTCTATCTAGCCTCTCCATCTCTCATCCAGCCCCTGAGCTAAACTTTGTCTCGAGTTATATATCCTCAAGCAAGGCCAGAGCTTGACCAATCGATCTCAGGTATGGTCATCTTCAATTCCAATTGGAACGAAACACTTTGCACACCTGTCACTCATTCTCTCGCAGCAAGCCCCGTTGCCAATTTCGTCTGTCAATCAATCTCCCCCTACCAAAATCGGAAGGCCAGTGGTCAGTTTCTACCTGTCCACATTCCTTAACCCAACTCTGTTCTCCTTTGCTGAGATAGTGAGTGACCTTGACATGCATTCATGTAGCTTTAAGCTTTAACATGTTCAGGCATCCTAAACTCCCCTTGCTCCGGCGGGAACTGTTACAACAGAGTACTACTCTAAAATCATTGTTCAGTATTTTTCTGGGTTTTTAGTGATGTGACTACGGCCAGGGCATCTGTAAACAGGACTATCTGGCTTTCATTTCATTTGCCTCTGCCTCCGCTCTGAAATTGCTTGAGTATTTTCCAGTTGCCACTGACAGTATTATTTTTCTACCATCTGGTAGGCTCAGGAATACCCCTGCCCCTCCGTTCTGTGTTGTGTTTGTTACAGAACCGTCCAGAATGGGTCCAGTCCATGCTTGGGTAATTTTTTGTTATGTAACTTAGGGTTATGTCTCTTCTTTCTTTTTCAGTCTGGCTGTTCTTGTTTCAAATACCTGGTATATTTTCTGCCACCACCGGAAATATATGCTGCTTCCAGGTAGGTTTTGCGTACAGTAGGGATGGGCTTTGGTTTTGTTAATGTGTTTATAGAGTCTTCGTTCATCTTTGCTTTGGCTATTTTTGCAAAGTTTCTCCGATTTAGTTTCCCATTTCCAAATCTATTTGAACTTAACATTCGAACAGAGAACTGTATTCCAACCAAGGTCAAAAAAATACTTTATACGGTTTGTTAATCACGTCTTCCCTCTTATGTTTAATTTTTCTTTTCATCATGCTTAACTAAGTTGCCCTTTTCACAGCTACCTGGACTTGTTCGCTTACCTTTCCTGCATGATCTATTAGATCACATAGGTCTCTTGTCTTTTCTACCTTTCTAATATTACTCCCTCCGATCCTGTATTTATATTTTATATTGGATCTGTCCATATGGATGACGGCACATTTACTACGAGGGGCGTTTAAATCAAACAATGACTCTTTGTTCTAATTCGACTTGAATGGGTTACATCGTGCTGGAACAACTATCATTAGTTAGGGGCACTTGTGTCCTATTACTGCTACGTGGTCCACTTGCTATGGGTCAGTAACGTGATAGATAAATAAAAATGGCCGAAAACACTGTTAGTGATTGTATGGAACAGCGTGTTGTGATGCAGTTTCTTGTGAAAGTAGGATTGAAAGCTGCGGAGATTTACAGAAGACTGCAATCACAATTCGGTGATGAGATACTCTTCCGCAGTAAAACATTTGAATGATGTAAACGTTTTAGAGAAGGCTGTACATTCGTGAGTGATGATTTAGGCCGTGGTAGCTCTCAAACTACCACAATCACTGCTGTGAATATGCAGATTGTGGAACGCCTTATCCTAGAGAATCGATGCATAACCTGTAGCAAAATTGCACAAGAGTCAAGTCTTTCTCTGGGTACGGTGAACACTATTATTGAAAAAGATTTGCATTTTTGGAAGGTTATTGCACGTTGGGTTTGATCATAAAGAGCGTCCTGTTCATGGAAGATAAGGTACAACCTCAAACGGCTCACCGCACTGTGTGCAATCTGCAGCAACTCGGCTGGGGAGGGGAGGGGGAATTACCACATCCACCTTACAGCCAAGATCTCGATCTAAGCGATGTCCACCTGTTTGGACCACTAAAAGAATTCCTGGGAGGTCAACATTTCATCACTGGTGAGGAATTGAAACAGGCTGTCATGGATTGGTTCGGACATACTGACAAATATGTCTACGCTAAAGCTTTTCAATCATTACTGAAAAATTTAGACAAGTGCATAAACGTTGAAGGAGACTATTTCAAAAAATAAATGGCATTATGACATGGAATAATTGGAATACTTTGAATACTTGGAATCCTGGTATTCAAACATGCAAGCTAATGTATGTTGCCAGATAGCCGAATGCTTTAGTTGCATATAGAAGACATTTTGCAACTTGCCGCGGCTAAAAAGGTCTGGGAGAAGATACAAATATATTGGGCAGATTTTTAACTATAATTTTTGTCTGGGCAGTGGCCGTTAACCGTACTCTTTTCGATGTGCAACTGTCAAGGTATTTTTAACGTGCTCGACACGGAATTTGTTTACCACAAAATACACGCGACATAAATCACGATCTCCCCCGTGATTCTAACTCGCGACCTCCGGCACACGAGGCGGACACCTTACGCCAAGACTACTGAGCCCTCTGTAGGCAATATGACTATTTGAAAAAAAGTATATTTTTCTTTTTTTTAAAAGTCCCGGTTTAACTTGAACGCCCCTCGCACATTAAATTCCACCTGCGAGCTCGCAGATCATTTTCTCTCAAACCAACGTCAATATATCGCCGTAATATCTTTTGTAACACATAGTGATGACCAAGATAATGTAACACATAGTGATGACCAAGATAATGTAACACATAGTGATGACCAAGATAATGTAACACATAGTGATGACCAAGATAATGTAACACATAGTGATGACCAAGATAATGTAACACATAGTGATGACCAAGATAATGTGACGATTACATTCGTCATTGAGTTGATTTAATTGCGCAAGATTTCTGTCAAGCTCTGAACTTACACAGGAAACGCTCGTTCAGGTACCGAAACCCAATTCGTAAATTACATTTTCAGAATAATTCTGCACATTAACAACACAATTTCATCAAAGGGGGCATGACAAGCAAAACAGGATTCTAATATCAAGAGAATTTATAAAAAAATATGATTATGGTAAAGGTGAGAGCTATGACCCAGACAAAATGACGTCAGGGCACCAAGGAGTGTCAACACCAGCTTAAGCCTAGCAGGATGTTATTGGCAGTTATGATCGCCTACGCCAGTCGGATGGTATTCAAAAAGATACGCTCCACAAACCTTCCATCCATTTATTGTTTGTTTTTGTATATAAATAATTGTTGCGTAACACGTTTTACACAGCACAATTTAAATGTATGAGAGCTAATTTAATTTATTCTATGTCACTAGTAATCAATGTTAAGACGCTCCAGGCAGATCTGGAGGGTAGAAGATGCGAAATTGAAATGAAGAAGAGAATAATGATAGTTAAATATGATTTCACCAACATGAGCCAAATATTGGCAGACAAACAAAGAAGTCAGCAATAAGCAGTGGGAGTGGTTATGTGTTAATTATACTTGTTTTTACTGTAATCATCCTCAAGTGCTCTATCGGTTGGCGTTCATAGATTTCCCTTCCTCCTATCCCGTGTGTCGTGCATCAGTCACACTGTTGATCGTCTCCCATGCCATCCCTTCAAGGTGTCTAATATATTCCCTCTTTGCATCTATCTGTCTCTCTGTTTTGCGATTCTGATTGTTGCCACCGTGTGATCAAACCAGCCTCTTCTCGTGACATGCCCAAAAAGATTGACTGCCTTTTCCCGATCTTCACCAAAAGCTGTCGTTATGTATGTGACTTTTCAAGTACGACTTTATTAGCTTTCTTTCAGTCCATGGAATTCTTAGCATTCTTTCTGTGAAACCACATTTACGTTGCCTTCAATGTGCTCGCCTGCTGATTGACAATGCCACGCTGCCGTATGCCAGTACAGCAAAAACTCTCTTCCTTAATTCTAGTGATAGCGTTTTGTTGCACACGATTCCCTTCATACTCTGGAGAAATGATATTACCTGGACTATTATGTTCCTTATTTCATAAGTGCATGTCCAATCAGAACTGATGTGGGCGCCAAAGTATTGAAATGTATATACTTGTCTTAGTTCTGCTTAGTTCCCCTTTCTACAATATGTTGGTGATTTGTGCTTCTTAGTTACCACCCTTACTTCTGATTTATTTTGATTTAAGCTGAGGCTTATATAATCGGTTTTCAATATTACAATGTTGACCATGTTTTGTAAGTCTGACTCATTCTGCGCTGTCAACGCAGTGTTGTTAGAGTAACGCAAGTTGTTTATTTTCTGTTCACCCATTAAAATTCCTTCTATGTGTCGAAGAAATATGGGCGATGAACAAACGTTAGGATAAGAGAAATTAGGTCTTTGTTGTTTGTTTTTGTTGTTGCTAGTGTCACTATTACTTGAGTAGGAGCACTTTGGGAGCGCTCTTTAAGGTTGTTTTTTTCAATATCAACTATCACTTTAATGGGGATGGGGAAAGGTGGAGAAATAGTAATGACTTGTCGTCCGGGGGTGCGGGGGGAGGGGGGGGTTGGAGCGTTGGGGAAGGGAGGAGTTTCAGTTACGGAACATAATCGAATGTGATTGATTGGTCTGAAGACAAACAGTCGTGACAAGCGTGACTGAACCAGGCCCCTAACAGTTACTTCGCTTTGACCCCACGAGGCAGAGGTCAGGAAAGCTATTAGCTCGATGCCCAAAGGCAAGGTACCCGTTTCTGATTTCATTCCGGCAGTGATTTACCAAACAGGGAGTACTGTGCTTCATCAGGAACTGACTACACTTTTTCGTTGTATTCGTGAAGCCGAGAAAGTTCTACAGGAGATAAAGAATGCCATAACTGTACACCTGTACAAGCAAAAGGGCAATTGTCAATTCTGCAACAATCACAGGCACAATTCTGGCCTAAGTCCTGTTCAACCGACTAACTTGCCACCCTGAGCAGGGTTTACGCTCTGAGATTCAATACGGTTTTTGTGTCGTGGGACGGTTGACATAATATATAGAGCACGTCAACTGCAAGAAAAATGTCAAAAACCGAATTGTGGTCTGTACGCAGTTTTTGTTGATCTGACTACAGCCTTTGACAATATGGATGGACTCTGGTAAATTATTGCGAGGTTTAACTACCCCTGCAGATTCATTGAGATTGTCCGCTAATTTCATTATGGCTCGTGTACTGCAGCCTTCTCAGTCACCACCATTGTCAAACAGGGTTTTGTGCTGGCCCCGGCACTCTTTAGCATGGTCTTTGCAGCATTGATCAATGATGCTGTACATGGCGCTACTACTCAGATACATATCAGGTATAGGACGCTGGGTCAACTGTTCATCCCTTGGTGCGTGAAAACCTACACCAAGGTGAGTGAGGCCACGATCTTGGATCTCCTGTTCGCGAGCGATTGCGCCATCAACACTTGATCAAAAAAAAAAGATATGCGGTCCACCGTGACGGAGTTTTCGGAAGCGTGCAGTAACTTTGATAGACACTAGAAAACGGAAGTACTCTTCCAGCCTGCTCCTGTAGAGCCGTACATCGAACAAAAGATTACTGTACAAATCCAACATCTCCAGGCAGTCGTTAGTTTCACCTACCTGTGTAGTACCCTTAATAGATGGGCAAATATTGACTGTGCGGTCAATAACATGATTATAATTCTAAAATGCTTAGCAATACCATCATGTTGAGCATCAATACACTTCTGAAAATAAATTAGCTAAGATAGACGAGACATGCTGTTCACGTGTGAGATAAGTACATCCTCAAGCGGCTGTTATACGGTGAGATCAGACATGCGTAGATCAGGGAGTCAGAAGGAACGCTTCAGAGACTACTTGAAAGTGTCTCTGAAAAGTTTCAATATTGATGTCACCTACTGGGAGATGCTTATACAAAACCGTACCCCCAGGCGCGCTAGTACCATCGAAGGTGCTCAAATCGAAGAGACAAAAAGCCATCGCAGAGGCTCAGAGAATGACTGCGGTCCGAAAAATAGAAACGCACGACGTCTCCAATCGGCTGCCAAGATATGTGACCTGTTTGTGACAGCGTATGGCGTTCCTGGATTGGTCATTACAGCAAATAGAGAATACACGTTGCAGCTATAGCTTGATACACATATGTTAGGCTGAACTTTTGAGGTTGATAATACAGCGCAGAGACTCATAGCTGGCTGCTTGCATAAGGATCAGCAAACTAAAACTGAACAAGAGCCTATTCCGTCTCCCTGGAAACTGGCCGCATTGCCGTAATCTGGCTAAGAGAATATGGGTTGTAGAGGCAAGGCAAGTCCAGTCCTAATAATGTCCTACTTAAACCAAATGTACCAGGCCGAAAAGCGCAGATATCGCAGCCTCTCTGTAAACTACGACACTACGTCATTACATCATTTTCAGGACGAAACCCGAATAAGTAGATAAAGAGGAACTATACCATCTAAGATTAATCTTTGTTTTCGCTCTCAGAAGATGGTGATCTTTTGTCCCGGCTGTGTCCTTACATACTTTTAATTTGTGTAATAGCGTTCTGAACTTTTCATTTATAAATATATGGTCAATCTGGTTTCCCTGTTTTGTGATCTTGTGCCATGTAAATTCTTTTGTGTATTTTTGTATACAGCAACATGTAGCAACTAATCAACAGAGGATTTCAAACACAGAAGTCCACAAGGAACTCTCCATTTGTAGTTTTAATCCCGATTTCAAGTTTCCCGCGGATCTCATCTAAACGAACGTTATCATTCTCACACTCAGCATTCAGGTTTTCCATCTTGTCCGATTGTCCATGATAGTGTGACGTTTGGTGTAGGATTATCCTATCACTGAGTCTTCTTTGTTACTGGTTGGTAGATAACATTGGATTTGTTATTGGTTGGTACATACATTAGATTTATTACTGGTTGGTACATACATTAGATTTGTTATTGGTTGGTACATACATTAGATTTGTTATTGGTTGGTACATACATTAGATTTGTTATTGGTTGGTACATACATTAGATTTGTTATTGGTTGGTACATAACATTAGATTTGTTATTGGTTGGTACATAACATTAGATTTGTTATTTGTTGGTACATACATTAGATTTGTTATTGGTTGGTACATACATTAGATTTGTTATTGGTTGGTACATAACATTGGATAATGTTTATCTTTATCTTCTTATTAGCAATTTTTAATGAAAAGTATCATTCTGAGTTCTAGTGCTTCACATTATATTTTTCTTGTGTGTCTCGTTCAATAATAGTATGGCCAAACTTCCATTATTTCGTACAACCTTCTTCCGTGTGCCCAAAAGACAGCAATAATTCCTTTGGAATTAACGCCCTCCTCTCTACTACTATCAACATTGTTTCAGCCATCCCCGAGATATCAATTTGTGTAGTTTATCATCTCCACTGCAACATGTTTTCTTCATTATTCTTTGTCTATTCGTAATGTGTATAATTAGTAAAGTAAGGTAAAGTATAACTATAGCATTACTGCCGTAGGGGTGTAAGGTGTTAGCGATCTCACATTTCAAAGGCTATACTTTCCGGACGGAACCGGTACCCATTAAAGGCTGGGTCGACCCGGGACCTTTGCGGTCTGAAAAAAACATTACCGCCTCAACTGGGGAATGAACCCAGGACAGCTCAGATGCGAAGCCAGATCGCTAACCACTGCGCTACGCGGCTCCCGTATAAACATTACAGTTACCAAATCTGGATATTGTCCCAAGACAATGTTGATTCCTTGTGCGCCGGTCTACCTTCAATAGCACGTTGGAGGTGTGAGGAAAGTTCTGACAACTCGCCACTCAAGGTTCTTTTTAGGGCGCACAAAAGACCTATTGTAGGCATTCAACAACAATGTTCACATGTTCACAGTATGATATAGCCAGTTTCCCGCTCTACCCTCTTTGGCATGATTGGCATAATGCAGTGTTATTATTCTTTTCTCTCCTTTCCGGCCTCGGCAACAATTTGGCGCACTGACACTATGGGCTAGACAAATAACAAATGCACATCGAACACTTTCTATCAAAGATAAAGATCTCGACCAATGTATGTTCTCCCTGACACAGCTCTCAGCAGAACACACAAGGTTGGTCATACAGTGAATCCCATCCCATTGCAATATTCAAGCCAATGAAGCTGCAGACAAACTAGCAGAGAGTGGAGGGGCATTCCCACAAACATACCTGATTATCATATTTAATGAGGCCAAGACCATAATTAAAGCTAACTTCAGTGTAAAATCGGCTGATCAACACCCGGACTTCCGAAAAGAAGACATCGACTATAACTTAACTAGAGAAGAGCAAGTCATCATCTTCAGACAGAGAACTGGGCAAAACAGACTCAAGGGTCATCTTTACAACAAAATGAGGATTGGGACAGATGCCAAGTGTCCATGTGGGGAGCATACCATGACCGTGGAACACATCCTGCAAGGCTGCACGCTCACGCAGAAAAAGAGAGAACAATACTGGCCTCGTGAGATAGATATGAGACAAAAGCTTTATGAAGACGAAACAGCCTTTCAAACAACGGTGTCATTTTTAATAGAAATCGGAACCTTGATCTGAGGATAAACGAAGAAGAAGAAGAAGAAGAAGAACACTTCCTATAAACAGACTAAACGTCTTAGAAAGATGTCGACATACAGAAGAAAAGAGCGTTGGTTAATCAATATGTGACATAATAGGTCGTTAACCCTTTACAGTTCGGTCTAATTGGTTTGATTTGTGTCTGAACCCTTTATAGTTCGGTCTAATTGGTTTGATTTGTGTCTGAACTCTTTATAGTCTGGCTTAATTGATTACTTTTGTACCTTAACGCTTTACATTCCTTCTTAATTTATTAAATATCTGCCTGAACCCTTAGCAGTCTAGCTGATTAGATTAATTGTGTTAAAACTTTACAGTACGGTCTAATTAATAATATTCATGGCTTCAAATACGAATCTAATCAATTATGCCGAACTGTAAATGGCTTTAAACTAGGCTCACTGGGACTGTATGGGATATTTTTTAAAGTTATCATTTATCTTGACCGTTGTCCAGATGCTGGACTTCTTCAATTTTAACCAAATTCCCCATTACTTAGATAGCTTAAAGTGTATACACAGCTTCTCCTAGTGCGACCTGTTAATTCATCAAATTTGGAAGGATCCTGGACATGTTATTCCAAAGATGCACCGAATAAACGTGGTTTCTTTATATGTTCATAATATTCAAGTGGCATATTCAGCCACAGTATGGACCAGAATATACACATATGGATCAGCAATGAGATATATCAACAACGGGAGAAGGAGGTGCTTACACAACATTAAATAATGGACAGGTAATCCATACCTCAGCAAGTACTGGACGATTCTCAAACGTCTTCAGAGCTGAGATTGATGCACTAAGAATAGCTGCAACGGTCAGTGTGAAACAAGAATCATGTCAAAGACAAGATAGTTTTCCTTACAGATTCGTTATCATAATGGCCATCAGAGACTGTAGAATCAATTAACTGGACAGCTTGTCTGAGGCACTCATGAATACAAAATAAAATTTCAACAGAGTGAAAATTCAGACTGTTAATACATAGAAATGAGAAAGCAAATAGACTGGAAAAAGAAAGGGAATTAACCCCAAACTGACAGTAGAACTACATTTGCAGAAATGAAGGAATTGGCACAATTAACTTACAAGAAAAGTGGCACGGAGAACACCCAGGATCTGATATAGCAGGGGCTTAGTACTCCATGCCAGTAAGAGATCAAGTGATAATATTCCGACTGCGAACAAATTTGTAATTTGAAACATTGAGTTGTGAATATGTGGAAGAGAACAAACAAACGGTGGAACATGGTATCCAGGTCTGCCGGCTCTAAGAGTCTAAGAGAAGAGCAGAGTGATTACATGGCATTTCCAAACAAAATCACGAGATAAACTGTATGGCGACAAGAGAAGCCGGAAAGGGTTCGCCGGGTTTATGAGGGAAATATACTCGATTATTTAAGATCAAACAACGAAGAAGAAAAAGAAGAAGAAGAAGAAGAAGAAGAAGAAGAAGAAGAAGTAGTAGTGATCCCGCTTCGATGAATCACAAATTCTCCGCTCTCGCTTGCCGCTTCTGTCTTTGTCGCAGAGTGAGCAACGATTTGTAAAAGCGTCGGCAACAACATGCTGCTCTTAAAAAGCAAGTAATGTGCCATCTAGAAATATGGTTTTTTGACATAATAATGAGTGGACCATTTCATTAATGTCTCAAAAAACAACAAAAAATGTAATATCTAAGTATAAATAAAGGTTTTTACCCAAAAAAACGTAGATTTTATACTTACTTGTTATAATTGCAATTGTACCCGGAGTCGTTCGCAGGGGTCTTTGTGCATGACAAGTACAAAAATAGCACCACCACCCCACAGAGAGCTTGTTGTAAAGGGGCAACTAAGAGATGTGCCATGGCATAAAACCGGCCATAGTTAGGGGGTTTGTTTAGATCAGCATAGATGGCGCCTAACAGGCTGCAGATCTAGTTAGTTAATATAATACTTTCTTTATGGTTTTTTACACTTGAAATTTCTTCTCGACTTTAATTCACGGGATTCCTGAAAGGGGCCAAATGCAGTGGGGGCTATATGCTTCCTCAAGAGCAAAAGTTTGACAACAAAGAGAGAGCTACACGTGTCAGAACACATTTATTAATCACGTACTACTCACCAACTTTAGATCTTAAAATTTTATAACAAAGAGGGAGCTACACGTGTCAGAACACATTTATTAATCACGTACTACTCACCAACTTTAGATCTTAAAATTTGACAACAAAGAGAGAGCTACACGTGTCAGAACACATTTATTAATCACGTGTTACTCACCAACTTTAGATCTTAAAATTTGACAACAAAAAGAGAGCTACACGTGTCAGAACACATTTTTTAATCACGTACTACTCACCAACTTTAGATCTTAAGATTTGACAACAAAGAGAGAGCTACACGTGTCAGAATACATTTATTAATCACGTACTACTCACCAACTTTAGATCTTAAAATTTGACAACAAAGAGAAAGCTACACGTGTCAGAACACATTTATTAATCACGTACTACTCACCAACTTTAGATCTTAAAATATGACAACAAAGAGAGAGCTACACGTGTTAGAACACATTTATTAATCACGTACTACTCACCAAATTTAGATCTTAAAATTTGACAACAAAGAGAGAGATACACGTGTCAGAACACATTTATTAATCACGTATTACTCACCAACTTTCGATTTTAAAATCACATTGTGGAGTTCTCGCAGTCTGTGGTTCCTGAAAACGTCGATCAAGCCACGTTCTGTATTCTCAATAATGTGATAAATCAAGTCTCTATTTTGTGGACAATTTTGAACGATGCCATTGTTGGCGACATCACCTTTGTCACTTTCTGCAGATGGCTTCGTTTCAGAGCCATTGACCAGAATAACCTTAGTTCGCAAGAGTGGCTCGTAGTATGTCAGCAGAGGTGATGATACTTCAGTTCGGCATTTTATTTTCAACTCAAAAGTTGTATACTCTGTGGAAAGAAAAATTCCGCATGGTAATGAATTCATATTATCAATCACAATTTATGCAATTATTTGTGGAGCATAGGTCTCCAATACATAAACGCCAAGAAATCACTAACCATAGGTCTCCAATACATGAACGCCAAGAAATCACTAACCATAGGTCTCCAATACATAAACACCAAGAAATCATTAACCATAGTTCTCCGATACATAAACGCCAAGAAATCACTAGCCATAGGTCTCCAATACATAAACGCCAAGAAATCACTAACCATAGGTCTCCAATACATAAACGCCAAGAAATCACTAACCATAGGTCTCCAATACATAAACGCCAAGAAATCACTAACCATACACTTAAACTATCTACCTTCTTCTGTATTGGATGGTCGAGTTATATTTTTCCATCTAAATGACCTGTCCATATTTACTGAAGTTTTTGGGACGTAAGGTTCCTGCTTGGTGTGCTGCTGGGTGGGGTAGCCAGTCTCATCCCTCAACCTTCCTTAGTCGCTTTACAAGTTTGTTCAGTCTGTTGTTCATGTTTGTGAATGCCCACAATGAGTAGGTTTACTCTTTTGTGCACCCTGAAAGGGGCGTTAATTGACGGGTTGCAGTAGTTTTCCTCACATCTCGAACGTGCTAATGAAGGTGGACCGGGGTCCTTCAGGTGGTTGTGCTATGCTTGGATTCATCTGCGTGTCGCTCAATGCTAGGGGGATCGTTCACCTCGATAGGCAGGCTGACATGAAAACAGCTCGTTTCTAGGAATGACTTCAAAGAGAAGCCAAGGTGAGGGTCATGGTCAGTATATTTTGCCTGACCTTGAATAACATGTCTACCCAACCTATCTGGGAGTCACATTTGATCGGCGCATGACATGGAAAAGTCAGATTGAGAGAAACCGAATGAAAGCCAGAGAAAGAATGGCGATCATGAGGAAACTTGCTGGCACAAGCTGGGGAGCAGACGAAGGCATACTAAAGAAACTGTACACTGGAAGAGTGAGACCAGTTCTCGAGTATGGCATCGCGGCATGGACAACAGCAGCGAAGGCGAACTTCGATAAAGTTAACAAACTTCAAAACCAAGCCATGAGAATCATAACTGGTGGCATGAAGTCAACGCCAATTGTAGAACTTGAAAAGATTACAAAACTGCAATCCATGACCGACAGAAGAGACTGCAGAGCCCAGCTGCAGTCAGAGAAACTCCGAAGACTGACGGACCATCCAATGTACCAGAGGCTAAACAATTTGGGAACTGGGAAACTAAAGCGGAGAAACTTTGCAGAAATAGCCAAAGCAAAGATGCACGAAGATCCCATAAACGCACTAACAACACCAAAACCCATCACTACTGTACGAAAACCTACTTGGAGGCAGGATATATTTCCAGAGGTGGTAGAAAATATACCAGGTATTGCAAACAAAAACTGCCAGACCGAAAAAGAAAGGAGAGACACTACCTTAAGCTTCATAACGAAAAGCTACCCAAGCATGAACTGGACCCATGCATACACCGACGGTTCTGTAACAAACACTACACAGAACGGAGGGGCAGGAGCATTCCTGAACCTACCAAATGGCAGAAAAATAACACTGTCATTCGCTACTGGTAAGTACACGAGCAATTTCAGAGCAGAGGCAGAGGCACTGAGGGCGGCAGTGGAAGAAATGGTAACACACAGTGAAAATGAGAGCCATATAGTCCTGCTGACAGATGCTCTCGAAGTAGTCACAGCGCTAAAAAGCCAGAAAAACACTGAGCTTAATGACTTAAGAGCAGCACTCTGCAAACTGTGCCAACAGTCCGCACCAAAAAGGGTAGTGGTACAGTGGGTTCCGTCACACTGCAACATCCAAGGCAACGAGGAGGCAGACAGACTGGCAAAAGAAGGTGCAAGGCTACCACAAATAGATACCAGTATGACGTACGAAGAGTCAAAACGGCTTATCAAAGTCAGGTACATGTCCAAATGGGAAACCGAACATACTGGTTACACCAAAAACGATGCCTATTACCAGTTGAACCGAAGAGAGCAGGTCGTTGTCTTCAGACTTCGCACTGGCCACAACAGACTGAGGTACCACCTCTTCAACAAATTGAAGATAGGGTGTACCGACGAATGCCCGTGCGGTACTGGTAAAATGACCACTGAACATCTGCTGCAGAACTGCCCGACATACGAGGATCAGAGAGAGCAGATGTGGCCATTGCCAGTGGAACTGCAAGACAAGCTCTATGGTAGTGGCGAGAGTCTCAGGATGACCGCCGCTTTTTTCGAGAAAATAATGGTTACTGTCTGACTGTGTACGCAGAAGAAGAAGAAGAAGAATAACATGTCTGATCAGTATATTTTGCTTGACCTTGAATAACATCTCTGATCAGCATATTTTGCTTGACCAGACGTTAGTCTTCCTCCCCTTGTTTAGTCAGTGTTATCTTCACATTAAAGATCGACTGCAACTGATCTCCAGCGCTCATGTTTCTTGCCTTGATGGTGAATCTGCCAGGTTTATCGCTATCCATCTTTGATGCAATCTTCCCTCTTATAGCGTTGTTTTTCTTTGGCACGTTTGCCTTCCACCTTCCCTTTTAGTATTGTTTTCCTGTATGCCTTTTAATGAGACCGAGACATCTGAACTGCCTGACTAAAGATTTCGTTCATCAATTCTATTTGCACCCTACATCACATTATCCTCGGCGTCTGTCCGAAGATGTGGCGTATGCAATGAAGATAATAATATTCTGTATGCGTGATGTTTTGCAAAGCTGTACCATTGTCGGCGTAGGTCTTTGGTCATTCCATCTCGTCATTGCATAGGTAGGCGACCCCGTGGACGTGTACAAGCATATGGCCAACAAAACGTTGTTCTACGTTTTCATCTGTTGTCAGGGTATGCGTACTACATGTCCAACCCAACAATGTTTGCGTGATATCGTTGTTTCCGCAACGCCCCGAAAAAAACGTTCGATGTTGAACTTCCTTGTTTCTGATCTTATCCCGTATCGACATTTTTAGTATGCGTAGTTGCATTACTCTCTGAGTGACTGAGTTAATCTGTTTTGAGCAAGTTCTACACTTAACATCCGTAAATCATTTATGGCTGTATTACAGTCTTTGTTAGTTTCCTCAATCAGTTTGATATAAATTTCAGAGATGCCCTGGTTTCTGAGAGCATTTACCACAACATTGGTCTCGATACTGTCAAAGGCTTTCTCGTAATCGATAAATTCGAGACAGGGTATGTGCAGTTCACGTGTGCACTCCATCAGTTGATTGATCGTATAGAGGTGGTCAATGATGACAAACCCTTTTCTGAATCCTGCCTTTTCTTGAGGTTGGTGTTCATCCAGTTATCTGTCGATTATGTTCGAACTGACTAGTGAATTTCGTGCACATTATTGGTAACAAGTAAATTGGACGGTAGTTCCCAAGATGTTCAGTATCTCTTTTTTGTGTGGATGATAACAGTCTTTGAGGACTTCCACTGTTCAGGAACTTGCACACCTAATTTCTCTTAAACTTCCTTATTTGCCTTTTTTCGCCATATTTCCGAATATCCGTTTAAAAAAAAAATCATAAATTCTTTTCTCCAACTGTCTGTTCATCGTTCACACTTACTTGCGATTTAGTTATAACAAGATTTGACCATCACTATTATCTTTCTGAAATCATGTTCGTATCCTTCATCCTACGTTATTATATTTCCAAGAAAGGAGAAGCTCTAGTCATGTTCTAGTATATGATTGTTTATTGTTATTTGTAGTGTAGGTTTCGTGTCTGCTTTGCTAATTATTAGTTTTCGTTTTCGCAGTGGAAATGCCAAATAAATAAATCTGACTTTTTCTCTTCTCTTGAATCAACAACGCCTGATACATCGAAGTGTTACTATTCCTTGCTCTACTATCGGGTTTTCGGTATCGATCGAGCAATGGTAATGTAGCAGAATAGTATAATTCAACTAATTTAGTTCAGATTGTTACTAAAATAAACATTTTGCTCTAATATGTTTCAAGATTTGTCTGAATTTCACCACACGTGTCTGAAAGGCTTGCTCTAAGATTAATCTAGCTGCAGTGTGTGGAACGTCAGCTCTAAGATTAATCTCACTGCAGTGTGTGGAACCTTAGCTCTAAGATTAATCTCACTGCAGTGTGTGGAACCTTAGATTTAAGATTAATCTCACTGCAGTGTGTGGAACCTTAGATTTAAGATTTATCTCACTGCATTGTGTGGAACGTTAGCTATAAGATTAATCTCACCCCAGTGTGTGGAACGTTAGCTATAAGATTAATCTCACCCCAGTGTATGTAAAGCTAGTTCTAAGATTAATCTCACCCCAGTGTATGTAAAGCTAGTTCTAAGGCTAATTTCACCGTAGAGTGTGGAAGGTTAGCTCTAAGATTAATCTCACCGCAGTGTCTGGATGGCTAGCTCCAATATTAATCTCACGGTAGAGTGTGTAATGCTAGCTCTCAGATTAATCTCATCGCAACGTGTGGTAATCTAGCTATTAGATTAATCTCACTAAGGCATGCCCGGCATAGTACTATTTTAGCAATTAATAAGTGTAGGCCAACTTTTCAAGCATTACCTTCCATGGATACATCCATGAAAGAGGCAAAATGTTGAAATATCTCAGCAAAACCTTTGATCACATACCGTCCATATAGATTTAACAGTACATATATTAAAGCTTGACCTGACAGCACTTGGAAGGCACCTTTCTCTTTTAGCATAAATTGTTAGCTGCGTTTCTTGTTTTCTGTTGTTTTAAATCAATACATTTGTACGCCTATACACTGGAAATGAAGATTTGTTATGTTTGTGATGGAATTAATTTATATTGATTTCCCCAAGAATATGAAAGGTTATCAATTAATAAACCAAAGCACGTTGCTCCTCTCGGTACATGGCCTATGGGCCATTGACATCATCTCGCCAGCATAGATGGTCCTGGGCTGTTCTGTCTATCTTTTCTCCCTCCAGGTGTAAGCTTTAATCTTTGTTCCTTTTCACATTCTTTCTCCGTGTATTTTAAAATCTTTCTCTCTTTCTCTTCCCTTGATGACTCCATGTAAGCGTCTGTCTAGCTATGTTGGACAATGCCTTTGGTAGCAAATGTTCTATTCATCACCATTTTTGTTGCTTCATTTGTTATACCAATGGCTGTTGTTGGCCCCTTGTCCCCCCCCCCCCCCCCCACTTAATGTCCATTATGCGTCGTAGGCATCTGTCAAAGAAGTACTAGAGTCTTTGTTGTATAACCTTGATCGTTTTCTGTGTCTTCGCTCCATACAGTAACACCGATGATACACTGCGTAGAATATTATAATATGTAGGAATCTTGATTTCTCTTGATCTACATATTTTGTTTTTGTCAGAAATGATATTCTTGTCTATTCTATTCTGGCCTTTATATCTACGTCTGTACCCCCTGCATCTCGCAATCGCTCCCTTGTCCGTGACTTGCCACTGGGGTCGGGCGGCTAGCGACGAGAGAGTGATGATGAAAAATAGCGCACTTAATCCTTACTAAAAATAACGCTAGCAACATAAATTATGCCATCATCGTCTTCGATGGACGGCGGCCTTTGCCTTTGTCTTGTACCTCCTGATGTTTAAAAGTGTGCTGCCAAATACGTAACGACGTTCACTTCTTGCAAGTGATTTCCCCATGCATTAGTGGCTCTTTACTGATAGTGTTGCCTGGTTTTCTTCATGTTGATATTCAATCCCAATTTGGCTGGCTGTTCTTTCACCCTAACAAGTTGATCTTGCCTTTGGCTATAACTGAGGGATACAATTACCAGACCATCTGTGTAGTCCAGGTCCTCCAATTGTGAACATAGTGTCCACTGAATACCACTTTTTTTCCTTCCACTGATTTCTTCATTATGCAATAAATATTCAACAAGAACAGGAAAGGTGAGAGCAGGCATCCTTACCTCACCCCTGTTTGCACTATGAGCCTGTCAGTCAGTGCTAATTCATGTACCACTCTACTAACTGTATCTTCGTATACATTTCGTATGAAAGTTTTGATGGTATCCCATAATGTCTTAACAGTTGTCATAGCGTACCTCGATCCAGACTATGATCTGTACATAATCTTCACTGGCGAAATCCGAGCGAAATACTGTCTCTTCCTCTCGGATCTTCCTGTCTACTTCCGCTTTTAATATGTTTCAACAATCCAATGAATAGTTTACCCAGTTTTCAACGATATGATCAATCTGAATCGTTTATTTGTTGGATCGATTTTGCCACTGTTCTCTTCAATCAATAAACTCTATGCACAGTTTCTGGTGCACAGATAATCTTCAACAAAGCTCGCTGTTTGTCAATAGAACGAGCGCAAACACGTACAAAAAAAAATTAGAACTACTGCTGACCAATCAACAGGGAAGAAACATGGTACCTAGTGTGCTTCTTCATCTTTGTTTAGGAGGAGCTGAAACTGGTCTATAAAACTAAATGCTTGGGCACAGGAATTCATTCGAGAGACAGAGCTTACGAGGGGGTGGGGGGTTACCTCACTATACATCAAGGGGCACTTGCACTTCTGCCCCAGTAGTCTTCTTTGTTATTGGTTTGTACAGGAGAAAATCTGATCACTTCGAGTGAGAACATTTGTCGTGGTACGAAAAAGGGTTCTGGTGAAATCTCGGAATGCAAATCCCAAATGTATCGTTGTCGGAAAAGGAGACGCACCATAAAAACCCTAAGGGAACTCGTTCTCTCAGAACGGATGTAACACGGGCAACAGAGGGACACGTCTCAAAGCTTGGAAACTGTTATTCAGTCCAAGAGTGAGTTACACTTTGAGCCTCATGCGGGAGCTCATTTGAACCCATGTGATAAGATTTTGTCTTACTTTATAATTCCTTCAACCAGAGAGCGGCAGATTTATCACAACACTGATGGGCTGCAGGAACGTCAGAGGCAACGAATTAGCTAGTTAGCCAGTAATTTAAAACAAGATTTGTATAGAGTGTCATATATATTAAGTTAGTCTACCGAACTGGGTTCAGAATTACAGAAACTCCATTCAAGCTCATGGCCAACATTCCACGAGAAAGAAAGATGTATTGATATTTAGTTAGTTTAGTTTAGTTTTAACCATGTTGTAGCAAATACTTTTGTAAATAAATGAATTATCTTGCTTTTATACTCACATAACTTTTTAGTTTTTCTGATGTTGAAGTCGTAACGTATTGGATTGAATGTTTTAATAGTCAGAAATGAATACTAGCTCTTTCACAATCGGATAAAGTATTTACAAGATGGCGACTTAGACTGAGGTGAGTTAGAGTAGATGGTTCTTTAATTCATGGGTTCACACAACCCACCAGTAACCGAGAGTCTTGCTGGCTTGCTGGGTGTGGAACAACCTTCTGATTTTATATGGCTTGGATTCGTTCATTCTTAACCTCTCACTACCAAACACTGAAATGGCTTAAGTAGCAGAATGTAGTCCAGAGAACGGAATGCGTTGTGTCGTAGTTTACAACTTGACGTCGATATTTGCACCTTTCGGTCCAACACATCCGACTTCAGCAAGCATTTTTTGAGTACCGGGTAAACATTCTCTCTTCGATCCCTTCTTCTTAGCCAGTCTGCCCTGCTGCAGCCTGTTATCCAGGATCAACGCGTGGAGGTGTAGAAGGGTCTTGGCAGCTTTGGTTTGCTAGCCCTGACGCTAGCAATCAGCTATGGGTCGCTGACCACTGCAGCTCATGTGCTGCTCAGCATCTTGATCCCTGATTTTATATGAAACGATTAGAAACAATTCATTATATGATACAATGGTTTAAACACGTGACTAACACGCTTACCTGGGAATGGAATCGGAGTACGAAAACAACTTAGGTGAGGGGTCGGGGGGGGGGGGGCGGGGGGGGGGGGTGTCAATTCCTTTCTTATCTGCCTTTATTTCCATAACTCCAAGCCATGTATTTAGTTACAATTGGGTGAACTTTGACTTGCCGATACTTGCAGCAATGCGGGAATGAAGCGAGAAGAAAGCTCTTTAATTACTTAAATAATTCATAATGGCTATATATTAGGCACTTAGCTTTAAGATTAATCTCACCGTAATCGGGAAGGCTAGCTCTAAGATTATTCTCTTCGCAGTGTGGAAGGCTAGCTCTAAGATTAATCTAATCGTAATGTGTGGAGGGCTAGCTTTCATATTAATCTAACCGAAGTGTGGAAGACTACCTCTGAGATTAATCTAACCTTAGTTTTTAAGGCTAGGTCTAAGAATATTCTAACCGTGGTGTGAAAGACTAGATCTAAGATTATTCTCGCCGCAGTGCGGAAGACTAGCTCCAAGAATAATCTCACCGTAGTGTGTGTTCGGGTTGCTTTCACATTAATCTCACCGTAGTGTGTGTTCGGCTTGCTTTCACATTAATCTAATCGTAGTTTCGGAAGGCTAGCTCACAGATTAATCGCATCGCATTGTGTTGAATGCGTTGGCGCTGGCGTCAGACATGTAGATTGAGGTGTGACTGCATAGTAATGTACAATACGATACCAGCACGGCAGACTCTACTACATGTCGGATAAAAATGGACTAGGGATGGTATGGTCAACATCACATGGCCACCTTTATTTTCCCAGATCATTCTAGTATCCAAATTTTGAGAGTTTGTAGATCCTCTGAGCTGTTTAGCGATAATGAAAAATACCGCACAAACTGGAGACGGAACCCCGATCGCTCAACTGGGGACCGAGCCCCGATCACTCAACTAGGAAGCTAGCGCATCAACTACTGTGCTACTACGACCAAGACCATAGTTAAAGCCAGCTTCAGTTGGAAATGGGATGATCAACACCGCTACTTCCTACAATAAGACAGCTACTTTAATTTAACTATAGAAGAACAAGTCACACCTTTAGACTAAGAACTGGGAGTTACAGACTCAATGGTTATATTTACAACAAAATAAGGAATGGGACAGATGACAAGTGTCCTTGTGGGGACCATACCATGACCGTAGAACACTTTCTGCATAGCGGCATGTTCACACAGGAAAAGGGAATACTACTGGTCTCACGAGACAGATGTGAGACAACAGCTTTAAGGAGATAAAACAGCCTTGAAAACAATTTTGTCCTTTGTCAAGGGAAATTAGAACCTTGATGTAACAAGAAAAATACTGACTGCCAGTGACAAGAAAAATACTGACTGCCGGTGACAAGAAAAATACTGACTGCCGGTGACAAGAAAAATACTGACTGCCGGTGACAAGAAAAATACTGACTGCCGGTGACAAGAAAAATACTGACTGCCGGTGACAAGAAAAATACTGACTGCCGGTGACAAGAAAAATACTGACTGCCGGTGACAAGAAAAATACTGACTGCCGGTGACAAGAAAAATACTGACTGCCGGTGACAAGAAAAATACTGACTGCCGGTGACAAGAAAAATACTGACTGCCGGTGACAAGAAAAATACTGACTGCCGGTGACAAGAAAAATACTGACTGCCGGTGACAAGAAAAATACTGACTGCCGGTGACAAGAAAAATACTGACTGCCGGTGACAAGAAAAATACTGACTGCCGGTGACAAGAAAAATACTGACTGCCGGTGACAAGAAAAATACTGACTGCCGGTGACAAGAAAAATACTGACTGCCGGTGACAAGAAAAATACTGACTGCCGGTGAACTGTCTGCAGCATTCCCTATGTTAAACAGAGTGAACAATTAGGGTCTGAGCAGCTGATGTGAAGATGAAGAAAATTACGGTTTAAGTGACCAATTATTTACTTCATTGCCCTTTCATAGATATCTGCAAGCCAAGTATCTATTTACAGCTGGGTAGACATTAGGATGTCGAGTCTTGGAATTACGAGAGAAAAAAGCGCTATATTTAGCCAAATTGTTCATAGTGGCCGAATGGGGTGACGTATCTTCTTTAATTTTGGACATCCCCATATCAAGAAAGGTATGTACATGTTGCGTGTGTATAAACCAGTATATATGTTGCACTTCTGTTTGTACGTATGTATCTTATATGTATGTTAACGTATGTGGTGTATGTATGTGTATCTGTGCACGAATTGTAAAAAGAACTGTGTGCTTTTGTGTATTCATGTTGACCACTTCCTATTTTGCCTACTCCGTTAGAGCTGGCATTTTGTGGTTATTATTACTCACACATCCCTGGCCAGTTTTTCTAAGAAATGCCCATGCCAAATTCGTAAAGTATAAATGTTATGCTATTTTTTGTTGCTGTGACTCAAGATGTGTGTTTATCTGTGTTGTTCTATGTCCCCGAAGAAGACGTTGTGGCGGCAACGCAATTTTCATTAGGTTTCTGCTTCAGCCAATCAACTGAGCCATCCATGATTTGCTATGGTAAAAATGTCAAAATCTGGCCCGGGAAAGTTTGCATTTTATAGTTAAAGATGCTCGGTCCATTATGTTCTTGTTTCCTTGGTGAGCACGAATAGCACCTATAGATATAGAGGTGGTATATTTATAACGCGCGTCTGCTTATTGAGGAAACCGAATGGTTTCGAGGCTTACCTGCCGACAATGATGGCTGTGGTTCGATGAACAGGTATGGCATATGTTGTTTTTCTGTTTGGGGTGAAGTAAACCAAGAAGACGACAAGGCTAATGTCTGGTCAGGCAAGAAACGCTGATCAGACAATGTTAGCCAGAGCCAGGAGAAATATACTGGCCAAGACCCTCACCTGACCTCCTCGTTGGTTTTTTTGGAAACAGGCTGTTGTCGAGGACAACAGCCAGGCTAACAAGGTGAGATTCGACGTGATTCCCGTAGTAGTGAGCAATACGCAGATGAAGCAAAGCATAGCACAACCGTCTGGAGGACCCCTGTCTACCTTCATCAGCACGCTCCGGATTTGAGGAAAGCTACGACAACCCGCCACTTAACGTCTTTAAGGCGCACAAAAGAGTAAGCCTACTCATTGTGGGCAATCAACAATAACAACAATATAGTCAGCACACAACGTGGCGAAGCAGCGACGCATCGGTCTGTAAGACATCTGCCTAAATACATCCCTCGAATACCCTAGCAATGGGATAAAGTTGTAGGGCAGTTGTTATTTTCTTTATTTACAACGTGCACCTCAAAAACAATATTTAGTTTGCAGAGTGGAACACGATAGAGTAATGACTGAGAACTTTGGGGTACAGACAGGAGTGAGACAGGGATGAAACAGGAGTGAGACAGGGATGAAACAGGAGTGAGACAGGGAGGAAATACGAGTGAGACAGGGATGACACAGGAGTGAGACAGGGATGACACAGGAGTGAGACAGGGATGAAACAGGAGTGAGACAGGGAGGAAATACGAGTGAGACAGGGATAAAACAGGAGTGAGACAGGGAGGAAATACGAGTGAGACAGGGATGAAACAGGAGTGAGACAGGGATGAAACAGGAGTGAGACAGGAATGAAACAGGAGTGAGACAGGGATGAAACACGAGTGAGACAGGGATGAAATACGAGTGAGACAGGGATAAAACACGAGGGAGACAGGGATGAAACAGGAGTGAGACAGTGATGAAACAGGAGTGAGGCAGGAATGACACACGAGTGAGACAGGGATGAAACACGAGTGAGACAGGGATGAAATATGAGTGAGATGGATGAAACACGAGTGAGAGGGATGAAACAGAAGTGAGACAGGAATGACACAGGAGTGAGACAGGGATGAAACAGGAGTGAGGCAGGAATGACACACGAGTGAGACAGGGATTAAACACGAGTGAGACAGGGAGGAAATACGAGTGAGACAGGGATAAAACACGAGGGAGACAGGGATGAAACAGGAGTGAGACAGTGATGAAACAGGAGTGAGACAGGGATGAAACAGGAGTGAGACAGAGATGAAACAGGAGTGAGACAGGGATGAAACAGGAGTGAGACAGGGATGAAACAGGAGTGAGACAGGGATGAAACAGGAGTGAGACAGGGATGAAACAGGAGTGAGACAGGGATGAAACAGGAGTGAGACAGGGATGAAACAGGAGTGAGACAGGGATGAAACAGGAGTGAGACAGGGATGAAACAGGAGTGAGACAGGGATGAAACAGGAGTGAGACAGGGATGAAACAGGAGTGAGACATGGATGAAACAGGAGTGAGACAGGGATGAAACAGGAGTGAGACAGGGATGAAACAGGAGTGAGACAGGGATGAAACAGGAGTGAGACAGGGATGAAACAGGAGTGAGACAGGGATGAAACAGGAGTGAGACAGGGATGAAACAGGAGTGAGACAGGGATGAAACAGGAGTGAGACAGGGATGAAACAGGAGTGAGACAGGGATGAAACAGGAGTGAGACAGGGAGGAAACAGGAGTGAGACAGGAATGAAACAGGAGTGAGACAGGGATGAAACAGGAGTGAGACAGGGATGAAACAGGAGTGAGACAGGGATGAAACAGGAGTGAGACAGGGATGAAACAGGAGTGAGACAGGGATGAAACAGGAGTGAGACAGGAATGAAACAGGAGTGAGACAGGGATGAAACAGGAGTGAGACAGGGAGGAAATACGAGTGAGACAGGGATGACACAGGAGTGAGACAGGGATGACACAGGAGTGAGACAGGGATGAAACAGGAGTGAGACAGGGAGGAAATACGAGTGAGACAGGGATGAAACAGGAGTGACACAGGGAGGAAATACGAGTGAGACAGGGATGAAACAGGAGTGAGACAGGGATGAAACAGGAGTGAGACAGGAATGAAACAGGAGTGAGACAGGGATGAAACACGAGTGAGACAGGGATGAAATACGAGTGAGACAGGGATAAAACACGAGGGAGACAGGGATGAAACAGGAGTGAGACAGTGATGAAACAGGAGTGAGGCAGGAATGACACACGAGTGAGACAGGGATGAAACACGAGTGAGACAGGGATGAAATATGAGTGAGATGGATGAAACACGAGTGAGAGGGATGAAACAGGAGTGAGACAGGAATGACACAGGAGTGAGACAGGGATGAAACAGGAGTGAGGCAGGAATGACACACGAGTGAGACAGGGATTAAACACGAGTGAGACAGGGAGGAAATACGAGTGAGACAGGGATAAAACACGAGGGAGACAGGGATGAAACAGGAGTGAGACAGTGATGAAACAGGAGTGAGACAGGGATGAAACAGGAGTGAGACAGGAATGATTTCTCCAACCCTTTATGTGTATGCTGGCAATGGATTGAATAATGAAAACATCAAACAAGGAAAAGAGAACTGGTATTCAGCGGGCAATATGGACACAGTTGGAGGACTTGGATTACACATATGATCCGAAATTGTTGTCACACAGTCATAACCAAATGCAGGAGAAACTTGACAGAACAATCAACCAAATGATAGGACGTGAAGGCAACCAAGCTGGCTAAAGTTAACTCCAAGGTATGTGTGAAAGGCGTCAATAACAGTCACTGAAACAACAAATTAAGAGAAGAAAATGCGCCTGGATAAGATTTGCATTCATCAAGACCAACATGGCTAGGCAGGTTTTAACGTAGAAACTGCAGGAGAGGCAAAAGACAGGAGGATCTAAAAATACATGAGAAAGAAAATGCGAGATGGAACTACGATTAAATGGTTACACCTGGACAGAGGTTGGGGATTTTCTGATTCGATGAGAGGCAGGGTCGTTTCTGATAGGAGCGGTGCATACTTGACAACAACGTCCTGTATCAGAATAGAGATCGAGGCAGTGACCGACTCTGAGGTGTTTATCTGGGATCTCTTCAATTAGGGCCGTAATAATCTCTGACTTGCAACCTTTGCTTTGGAAGGTGCAGAAGTGCTGGCTGCAGCATCAGTAGTCAGAGAGGAATCGACCCTCCGAAGTTTGTGTGGATCTATTGTACTGTCCATGCTGCAGTTTGAAAGAATGAACGAGCTGACAACCTAGCCTCAGGAGCAACCGTAGTTGGGGACATCGACAACAGACATAGGTGACATTTTGAAGTTTATCAAAGACATCTTCTGGAAGAAGACACTGCAGTTAACCTGTAATACACAGACAGTTTGAAACTTAGAGTTGGAACTTGGAGCTGGAACTTGGAGCTGGAACTTGGAGCTGGAACTTGGAGCTGGAACTTGGAGCTGGAACTTGGAGCTGGAACTTGGAGCTGGAACTTGGAGCTGGAACTTGGAGCTGGAACTTGGAGCTGGAACTTGGAGCTGGAACTTGGAGTTGGAACTTGGAGTTGGAACTTGGAGTTGGAACTTGGAGTTGGAACTTGGAGTTGGAACTTGGAGTTGGAACTTGGAGTTGGAACTTGGAGTTGGAACTTGGAGTTGGAACTTGGAGTTGGAACTTGGAGTTGGAACTTGGAGTTGGAACTTGGAGTTGGAACTTGGAGTTGGAACTTGGAGTTGGAACTTGGAGTTGGAACTTGGAGTTGGAACTTGCAGTTGGAACTTGCAGTTGGAACTTGCAGTTGGAACTTGGAGCTGGAACTTGGAGCTGGAACTTGGAGTTGGAACTTGGAGCTGGAACTTGGAGCTGGAACTTGGAGTTGGAACTTGGAGTTGGAACTTGCAGTTGGAACTTGCAGTTGGAACTTGCAGTTGGAACTTGGAATCCTCGTATTAAAAACAGGCATGTTGTTAACGTCTGTTGCCAGGTAACCAAAGGTGTCTTAAACAGGTGTTTTTTTAAAACTTTCTGCGGCTTACTAGGTCTGGTCAAGAGAACAAACTATTTAGGTAGATTTTTATCTAGAGGTTTTGAATTTTGTCCGAGCTGCGGCCGTTAAATCTACTCTTTTCGATTTCTAGCAACCAAGGGATTTTTAACGTGCTCGACACTGAACACGTGAGTCCGATCTCACTACCCATAGATCAGAATTTTACCAGAAGATCCCGGTCCGAACCGTGAATCAAACCCGCGACATCCGGCACACGAGGCGGACACCCTACCTCGAGACCACTAAATCATCACACAGCAGCATGATTTTGAAATCATATTCAGATCCAGCAGAAATGGAGACGGAGACAACGGTGCAGGAGTGTGCACAACCAGCAAGTTACTGTAATCATCAGTAGCTACACTATTTGCAATTTGCTGAGAGGGATTAAGTGCTTATATATCTACCTTTAGTGCAATGTGGTCAATTCTTAACAGAACAGAACCTGAAAAGAGGCAGAAAGTAGCACAGACGGTGAATGCTGGCGATATGCAGTCAATGTCCCATGTGCTGAAAAGAGCAATGGGTTTTGATTGATTGATTTATCGATTGACTGATTTATTTATTTCGAAATGAACTAAATATTGTATTTATAAAGAGGATACATTAAATAAAAAATTGCGTTGATTGTGTATTACCGTCTAAAGTGCGCAGTGCGTTTCAAGCCAATGGGATCTACGAATCTTTATGTGTATATGATGCGGCGCAGCAACAAACTGAAGCGACCAAGTGATACCCGGTTTGTAAGGAATAGAACCACTGGAATCCCCTTCTAGTCTTGTCATGAAATACAACTATAGAGACTGTAAATTGCACTAATAACCGTACCATGCACACCCACAGCTACTGAAACAGTCAGGGAGAGAAAACTAATGTTGTTATTGTTGTTGTTATTGTTGTTGTTATTCTTCCACCATAACCGATGAGGACTACTTTGTCAGCATTCACTGTTCGCGTAAGTTCGAAAACGCTATATAAGCCAATCTGAGCCCAGAATTATTTATTGCATTTAGTACAGACAAGTAAAACACCGCTTGCACCGAGGTTGAAGAAGAGTTGATGTGAGCAGACAGCTAAAACAATTTTGAGAGCTCAGAAAATAAAACTTACTCATCGTGGCTTTCAACGGCAACAACCGAAACTGCCACAGCAAGTGGCTATTTACAGGCTTCCTGTAAACGAGATCATACGTTTCTTTTGAGCGAAATGACGAATCATTATTATTTACAGTTGCAAGATGTATATTTCATAATCTATTTGTCTGTTTGCGCTCTATTGTTTCCTACCAGTGCATTATTCTGTAAGATAGTATACCTTCTTCTTATTCATCTTCCTTCGTTTTCAAATACCGCTACCAAGCTCCGAAAACGGCTTTGCAAGTAACAGGATGTAATCAATAGAACGTAATTCGTTGTGTCGCAGCTTACAGATTGACTTAATATTTGCACCGTTTGGTCTGACACATCCGACTTCAGCAAACATTTGGGTTATCAAGTTAGCCTTCCACCTTCAATCCCTTCTCCTTCGCCAGTCTGCCCTGTTGCAGCCTGTTAATCAGGATCGCAACGTAGTAAAGTAAAGTAAAAGTGAGTAGATGAGGAGAAAAGTCTTCGCAGCTCTGACGCTAGCAGCCAGCTTTGGGTCGCTGACTGCTACAACTCATGCACTATTCAGCATCTTCATCACTTATACCTTCTGATTAAACCAAATAATCTTGACTGGTTTTGTTTAAATATTCTTTTTAACCCACTCTTTTAAAAATAAATTACTACATGTCAACCTCCATTTCAAAAGCTTCAATTCTCATTTTCAACTGTTTATTGTTGATGATGTTGCTGGTGTCGTTGTCGCTGATGTCGTTCTTGCTGTTGCTGGTGCTGTTATTAAAACCACGTGTGCTTGAGTTAGTTTACCGCTTGACGTTGAGAAAGATGACTAACGTCTGGTCAGGTAAAACATACTGATCAGACATGTTAGTCAGGGTCGGGTAAAACATACTGATCAGACATGTTAGTCAGGGTCAGGTAAAACATACTGATCAGACATGTTAGTCAGGGTCAGATAAAACATACTGATCAGACATGTTAGTCAGGATCAACCAAAACATACTGATCAGACATGTTAGTCAGGGTCAGATAAAACATACTGATCAGACATGTTAGTCAGGGTCAGATAAAACATACTGATCAGACATGTTAGTCAGGGTCAGATAAAACATACTGATCAGACATGTTAGTCAGGGTCAGATAAAACATACTGATCAGACATGTTATTCAGGATCAACCAAAACATACTGATCAGACATGTTAGTCAGGGTCAGATAAAACATACTGATCAGACATGTTAGTCAGGGTCAGATAAAACATACTGATCAGACATGTTAGTCAGGGTCAGATAAAACATACTGATCAGACATGTCATTCGGGGTCAAGAAAAACATACTGATCAGACATGCTAATCAGGGTCAACCAAAACATACTAGCCAAGACCTTCACCTTGGCTTCCTAGAAACCCTATATGGAAACAGTCTGTTTTCATGACAGCCTGGCCAACGAGATAAGGGATCACGTCGATCCCCGTAGTTGTTAGCGACACGCAGATGAAACTGAGCATAGCACATCCGCCTTGGAGGACCCCGATCCACCTTTATCAGCACGCCCAGGATGCGAGGAAAGCTACTGCAACCCACCAGTTAATGTCTTTTTCAGGTCGTATGAACGAGTAACCTACTCCTTATGTGCATTCGCAAACAACAATCTCTTATCGTTACTACGGTGGCGGGTTACAGTTTCTCTCCTTACATCCCCAAGTGTACTTGAGAAGGTGGAGCGGGGTCCTCCAGGCTTTAGTGCAATGCGCGACTCTTCTGTAAGCTTACAACTATGGGATTACAATGTTCCCACCTCGTTGACTAGACTGCTTTTACACATCCTATTCGCAGGGAACGGAACGGTGACATGGGGTGGCGGTCTTGATCAGTATATGTCACATATTGATTGCTCATAAATCCCTATCACAAACGTTTTGTTGATCACACACAAAGCAAATTTTAAAACAATGACAAAACTATGTGTACCTTCAACTGTGAACACGCTCACATTCGGTAGGACCCTGATGAAGACCTTCGATTTGTCTAGCACCACAAACAAGTTCTTTATTGCTGGCTTGACAATGTCTGCCGTATCACATTTAAGTCTTCTGTGTTCAATAAGGTGGATGACCCCAACAACAGTATTTGACTGCAGTGGCTTGGAAATGTAAAAAGTATACTCTGGTTTTGGTATGTAAATTCCGGCGTGAATTTTCGTCCCTGAAATGCAAAACAAGAAAAAGGTAAAGATAGTGACATAAGTAGGATACTGCAGCTCAGGATAAAATCTTATAGACGTTATGTATTAGATCGCAGCTTTTTATGAACTCTATAAGTTAGGTACCGATTTAAACCAACTATCAACATGAGAAATATATTGACATCCAGGTCCATAATATTGAAACGAAAAATGAGAGCTATCAAGTGTTTTATATAAACACAAAAGGGGCTTGTCGTAAGACTTTACGCTGACTATGAAGGAGTAGGAGAAGACAGTCAAAATGTGGCACATATTTAGCTCAGTCAATTTGTACTGCACTTGAGAAGTATGAATTTCCCTCCTCGACGGGTTTACCCGGTCTGGTGCATGGTACAACACACGTTATCGACCGGATCTGCTATTGTAACGGTTTGTCAGAATAATGGAGAAATCAGAGGCCAGAATTGTGATAAAATGCTTGGTGTTAGGACAAAACACCTACAGAAATACACAGGGAGATGGAACCAGTGTTTGAGGAATGCTGTCCTGCGTATGCTTCTATAAAAAACTGGCATAGGCAGTTTAAGTGTGACCGTTATAATATTGCTGATCTTCCAAGATCAGGTAGACCATCTTCAGAGTGCAGCGATGAAAATGCTGCAAGAGTGAAGAAAATCATTGACCAGGGAAAGAAAAAATGACAATTTTCGAATTTCTTTCAAACGGTATGTGATGGGAGCGGCGTTCTGTAAAGTACAAGCTACATGATGATTAAAAACATCTAAAATATACAGACTCAGAAGGCGGAATTGTCTTAAACTTAAATTTTAGTGGGTGGTAAGAAAAATGTACCCTCACAAAAGTGATAAAACTGGGTGACAGGTATACAATGGCTGACGCGCCCTGATTTAGACAGACTAGATAAAAAAAATGTGAAGTGAAGTTTATCCAGAGGCTATACCTCACTCTATACGCGGTGTAACCCAGTGTCCTGGTATGTATTTGTCTTTCGCCTCACTCTATACACGGTGTAACCCAGTGTCCTGGTATGTATTTGTCTTTCGCCTCACTCTATACGCGGTGTAACCCAGTGCCCTGGTATGTATCTGTCTTTCGCCTCACTCTATACGCGGTGAAACCCAGTGTCCTGGTATGTATTTGTCTTTCGCCTCACTCTATACGCGGTGTAACCCAGTGTCCTGGTATGTATTTGTCTTTCGCCTCACTCTATACGCGGTGTAACCCAGTGTCCTGGTATGTATTTGTCTTTCGCCTCACTCTATACGCGGTGTAACCCAGTGTCCTGGTATGTATTTGTCTTTCGCCTCACTCTATACACGGTGTAACCCAGTGTCCTGGTATGTATTTGTCTTTCGCCTCACTCTATACGCGGTGTAACCCAGTGTCCTGGTATGTATTTGTCTTTCGCCTCACTCTATACGCGGTGTAACCCAGTGTCCTGGTATGTATTTGTCTTTCGCCTCACTCTATACGCGGTGTAACCCAGTGTCCTGGTATGTATTTGTCTTTCGCCTCACTCTATACGCGGTGTAACCCAGTGTCCTGGTATGTATTTGTCTTTCGCCTCACTCTATACGCGGTGTAACCCAGTGCCCTGGTATGTATCTGTCTTTCGCCTCACTCTATACGCGGTGAAACCCAGTGTCCTGGTATGTATTTGTCTTTCGCCTCACTCTATACGCGGTGTAACCCAGTGTCCTGGTATGTATTTGTCTTTCACCTCACTCTATACGCGGTGTAACCCAGTGTCCTGGTATGTATTTGTCTTTCGCCTCACTCTATACACGGTGTAACCCAGTGTTCTGGTATGTATTTGTCTTTCGCCTCACTCTATACGCGGTGTAACCCAGTGTCCTGGTATGTATTTGTCTTTCGCCTCACTCTATACGCGGTGTAACCCAGTGTCCTGGTATGTATTTGTCTTTCGCCTCACTCTATACGCGGTGTAACCCAGTGTCCTGGTATGTATTTGTCTTTCGCCTCACTCTATACGCGGTGTAACCCAGTGCCCTGGTATGTATCTGTCTTTCGCCTCACTCTATACGCGGTGAAACCCAGTGTCCTGGTATGTATTTGTCTTTCGCCTCACTCTATACGCGGTGTAACCCAGTGTCCTGGTATGTATTTGTCTTTCGCCTCACTCTATACGCGATGTAACCCAGTGTCCTGGTATGTATTTGTCTTTCGCCTCACTCTATACGCGGTGTAACCCAGTGTCCTGGTATGTATTTGTCTTTGGCCTCACTCTATACGCGGTGTAACCCAGTGTCCTGGTATGTATTTGTCTTTCGCCTCACTCTATACGCGGTGTAACCCAGTGTCCTGGTGTGTATTTGTCTTTGGCGTCTCTCGTGGCCCGAGTAATATTCGTCCCAATTATACGGCAGGTCTCGTTTACGTCGTCTATCCATCTTTTTCGCGGTCTACCTCTTGCCCTTCTCCCTGATGTTTTTATGTAGAAGGTTGCATGAAAAATGTGGTCAGTATTCTCACAATGTGGCTAAATAATTCATTCTCTGTTGCTGGATGTACTGTAGGCAGGGAATTGTTCCAACCTTTTCCCGAATACTCATATTTGGGATTCTGTATTTTGAGGTGTTATTAGTGACCTTTCAAGGGCACTGCATTTTGTGGGTGACCACCTTTCGTTTCTAGACCATGCCTGGCACTTGCAGCAAAGGGTTGGGATGAAGATACTATTCATCATCTGCCTTTTTGCTTTGAAATAAATCTTGGGGTGTCTTAGTAGACATCTGGTAGGTGACAGCGTTTGCCCTCTGCTCTCACGTCTCTGTATTTCTGTCGAGTCTGCCATCCTCAGTAAAAACAGTACCCAAATAATTAAATTCGTGTATCTGCTTTCTTTTTATTTGATTCGCATGAATATCAATTGTGGTGTGCGGTCTACATATATTCATTTGCCTGTCAACTGATTATTTAAAACAGCATCAGAAAAAAGTTTTTCTTCTTCTTCTTCTTCTTCTACTTCTTCTTCTTCTGCGTTCGTTCTTAATCTCCCGCTACCAAGCCCTGAGCAAGGCTTTGCAAGTAGCAGGATGTAGTCCTGAGAACGGAATGCGTTGTGTCGCTAGTTTACAGTTTGACTGCGATATTTGCACCTTTCTGTCCGACACATCCGTCTTTTGCAGAAGAATAATGTTAATACCACGTGCTTGTAATGTAAATAATAATGTATTACTGGTGTTCGTTAGTTCATCGATTAATAGAGACAGGGGAACATTCTATTTGATGAGATATTGAGTATGTATCACTTATATAAATAAAACCATTCATTGTTTTATATTCTGAACAAATTGCCCGCGTTGAATATTTAGATTGTCAGATAATTTAGAATAAACAAGATGGGGAGAATTCGGTGTGTTAACTATAAAGTCAAAGGGAGTTAACCTGTTGCACCATTTTATTTGTTTTTTTAGTTTAAAGTTTAATGAAAACTAGTTTCAATGTTTACGTTCAGTGTGATTGCATTTAACCACATCAATAATTACCTCAATGGGCAAAAATTTAATTTATTTTTGAAGTATTATATGACAGTATTATTTTTTTCTACCTTCGAGGGTTCTACATAGATGTCTGCCTTTAATTCTCATTGCAGACTTGCTTAGTACGTGTATTTCTCTCTTCTCACCTCACTGTTTCATTTGACGCTGTCCTACAGCCACACTCTTGCACAACTTTCACACGCGTCCTCATGGTGAGGCCCTTCCATTGCACTTTGGTTGGGCTGGCTTCTGAGGGCGCACAAACGTAGCATATGTACATACAGACGCACACATGCATCCAAGCACTGGTGTATGCGTCCTGATATCGCCCAATGGACTACGGTCTTAGGTGAAATGGCGCGCCTCCGCCAGTTGAAACTAGTGAGGCAAACATCTAAGTAACAACAACAACTTAGCGCGTCAAATTTATGTTCAATCCCATTTCTTGATTTCAATGGGCAATGACTTCATCCACAGTGTTATATAGGGGACTCTGTCAAAACTAACTATGTTTAAGGGTCTTTATATTACCGAGTGCATGTAAACATTTAAACACGAGGACACAAAATGTCAATCGCTCGAGGCTCTTCAAAGTGACACATCGTCATTGTCAAAGAAAACTGCCTTAACTAGAGCTCGAAGAATATTCCAGACGAGACTGTGGAAGTTACATGATTCCTGGCTAGGCAGACGAAATCGATACATTTGCTGTGCGACTTGACCACACAATGTTTTAAAAGACCCTGGAAACACTTTATGGTCCACAGTTCTCTGGTAACTTTCCAGTTCGAAGCGCCGATGGTTTGCTGAAAACAGAGAAAGCTTAGATCTTCAACAGGTGGGCTGAACATTTGTGAAACATACCTTATAGTCTTACATCCATAAATGAAGAGCCCCATGTAGAAATGAACATGGTCATGCAATGAATCTATTACTGTAGATGAAATAAACACGGTCATGAAAGCTTTTTCTACTGGAAAAGTTCCACAAGAAATGAAGGATGCGTCGATAGCACATATCTACAAGAGAAACGGTAATCGACAGGAGTGTGACAATCACTGAGGGATTTCGCTATTTTCTGTTCCCGCCAGAACATGGTGCGCGCACTGCTCAATCGCCTGAACAAACAGCTTGAGCTAGATGATCACATTCCAGAATGCAGTGTGGATTCAGTTGGTCGATAAACTGTAGACATGATATTTGCAGCGCGTCAGCCATTCCAGAATGCAGTGTGGGTTTAGTTGGTCGAAGAACTGTACATGATATTTGCAGCGCGTCAGCTACAGGAAAAGTGTTGAGAACAAATCCGTTATCTGTATACTGCATTCACTGACCTCACAGAAACATTTGATACAGTCAGCAGAGGTGAGCAATAGCAGATCATGTACACATTCTGTTCTCTAGAAAATGTGTCACCATGGTGAAACTGCTCCACGAGGACATGTACGTATGTGTACTTGACAGCGGTGACACGTATACGTCAATCGAGGTCAACAACGGCGGAAAACAGGGATTTGCACTTGTCCCGACCCTGTTCAGCATGAACTTTTAAGCTATGCTGACGGACGCCTTCAAAGATACCAATTATGGCACACAAATCAAGTACCGCATGAATGGGGGACTATTGAATCCCCGCAGACTGGATACGAAGACCAAGGTGATGCGCGACACGATATGCGAACTCTTGTTTGCGAATGACTGTTAGTACACAGTAACATTACCAAACTGAGGTACCATCTATTCAATAAACTGAAGATGGGTGGTACTGAAGAATGCACCTGTGGTACAGGAAAAAATGACCGCTGAACATCTGCTGCAAAATTGCCCGACATACGAGGACCAGAGAAAGCACACGTGGCCATCACTAGTGCCAACACTAGACAAGCTCTATGGCAGTGTCGACAGCCTCAGGATGACTGCTGCTTTCTTCGAACAAATTCAAGTTGACATCTGACAGCGTACGAAGAAGAAGTAGAAGAAGAAGAAGAAGGACTCAGAAAAACCGGCTTAGAGTGTTGAGAAAAGTAAAAAATTTGAGGTGATTTAATACAGGTCTATAAGAAATCAACGGAAAGGATATATTAGACTAACAAATTTGTCAAAGTGCAGCCGCTACAAGGACAAGAGTGTACAGGTACAAGTTAATTCAAGAATTATCCAAATTATATTATAGGCATTATTATCTTTACTCAGAAAAAGGTGAATGGTTGTAATGCATTGCCACTTGAAATAGTGGCGACAGGGTCAGTTGATGTTTTAAGAAATATAGTGGATTTACGAATTCAATTTTAGATCAAGCGGAGAAGAACTTTTGTATACTGGTTTAATCTTTTGAACCAGTATAAAGAAGTAAAGTTAAGTATATAGGTCATCCAGTCACAAAACAATCGGTTTTATAACCAATCTTCCTCCCTTGTTCTATCTCACGTGTTTTCAAAAGCTTGCACTCATCTTAAATGTTAAGAAGATATGTTATCTCTGGTTATCGCTAACACCATTACAACTGAAAAGGACATTAAGTGGCAGGTTGCAATAGCTTTCCTACCATCCTGGGGGTGCTAATGAAAGTGAACCAGGGTCCTCCATGCGGTTGTGCTATGCTTGGCTTCATCTGCATGTCGCTCACTTCTACGGGGACCACGTCGATCTCTTAACCTGTTAGCCAGGCTGCCATGAAAACAATCCGTTTCCAAGGAGGGCTACGAGGAAGCCGAGATGAAAGTCTTGATCAGTATTTTTTTCCTGACCCTAACTAACACGTATGATCAGTATGTTGTGCCTGAACAGATGTTAGTCTTCCTCCCCAAGTCAAAGAGGTAAATAAACTCAAAAGTGGCACAAAGACAAAACAGTTTGAGAATCATTGCTTTAAGTGACGAAACGATAAAACTTATTAAATTACTGCAAATGTTTTCTAGTATATTTCCTGCCTAGGTATCTCGGGATGATTCTGAGAGACAACGGGATAGATGGCTACTGCATCTACCCGCTTGCATGTCATAAACGGCGGCTGAAGAAAGTTACGCATTTGTTTAGCAGCCCCATCACGCAAAAATACGATGTATCTATCTTGCTATTTGCACAAAACATGAGTTGTGTTTGGATAATGCGATCCTAGTATTGTATTGGTGTAATCATGTCCAGGTACGTAATACTGCTAGAATTAATCCGATATTTTATATAATCTGAAGTAATTTTTTCATGTTTAATATTTAGAGAGGGTGTAGGTAATTGAGTCGGTAACTATTTACTATAATGGATTTAACCTGCTAGAAGAAGAAGAAGAAGAAGAAGAAGAAGAGGAAAAAGAAGAAGGAAGAAGAAAGAAGGAAAGATGGAAAGAAGAGAAGGAAGAAGAAGAAAAAGAAGAAGAAAGAATACGGAAGAAGGAGGCAGAAGAAGGAAGAAAGAAGGAAGAAGGGAGAAGGAAGAGGAAGAAGAAGAGAGAAGAAGCAAAAGAAGTAGAAACAAAAAATTAACAGCTGAAGAAGAAGACTAAAAAAAAGTAGAAAAAGAAGACAATATAACCAAAAAAAGAAGAAAAACAAAAAACATGAAGAATAAAAACAAGCATAAAAATAAGGAGAAGTAGAGGAACAAAGGTGAAGATGAACAAGAACAAGAAGAATAAGGGGAAGAATAGGAAAATAAAGAGGACGGTAATTCTCCCACTCCCACGTTTTTCTACATATTCCTCACTTTGAATTTCATAAAACTGTCCAACAACCACACTCTTACACAACTCTAACACAATAACTCTGTCCAACAACCACACTCTTACACAACTCTAACACAATAACTCTGTCCAACAACCACACTCTTACACAACTCTAACACAGTAACTCTGTCCAACAACCACACTCTTACACAACTCTAACACAATAACTCTGTCCAACAACCACACTCTTACACAACTCTAACACAATAACTCTGTCCAACAACCACACTCTTACACAACTCTAACACAATAACTCTGTCCAACAACCACACTCTTACACAACTCTAACACAGTAACTCTGTCCAACAACCACACTCTTACACAACTCTAACACAATAACTCTGTCCAACTCTAACACAATAACATTTTTCCTGACCCTGACTAACAGGTCTTATCAGTATGTTTTGACTGAACAGACGTTAGCCTTCCTCCCCATATAAAATACTTATTAAACAGCTTTGCATCAGTACATTATTGTAGTTTAAATCCTTTAACGAAAGTCACTTTTAACTTTCCACATTTTCATGTGCAAACTATTATAATGGTCTCACTTTTGATGATTCGTTACGTCAGTTTTCTTTCTCGTTATACCGCTGAGCGGCGTGGGGAGCTTAATACGCCTGTCCTGCTCCAAGTGCACTGGATCCTTCATTGTGAGCCGTGTTGTTGCATAATCAATACAATGTCATATATCCACCTGCCTCGTTTTCGTCCTCTTGCCGTGTAGCCAGATCTACCAGCGTTGTAAGCCATTAGTGGACGTTTGTGAGAGTACATTCCTTTGAGATTGATCGAACCAGTGTATTTTATGCCTGGAAATGTATTCTGCGCAAGGCGTAGTGCTGAGTACACTTCGAATTTCTTCGTTGCAAAGTCTGTTTCTACTGGTAACACTGATGATCTTCCTCAAACATTTCACATGTCGAAAGTCTGCTGAACATGTTTGGAACTGGCTGCACAGAGCGGCAGTACGAGGGTCGTTCAGTAAGTATCCGGACTGATGTAATTTCTAGACAACAATGAGAGATGAATTTAAAGGATCTGTACCATTTTTTAGTCACTATGCAGTCACCTGCCACTGCAAGATATTTCTCCCATCTGGATACGATCTTCTGTATTCCGGCAGCGAAGAATTATGTTGGCTGGTTCCTGAGTCATTGGAGAACTTCCTGTCGCACTTCGTCATCAATGTGAAGCTTTTGTCCATCGAGTTGCACTTTCAGAGGTGGAAAAAAGTAAAATCCTTATGGCCAAGTCTGTACTGTAAGACCAATGATAGATGTCAATAACTGCCACAGTTTTTCAGCTGTTTTGAGTCATTCGTTGTCGTTTTGGAGAAGAACTTTTTTGTAAAAATTATATTGTTTCGACACCCATCGACAGGAAACTGTGTATACAATGAGATGATTCATGCTGATATTATTCACATAATTTGTGCTTATACCAGTAACCATGGCGACTTCGCGTACAGTAACTCGCCAGTCGTTCAGAATAACCTGTTCGTCACTGTGTACGTTTCCATTAGTTATGGACACTTTTAGGTCTACATTCAAGGGACTCGTTCTCAATGACACTTTTTGGGTCTATATTCAAGGGGCTCGTCCCCAATGACACTTTTGGGTCTACATTCAAGGAGCTCGTCCGAATGACATTTTTGGGTCTACATTTAAGGGGCTCGTCCCCAATGACACTTTTGGTTCTGCATTTAAGGGACTCTTTCTCTATGACACTTTTGGGTCTACATACAAGGGGCTCGTTCTCAATGACACTTTTGGGTCTACATTCTAGGGACTCGTTCTCAATGACAATTTTGGGTCTACATTCAAGGGGTTCGTCCCTAATGACACTTTTGGGTCTACATTCAAGAAGCTCGTCTGAATGACACTTTTGGGTCTACGTTTAAGGGGCTCGTCCTGAATGACACTTTTGGGTCTACATTCAAGGGGCTTGTCCTCAATGGCACTTTTGGGTCTACATTCAAGGGACTCGTTCTCAATGACAATTGTGGGTCTATATTCAAGGGACTCGTTCTCAATTACACTTTTAGGCCTACATTCAAGGGGCTTGTCCTCAATGACACGTTTGTGTCTACATTCAAGGGACTCTTTTTCCATGACACTTTTGGGTCTACATTCAAGGGACTCGTTCTCAATGACCCTTTTGGGTCTATATTTTAGGGGCTCGTCCCCAATGATACTTTTGGGCCTTCTTTCAAGGAGCTCGTCCGAATGACTCTTTTGGGTCTACATTTAAGGGGCTCGTCCCCAATGACACTTTTGGTTCTGCATTGAAAGAGCTCGACCTCAATGACATTTTGTGGGTCTTCATTCAACGGACTCGTTCTCAATGACACTTTTGGATCTACATTTAAGGGGCTTGTACTCAATTAAACTTGTGGGTCTACGTTCAAGGGACTCATCCTCAATGACACGTTTGGGTCTACATTCAAGGGACTCGTTCTCAATGAAACGTTTGAATCTACATTCAAGGGACTCGTTCTCAATGACACTTTTGGGTCTACATTCAAGGGACTCGTTCTCAATGACACTTTTGAGTCTACATTCAAGGGGCTCGTTCTCAATGACACTTTTGGGTCTACATTCAAGGAACTCGTTCTCAATGACACTTTTGGGCCTACATTAAAGGGGCTCGTCTGAATGACACTTTTGGGTCTACATTCAAGGTTCTTGCCCTCAATGACACTTTTGGGTCTACATTCAAGGGGCTCGTCCTCAATGGATCCTAACGTTTACGAAAGCGTTTACATCGTTCAAACGCTGATGAACATCATACAGTCTGTCCAAACATACATGATAATTGACAATGAATTTCAGCTGGATTTGAACTTTCTTTCACCAACAATTCATCACAACAGGCTATTCGTGCAGAGGAGTTCATTTGTCCGATGTCAATTTGAAAACCAATAGCATGAGGAAAAAAAGCAGACACTTGCTCATTCCACCACCAGGTGTCAGATATATATTTGTTACTTTGGAATAGTTACTATATTTAATAAATTTATTTTTCGGGCTATCCTGACCAAACTCGGATATTCGGTGGACTCCCCTCGTAAACTATTTATCAGCTGTTGTCAAATTAATTATCAGGTGCCTAGTCAGTGCCACCGGCTGATAAGTCACAGTAGATACTTTCTGAAACTTAGTTTTGAAGTCCCTGTCAGGCCTAAACCATGTGCCAAATAAATACTGCCAAAATACCTGAACTGACGAACCTGTTGACAGACAATATCATTTACACTTACGTTGAATGATACAGGTGTTCTGCTGACACTCACAGTCACTGACTTCATCTGGTTAATTTGCATGTATGTGCTACATGTTGTCATAAGGGCGTTCATGTGATTTACTTTGCAGTCTGTTTTCATTATCGTATTAAAGGTTCTTTAAGCTAGGGCAACCAAACGGGCTTAGCACAGCCTTAAGTCTCAGGGAACTAAGTAAGATATCTTCTTCTTCTTCTTACGCTGTCAGACTTCAACTTGAATTTGTTCTAAGAAAGCAGTGGTCATAAGTAAGATATAATGATAACAGAGACAACTCATTGTAAAAGATATGTTTAAGAAAACAAAATTGAGGATTTGGCTGATTACTGCTTAGAAGAAAGATCAAATATAGGAATGAAGAATAATTACAAAAAACCTTTTAAGAAAATCATGATAATTAAGGGATAATTATATTTCCTTTTGCATATTTTCAGTGAATCTTATTGCTGCACAAACGGAAAGAGGCATTGATCAAAGACTTCGCTTTGTTTTTGGTTTTAATGTATCATTTTTTATTTTTAAGATTTAGTTTTTTTAAACATTCTTGTCAACCCTCACTCTACCAGATTGTTATCTTTATTTTATCCAGGTTTGTCTTTTTAAATCCTAAATTTTTGTATCGCCTATTAGTGTTTTCGATTATCAAAAATTCCGTGACGTTTTTTGTGTCTTTCTTATTGTGCTTAAACGATGTGCTTATTCTTGCTGGATTCGTTTGAATATATCTTTCTGACGTGTTTGAGATTTAGTTGTGTGTATTCGTTACCTCACGGTAGAAGAGGAGCGACTAAGTAAATAAGTATTCGTTACGTATGTGTCTATAATATATTGACCTTAATTTAGATTTGTAAAAGTGTACAATAGATTAAGGACACATACGTAACGAATCTAAATAAGATCAAGAGAGCATTCAGCAACATCAAGCTAGATGTGGCCTAATTAAAATATAATAATAATTAATAATGTTCGCTTAGGCCCCTTGCGTCGGTGAGCTACGTCCATGACCCACATCTGTGGTGTGGTCCCAGGTCTCGTCCAGGGCGGAGGAGGAGGTTGATATCTGCTGGAGCCATACTGTTCGGGGAAGGCCTCTTCTCCGCCTCCAGCCGGTCGGTGGAAGGCTTTTGGCGCTGAGGTACGACTTGTGTAATATCTTGTGTGTCGGGGTTTCCTGGTCCAGGCGTACAACATGACCGAACAAAGAAACTCGGCGTCGGTTAAGTGTTTCTGAGATTGGGACGAAGCATGTTTTGTCAGAGACCTCCGCGTTGCGGATGTAGTCATACCATCGGATACGCAATATTCGTCGCTGATTGCGCATGTGTAAGGCTTCTACATTCATTAAAATATGACAACAGAATTATAAAGAAATGTGTAATTGCCCTGGAAAAAAAATGTTGATCATTAAACCTCAATGTGGGGGTTATGGGAAACGGAAAATATGATGCCTTGTCCAGAACTGACCGCAAATTTAAGCAATGATGCCATACCAAAAAACCGAACCTATTATTCAGACTATTGCTGCATACTGTGGAAGACAGAAATTAATGTGAACGAAAAATATTATCCACTCCACCAATTTCAAAGACGTCAACAAACTACCTGAGAACAGGTCGCTGTAGACTACTGATCTTTTCCAAAATTATGAATGATGTGGGTCAAAGCATACCACAATGTATTACTCTCCGATCGCATGTGCTTATGACGCTATTAAATAGTAGACGACATTTCTCATCTACCTGATCGACCATTGCACTGTGTAAAGTAGGTCCAGATCTGACCTCGGAATTTTCCGATCATAACGTAGACGTATCGATATAACTGGCGGTACAATAATGTGTCATGCAATGTCAAAGATTTAGTAAAAGGTCTAATTGTTTTCATCATTCAGAAGTATTGTTATAAACATGTTAAAAATAGCCATAGTTGAAATTAATTTTGCATTTGATTATGTTTCAATGGACTATATCAGTAAGTGAAGAAAAAGTCACGCACTTGGAGGCGTTGGTCCAACGACCAATCAGAAGCCATCAAGTCCCGTGCTTTTGTTTTGTTCTACTTCAACCTTTCACTGGACAGAGAATAGGTTACCTCTATCGGCTCAACATATCCTATACAAACGAGTGTCCATGTGCATCCAGATTCAGATCTATGAACGCGTCAAACAAGACTGCCCAACACACAAAGACCTAAGAAGCCAAATGTGAGCGAGGGTTTGGGGGGGGGGGGGCAGAGGTGAGGCAGACGTTATGGCGCTTCCGTCTAGACCAGGAAAAGGCTGAACAACGTCCTGGCGACGGAACTGCAGATCTAGCTTGGCCAAATACCTTAAAAAGAAGAAGGTAGTTTAGAAAGACGTGCACGACCATACACACATACAACTTGTTAAGAGTGGTAAGGTCGCTTGAAGAGGTGAAGTGAGAAATCATACAATCCCATGAAAAATTCCTCCCTTCTCTTCTTACATTACTCTGTTTCATTTGACTCTGTCCTACAATCACACTCTTGCACAACTTTCACGCGTGTCCTCATGGGGAGGCCCTTCCATTGCACTTTGGTTGGGCTAGCTTCTGAGAGCACACAAACCTAGCATAGGTACATACCAGACGCCCACATATATCCAAGAACTGATTTATGCTTCTTAATATCGCCCAGTTGACTACGGTCTGGGGGTGAAATGGCGCGCCTCCGCCAGTATAAACTAGTGAGGCAAACACATAAAAAAAATTTTTAAATCACACCGAGAATGGGTACAACGATGCGCATGACATATATAGAGACAGAACAATTAGCCATTTTGTCGTATAAAAATAAACTTTAAGACCTGCCAACCTCACGAGACTATAACACCAGACATCAGGGCGTAATAGGAAGTTTTAGAAGAAAAGGATTGAAATTATTATAGAAATATTGCAGAGGTGTCACATAGTACACACCAAAGACGAGGTACTTCGAGAGGACGTCTCATGGTTTCAGTAAATGGATTACATGAGAGAATGAGACATGAACATTTCAACGAAGGGAATACGCAGGCAGAATGGAAGCATTATGAAGACGCAATTACCAATGTACTGAAAGAAAGAATGTGGATTTGAAACACAGGATGTTGGAAAAAAAAAAAAAAATAGCTTGATGAAACGCCGTGAATACAAGAACAATTTTTGTAATATATTGAAATAAACAAAGTAGACCAACAGATGTGACGTATACAAATATCTAGCAAAGACATCAGGTTCAGGATCGAGAGGAAGAACCTTAGAAGTACTATCGCATGATACCTAACAAATATATTAAACAAGAGTCTTAAATAGAATTTTACAAGACCCATTAGCAAATTAGACTTAAAGATGAATATTTCAATCCAGCAATAATTACAAATTACGAATATCGTAACCCAATAGTAAGCAAAAACAAGAAAAGGATAAGATGGAAATAATAATGTAAGGGACATCTTAATTTGGTCGATTAATGTCCAAACAAAATACTCATCCCTAAATACAGAAACTGGGAAGAACGATCAATTGTAGCAATAGAAGTACTTAATAAAAAGTTTTCGAAACAAAGCCCCCAGGAGCCGATGGCATAACAATAGAAACAGCAAGTATGTGGAAATATAGGAATTAAATTGTTGACAAAGATATTATTCTTCTTTTTCTTCTTCTTCTTCTTCTTCTTCTTCTTCTTCTTCTTCTTCGTACGCTGTCAAACGTCAACTTGTATTCTTTCTAAGAAAGCAGCGGTCATCCTGAGGCTGTCGACACTACCATAGAGCTTGTCTAGTGTTACCACTGGTGATGGCCACATGTGCTTTCTCTGGTCCTCGTATGTCGCGCAGTTTTGCAGCAGATGTTCAGCGGTCATTTTCCCGGTCTGTCTTTCTAATATTCTCTTTACCTCCTTTCTTACTTAGTGTACATCCGATATTTTCTTTTCTTTTAGCACAACAACCTAGGCGTATCTACTAAGCAGAAGAAAAAAAAGAAAAAAATTGTAGAAGGCTTCACTGACAATTTAAATGATCAAACGACAACTGAAAAAAATAACTGGTAGACTATATTGTCACATTTCGAGGACCGGACTACGCAGATGATTTGGTAGTTTTGTCATACAGTCATAGTCAAATGCAAGAGAAACATGAAAGAGTAAAAAAAATAGTCAGCTAAATCGGGACTGAATGTCAACATGAAGAAAACCAAGCTCCTTAAACTCAACACTAACAGCAAAGAACCAATCATGCTGGAGGAAGAGCAGTTGGAGGAAGTGGATACCTTTACCTATTTGGGCAGCGCAATAGACACATCAGATGCAGATGAATGGACGAGAATTGGAAAGGCAAGATGGGCATTACTGACATTAAACAACATATGGAGATTTTTTAAAATCAAGATTCACAGCAAAAGTTATTCAACGCCAGTATCAAGTCGGTGTTGATGTATGGAGCGGAGACATGGAGAACGACCAAGATCATAAATCAAGAACTCCGGTCCTTCGTTAACAGATATCTGCAAAGAATAATGGGCATTAGGTGGCAGGATATTGTGAGGAATGAAGACCTATTGGAAAGGGTTCAACAACAGCCACTGGAACAACAAAAAGAGCAACAAAATGGGGCGGGATAGGACATGCGCTATGGTAGGCACCGTCCAACATAGTCAGTCTATTACATCATGGAATCCACAAGGAAGAGAGAGAGAGAGAGAGCGAGAGAGAGAGAGAGAGAGAAGTAGACCCAAAAATACACGGAGAAGAGAATGTGAGAAGAAACTAAGATAAAATTATTACACGTGGAGAGAGACAGAAAGAGCAGTCCAGCACCGTGTATGTTGGTGGGATGTTGTAGATGGTCTATGAGAGAGAGAGCAGTCCAGGACCGTGTATGTTGGTGGGATGTTGTAGATGGTCTATGAGAGAGAGCAGACCCGGACCGTGTATGTTGGTGGGATGTTGTAGATGGTCTATGAGAGAGAGAGCAGTCCAGGACCGTGTATGTTGGTGGGATGTTGTAGATGGTCTATGAGAGAGAGAGCAGTCCAGGACCGTGTATGTTGGTGGGATGTTGTAGATGGTCTATGAGAGAGAGCAGCCCAGCACCGTGTATGTTGGTGGGATGTTGTGAATGGCCTATACACCGACAGGAACGACGGGCGTTAATTTATTGATTGACTGATTGATTGATTCATTGATTTATGTATTTATTGTAACCACAAGGAATTTTCCACCATATTCCACTACAGGCATACAATGGGACAGTCGTCCTATTCTTTACTCCCCAGTAACAGGCTTCAATATCAAGGAAAGCGTTTTCCCAAGCCCTCTATTTTTAGTTCAACATTTTCGTTTGGCTCATTTACTATGTGGGTATCTTCAAGTTGTGTTTTATTTCTGAACATAATTTCCATCAACTTTGATACATTTATACTACGTCATACATCTTTGGTCTGCTGTCTCAGCTATACCTGCACTTCACGTTCAACCTCATCACCATTTGCGAAACATCTCCAGCCAAGGTAGAACCAGGCATTATGCTGTAGGCTAAACCATGAGAACGTTCGCTTGCAGTTGCTGCCAGTGTCTATCTATCAGCACTAATCATCTCCCCCTTCCACCACGCAGATGTTTCTGTTAGAATCTGAGCAGGACGAACAGATCAGGTTTCATCAGCGATTTGCAAGCCCATTGAGATAATGTACCGACCCAATTATACATCACTTTACTGGACAAACTCTTCTTCCCGTAAACAGAAAGAACTTCCTTACAAATATCCTTTGCAGAAAGTCCCTCTGTCGGAACATAAAGCACAACAGCTCGCTGTTCTTTGATAGTACAGCCTGTGAGCTTGGACGTCATCTTGCATCAGAGTTGTGCAAGCTCGTAGAACACCTAGCAATTGCTAGCTACAGTAATCACAAAGCTGGATGTTGCTCTCACTTAATGACATCTTTAGAAACTAACAACTACATTTTTCAGCTATCCCATATCACTTTGTGAACCACTTACTGACGTACCATCAAGTGTGCATCACGTATATATGATTTATGTGTTCAAATGAAAACGAACCAAACTGCAACAAGTGAACATATGTGCGATGCGCATGATGACGTCACTTCTGGTGTAAACAGCACATACCAACCGTCAAGTTTGTAAAATATCATTATCCTCCGACCCATATTTTCCTCAGCAGACCGTTGAAAACATGGTGAGTGTGATACGGAATACATCCAGAGTAGATCAGCGAGCGATGATTCGGTTCCTAACAACTGAAAGATGACGACCAGTTGACATGCATCGCAGAATGCAGGCAGCGTATGGTCACCCGAGTTGTATTATTTGTGGCGATGGCATCTTCTTTTGGGACGTGTGTGTGTGTGTGTGTGTGTGCGTGCGTGCGTGCGTGCGTGTGTGTGTGTGTGTGTGTGTATTTATATAAATATATATATATATATATATTTTCGATAGGGCTTCAAATGAAAACCTTATAAGTGGGATTGAGATTGAATAAACCATGCCTTTGTTTTGTAACTAGTTAAAATTCTTGCTAAGGATGTCAAAAGTGACCTACACGTGCCATCACGGTGCAGAGGAGCACCATGATTTCATAATTGCAGTTAAATGTTAGCCTCCCCAATATTGACATGCAGCAAAGAATAGCAGCCTTTTGTTACACGTTTTGTGAGCTGTGAAGTGTTGAAACATCTTGGAATTCATCGGCAAATGACGGTCCAGTGCAGTGATGCATGTCTTTCATCGGTGAACGAAGGTCCAGTGCAGTGATGCATGTCTTTCATCGGCAAATGAAGGTCCAGTGCAGTGATGCATGTCTTTCATCGGTGAACGAAGGTCCAGTGCAGTGATGCATGTCTTTCATCGGCAAATGAAGGTCCAGTGCAGTGATGCATGTCTTTCATCGGTGAACGAAGGTCCAGTGCAGTGATGCATGTCTTTCATCGGCAAATGAAGGTCCAGTGCAGTGATGCATGTCTTTCATCGGCAAATGAAGGTCCAGTGCAGTGATGCATGTCTTTCATCGGCAAATGAAGGTCCAGTGCAGTGATGCATGTCTTTCATCGGTGAACGAAGGTCCAGTGCAGTGATGCATGTCTTTCATCGGCAAATGAAGGTCCAGTGCAGTGATGCATGTCTTTCATCGGTGAACGAAGGTCCAGTGCAGTGATGCATGTCTTTCATCGGCAAATGAAGGTCCAGTGCAGTGATGCATGTCTTTCATCGGCAAATGAAGGTCCAGTGCAGTGATGCATGTCTTTCATCGGCAAATGAAGGTCCAGTGCAGTGATGCATGTCTTTCATCGGTGAACGAAGGTCCAGTGCAGTGATGCATGTCTTTCATCGGCAAATGAAGGTCCAGTGCAGTGATGCATGTCTTTCATCGGTGAACGAAGGTCCAGTGCAGTGATGCATGTCTTTCATCGGCAAATGAAGGTCCAGTGCAGTGATGCATGTCTTTCATCGGCAAATGAAGGTCCAGTGCAGTGATGCATGTCTTTCATCGGTGAACGAAGGTCCCGTGCAGTGATGCATGTCTTTTACTCCAATAAGTGTATGAGGGAAGAATGAACTTTCAAAACGTTGTGAGTTATGTGACAGACCGCGTAAGTCATAACGTGTGATCCCAGAGTCGAATGCAGCCGCTGGCGGCCTCGAAAAGAAAAATCACCAATTGACTGCTAATGGAAATTCCAAACATCTGGACATTGTTCACAAAACCATATCACTCATGATGTGTTACAGTTTCAAAAAGTGGCTGCAAGAAGCATGCCACGTCACCTTTCTCCAGAAATGAAAGAACAACGAGATGATGCCTGTTGTCATGAACTTTTGTGGCGCTTTAAAGCAGAAGGTAACGTTCCCTAGCAAGAATTTTTTTGGAAATGAAACCTGGGTTCACTACCACGATCCAGAAACGAAAAGAGCGTGTAAGGGAAAGTGTCATATCCTTTCTCATAGAAACCAAAGATATTTTAACATGCAGCAATTTGCAGGAAAGGTTTTGATGACTCTCTTGGGATGAACGATGCGTTATTTTAGAGCAATGCAATGCAGAGCACCAAGAAAATGATAAAATTAAGTCTTGTCAGCCTGTGTTTTTCCCGTGGCAGCTTATGGCTGCGAATCATGGACGATTACCAAAACTCCAAGACAAATAACCGAATGCTTCGAGTCAAAATGTTACAGAAAGATCCTCAGAATACCCTGGACAGAGAAAAAGACAAATGTAGACATTCGGCAAGAGTTGAGCATAGAGAATAACTGGTTTATCAATTCCTTTTTGGCTAGAAAATGCAAATACTTTGGTCACATCAAGAGACACAACGGTCTCGAGAAAACAGTGATGGAATGTATGGTGCCAGGTAAAATAGGAAGGGGTAGACTAAGAAGACGATGGCACCAAGATATCTAGGAATGCCTGATTATGACTGTGGCGGAGACTCGAGTTTTGGCAAGGGAACGAGTTTCTTTCTGACAGACTGTGACGGGAGCGACGTTCTATAAAGGACATGCTACATGATGATGATGCATGCCCAGGGGGAACCAGTGCCATGTATACAGATCTACTCAGGAATCGTCTTCAACTCGCAGTCTAAATCCAAACTTCTTAGTGAAGGTGTCCTTTTGCAACAACACAATGCTTGACCCACTACTGCCAGTGTAACGGCTGCAACCATCGATGACCTCCACAGTCTGTGTCTACCACATCACGCCGTACTCGCCAGACCTAGCCCTAAGTGATTTCCACGTCTAAAAGCGGCATTGGGCGACTAAAACATTTGAAGGAAAGAATTTCAGGTCCGATGAAGAGGTCCAGCAAGTGCTGTATGAGTGGTTACACCAGTGACCAACAAAAGGTTGCCTACATGAATTCATGCACTTTATAGGCGCTGGTTGACTGTGTCGAAAAATAATGTTTCACTTTTTCAGAATAAATTTACCAAACAAAATATTTAAGGTTTTCATTTGATGTGTATAGTATATTATATATATATATATATATATATATATATATATATATATATATATATATATATATATATATATATATAAATACATATATATATATATATATATATATATATGTATAGATATATATACCTGAAAACATTCAATGCCTCTGCCTCTATCGCATTATCTGTGCAACTATCTCTCATTGTCTTCAAACTACCCTGCGTTTATCTCTTTAATCTAGACTTAGTCTAAAACCAACCCTAAATACCACCTCTGTCTTCCATTCATACCTTTTGTAGACTTCCATCAGTCCCTCCCTTTCGTCTGTGAACACCCCTTTTCTGCACAAAGACACATTTAACAAACAGAATTCGCGTAGTGAACATCCCCTCTTGTATGCCACCCTAAACCACGTCAATGTAAACTTTTAATCTTATTTTCTATACAACTCAGTGGAACTTAATCAGCATTTGATTAAGACCCTTAATCTCTCCAGACAGATCTGGAGTACACTTACCTGTTTTTATGTTCTTTCAATAACACAGATACTCGGAACTTCCTCATTAATTCTTTCAGATCCATTTCTCATTGACTTTTAAATCAACCACTTGCATTTTTTATTGTGTTTGGCCGTGGCAGAGGCGGAATGTGATACTCTATGATTTTCAACTTTATTCTCTCTTTCTCTCTCACTCTATATAACATCTGGCCTAAGAACTTGGCTGTTCTGCAGCATAACCAGAAGGGCATCTAAGCTTTCTAGATGCGCAGCCAGAGGCGGATTATCGGCATCCACTGGTCCGAGTGGGTTCTTCTTCTTCTTCTTTGTACGCTGTCAGACGTCAACGTGAATTTGTTCGAAGAAAGCAGCAGTCATCCGGAGGCTGTCGACACTGCCATAGAACTTGTCTAGTGTTGCCACTGGTGATGGCTACATGTGCTTTCTCTGGTCCTCGTATTTCGGGCAGTTTTGCAGCAGATGTTCAGCGGTCATTTTCCTTGTACCACAGGTACATTCGTCAGTACCACATATCTTCAGTTTATTGAATAGGTGGTACCTCAGTCTGTTGTGGCCTGTTCGGAGTCTGAAGACCACGACCTGCTCTCTTCTGTTCAACTGGTAATAGGCATCATTTTTTGTGTAGCCAGTATGCTCTGTTTCCCATCATTTACACCATGGTACGCCAACAACGCCTGTCCCTAACCAGACCCGTGGCCCATCTTCCCGAAGAGTTCCGGCCCACCAGCCCTCGAAGCAGGTCCTGAATCTTAAATGTGATAAACAGCCATCTGCTACATGGATCCGTCCTCGAACCTCTTTGCTAGGCCAAGTTGGAACGGCAGATGATGAAGAGCCAATACCAGTCAGACTGTCGTGGCGCCATCTTGGTGCAAATATTACCACTGCTCCCCCTCCCTGGACGACACAGCAGAATGTCATCCATATATATATATATATATATATATATATCATCTGTATGGCGAAGTGGTCAAGCCGTTTGCCTCGTGATCAGACGGTCGGGGCTCGAATTCCAGCTACGACGGTCGGTTCATGATGTCAATTTTTTCGGAGATTTCTGGATTCATCGCGGTAGCGATGGAGTTCGTGCTTTGTGCGCTGCTCTCTGCAGGCGGGGATACCTTTCTGCTGAGATAGATTGAGCCATATGGGGAAACCCTATGAAGTCGAGCCTTAACCTTTAACCTTTTCAACCTTCACAAACAAACATACAATGCGTGATCAAATTAAACCCGCCCGGGTGGCCATTTAACTGCTGTGACATTTTTACAAATGAAATGTACATCAGCAGAAGTGGCAGAATTAAACAAAGCAATTCTTATGAAGCAAGAATGCCCGGGAGTCGCTAAAATAGCATAGCAGTTATTCCACTGATTGGGGATACGACAGACACCCTCCGTGGAAGAGAACTGGTCGATCTTTCCCTCCGTGGAAGAGAACTGGTCGATCTTTCCCTCCGTGGAAGAGAACTGGTCGATCATTGAACCATTTGGTGCCCGTGTGACAGCTCCAGAGTTCCCTATGGTGTATGCGTGTTTAGGGCCGGAGAAATTGGGCTGGCGGCTGTATTCTTTGGGAATCAAAAGTTGCCTGAATGCTGTTGGACACGCCCAGGTCACTCCAGGGCTAATCGCCGGTGTTGGCAATAGGTCGACAAGAATGCTCGAGGTAAATATTCACGAAAGGGGAAAATCTTAGCTAGTTTTGAGGGATGGGTATCAGATTGACCATTCACTAAAGAAACTGTACACTGGAAGAGTGAGACCAGTTCTCGAGTATGGCATTGCGGCATGGACAACAGCAGCAAAGGCGAACTTCGATAAAGTTAGCAAACTTCAAAACCAAGCCATGAGAGTTATAACAGGAGGCATGAAGTCAACGCCAATTGTAGAACTTGAAAAGATTACAAAACTGCAATCCATGACCGACAGAAGAGACTGCAGAGCCCAGCTGCAGTCAGAGAAACTCCGAAGACTGACTGACCATCCAATGCACCAGAGACTAAACAATTTGGGAAATGGCAAACTAAAGCGGAGAAACTTTGCAGAAATAGCCAAAGCAAAGATGCACGAAGATCCCATAAACGCACTAACAACACCAAAACCCATCACTACTGTACGAAAACCTACCTGGAGGCAGGATATATTTCCAGAGGTGGTAGAAAATATACCAGGTATTGGAAACAAAAACTGCCAGACTGAAAAAGAAAGGAGAGATACAACGCTAAGCTTTATATCGAAAAACTACCCAAGCATGGACTGGACCCATGCATACACCGACGGTTCTGTAACAAACACTACACAGAACGGAGGGACAGGAGCATTCCTGAACCTACCAAATGGCAGAAAAAAAACACTGTCATTCGCTACTGGTAAGTACACAAGCAATTTCAGAGCGGAGGCAGAGGCACTGAGGGTGGCAGTGGAAGAAATGGTGACACATAAAGAAAATGAAAGGCATATAGTCCTGCTTACAGATGCTCTCGCCGTAGTCACAGCGCTAAAAAGCCAGAAAAACACTGAGCTTAATGACTTAAGAACAGCACTCTGTCAACTTTGCCAGCAGTCCGCACCAAAAAGGGTAGTGGTATAGTGGGTCCAATCACACTACAACATCCAAGGCAACGAGGAGGCAGACAGACTGGCAAAAGAAGGTGCAAGACTACCACAAACAGATACTAGAATGACGTACGAAGAGTCAAAACGGCTTATTAAAGCCAGATACATGACCAAATGGGAAACCGAACATACTGGTTACCCCAAAAACGATGCATATTACCAGCTGAACAGAAGCAGGTCGTTGTCTTCAGACTTCGCACTGGCCACAATAGATTGAGGTACCATCTATTCAACAAATTGATGATAGGTGGAACCGACGAATGCCAGTGTGGTACCGGAAAATGACCGCTGAACATCTGCTGCAGAACTGCCCGACATACGAGGATCAGAAAGAGCAGATGTGGCCATCACCAGTGGAACCACAAGACAAGCTCTATGGCAGTGTCGACAGCCTCAGGATGACCGCCGCTTTTTTCGAAAAAATAATGGTTACTGTCTGACTGCGTACGAAGAAGAAGAGGATGAAGAAGAAGAAGATTGACCATTCTGTTATCAGACCTAAGTGGTCATTAGGAACTCATACGGCAAGCTCTCGCGTTTACAGTGACCTTCAGATATTGCAGCAAATGGGATGCGAGACTGGGTGGACCCAATTCTTTGAGGTTAACACTTTCTGTTTTTCTATTAATCCGTGTTTTGCCATTGCAATTATTGTCTTAATTTATCGCATTGCGATAGATGTCAAAATATTAGGCGACAATACGGTACTTAACTGACAAAACGTCAAGTCACTTCTCTCAGGCCGAATCTCACATTTTCTATCCAACTTTCTCTCTGTGTCTTTCTACTCCTCCCGATTTCTCTTGTTCAACCGTAGTTTAATCTCTACGACAAACCCTCAGCACCTCCATTATCCTCCGCCCACATCTTATTTGGTCTACCATCCCTCCTTCTCTCCTGTGACAACACGTCCCGCTCTACCAACATTAACAAACATAATTCTTATGCTCGACATCCACCCTTATTTGTCATATTCAAGCCACTGCACTGTTGACAAACTTAGAAATGTCACTCTTAATCCTGTTTGAAGGCTTGGTCACGTGTGCAGAATGGAGAATCGGCAAATACCAAAAGATATCCTATACGGAGATCTGACCCCAGGAAGGCGTGACAAATGTAGACCCTTCCTCCGCAAAAAGATGGTTGCAAGTGTGACCTAAATGCGTTAGATATGAACCCTGTAACTGGTAGGAACTTGTCAAAGACTCACCCGGCTGGAGGCAGGCTTTGTGTGTTGGTCTGCAAGCTTGCAAATGGAGTTTAATGTAGATAAATATACAGTCATCCACATGGGTAGATCCAATATGGAACATAATTACAGAATGGGAGAGAACAATATTAGAAAGATAGATAAGGAAAGGGACCTAGGGGTTATAATAGATCATGCAGGAAAGGTGAGTGAGCAAGTTCAGGTAGCAGTGAAAAGGGCAAATGCAATGTTAGGTATGCTAAAAAGGAATATTAAACATAGGAGCAAGGAAGTGATCGTCAAACTGTATAAAGCATTAGTTAGACCTAGATTGGAGTACTGTGTACAGGTGTGGAGTATTTATCATGGAGGGGATATAAACATGCTGGAAAATACAAAAAAGAGCGACAAAGATGATAGTGGGATTCCAGAATTACAGTTATGAAGAAAGATTAAAAAGAACTGGCCTTCAGTGTCTAGAAGAGAGAAGAATTCGTGGTGACTTAATACAGGTGTATAAGATGATCAGAGGAATGGATAAAGTAGACTATAACAAGTTTTTTAAAGTACAACCACCAACAAGGACAAGAGGGCACAGCTACAAGTTGACTAAGGAGAGGTCCAGATTAGATATTAGGAAGTATTTCTTAAGCCAGAGAGTAGTGAATGCTTGGAATGCATTGCCAAGTGAGGTGGTGGAGGCTGGGACGGTTAATGCATTTAAGAACAGATTGGATGCGTACAGCTTCTAGAGGAAGGTGATGTAAATGGAACTAGTTGTATACAGACTATGCAGAGTCTTCTAAACCAGTATAAAGACGTTAAGTTAAGTTAAGCCTCAGATTACTGACCGTCATGCAGCACTGTACTTATCATACCTACATGAAAGACCTAATTATGTTCAGAAGTTTAAGTGAGCAGCCAACTTCAGACAATACTTTAACAAGACCCTCTCTGTTTACCAGATCGAATGCCTTGGTGAGGTCTATGAAGCAAGAAATAGTGGTCTGTGTTGTTCTCTGCATTTCTCTTGCAATTCATGCTGCCCATGTTGTTCTCCATGTTGAGGAGCCTTCCCAGATAAACAAATTCGTCAGCGTCCTCTATGGGCGTTTCACTCAAGAGTGTGGGGTTGGGCTCTGCGAAACGGTTGGACATAGGTCAGGTTTTCCCTAGTTTCAAAACTAGACCTGCTTTCGTGCATCCTTGTCTAGTGACCGTAGCATCTATGTCGCTTCTAAGGGCGTCTCTGTGATGAGGACGACGTCATTAGATTTCAAAATCTCTTAACTGATTAACTTCGTAGTACCGACATAACGGCTCACAAAATCTATTAGAATACTATCTTTTAGTTCGCTCCAAAATTGCTACTTAGCAATTTAGATTAAATAATCCCCTTGGAAGAATGTAATAAAATTGTGTGTGGATATTGACAATTGTCACGACCTTAACAAAGTATTTTTTGCCCATCTAAAACTGTTCTCCTGTAAGTTATTACTTATTTGGGATTAGTAAAATAACACTGATCTGGATTTGGTATACCTATACAAGTTTTACAGATACACATTCCAGTAATCCGATCAATGTTTACTATTGTGTTCAAAAGCTGAATTATTTATAATGAGGAATCAGTAATCTCGTGAAAAACAATTCAGGTGAATCGTTCACTCATGGATGTGACGCATCTACAAGTCATTTGTATTCCATTGGGAAAGGTTGAGCGAGCTACATTATTATACATTTATTAATGAGTTTGAAGTGCAAATTCAAGACGATATAGAAGGTGACCGTATTATTGTATAGTTACTTCTGCAGAGAAGTCAGAAGGGGACGTTTATAACACGACATACAAGATCCTAGGAAGGGAACACAACATGTTCTAGGTATAGATAGAATATCTTTCTTCCCCTCCTACTCCGGCCAATCGGATAAAATTTGACTTAAAATCGGTAAATAATATTGTCAAACAAGACAGGAACAAGAAAACCGATGACTTCGACAAAAAAGTTACTGGACGTGAGATTATGAAAATGTTTAGGGAAAATGAGCTTGTTACACTTTGTAAACTAAAGGTTCGGCTGCAAAGTTGAAATTTTTTTTTTAAACCGCTTTATTGAGATTTGTTTGGTGCAGCAGTTTCACTTTGCGGAAATCTGTTAGTTTTGTGAAAAACCGGACCTCATTGTCATATAAATGATATATCATATTTCTTAACTTAATAACTTTCCTCTTGAATATATTTGTCGAATCGCTATACCGACATTTTTATTCAATCAGAAAAAAATTGTTTTTGGTTATGGCTTCAGTCAGGAGTTCACTGCTGCATTGACCTAGCTATCATCGTCAAATCTGCTTCATATCAAAGCGTCCTTCAGGGCTCCAAACACCTGATAATCAAGGGAAGTAAGTTAAGGGCTGGATGGGAGGTACACTAACATCTACAATCTCAATGTCCGAAGGGTTTCAAGAGTTGTAGCAGATGTGTGGAAGTCTGAACACAATTCACCTTCAGTTCATCAATTCCGATCTAAAGTACCCAACTTGTGATACTTGTTGAGAACTTCCGTGACAAAAGTGCGAGGCTTGTTCAAGTGAAACCGGACCAAGTGAACATACGCACAATGTGCACGATGACGTCAATTCTGATGTAAACAGCACATACCAACCGTCAAGTTTGAAAAATTTAATTATCCTCAGACTCATAATTTCTACAGTAGACCGTTGAAAATATGGCGGGTGTGATACGGAATCCGTCCAGAGTTGATCAGCGAGCGATGATTAGGTTTCTAACAGCTTAAATATGTCGACCAGTTAACATTCATCGCAGAATGCAGGCAGTGTATGGTCACCCGAGTTGTATTATTTGTGGCGATGGCATCTTCTGACGCAACAATATGCGCCTGACCTGGTCTCGGAAGATCTTCCCTTAACTCACGTCCTTCTTTAAACATCGTTGTCCAGTTCCTCCCTGTTATCTTCGACACACTTTTGTCACCATACACTGCCTGCATTCTGCGATGAGTGTCAACTGGTCGACATCCTTCAGCTGTTAGAAATTGAATCACCGCTCGCTGATCAACTCTGGATTCCGTATCACATTCACGATGTGTTTCAACGGTCTGCTGAGGAATCTTTGTGTCGGAGGATAATGAAATTTTGCAAACTTGACGGTTGGTATGTGCTGTTTACATCAGAAGTAACGTCATCGTGCGCATCGCACGTATGCTCATTTGGTACAGGTTGGTCCGGTTTCATTTGAATACGCCTTGCATATACATAAATATATGTGTGTGTGTGTGTGTGTTTGTGTGTGTGTATGTATGTGTGTGCGTGTACGTGAGAGCGTGAGTGCGTCCGTTTGTGTCAAGTATCACAATTTTCGCTTGGTTTCAACGGTTTCGTGCTCGCGTAACTTTGTATGTTTTTTGTGCAAGTAGTTTTAGTGTGGCTTCTTATTACGGTTTCACCTTGCCCTAATTCTAGCAATCTCCAATGATTATTTTCCTGGCTCCATTAACAAGGGCGGAACACAAATAAAAACAACCAGTTGATAATCCTTGTTGGTACGTTGTGCATAATATGATCCACATCTGAGTTTAATTTTTCTTCTCCTTCTACTTCTTCTTTTTCTTTTTCTTCTTCCTCTTCTTCTGCTTCTTCTGCGTCTTCTTTTTTGTTCTTCTTTCTCTACTTCTTCTTCTTATTCTTCTTCTTCTTCGTCTTCTTCTTCTCCTCCTTCTTTTTCTCCCCCATCTGCTTCTCATTATGCTTCTTCTTCTTCTTCTTCTTCTTGTCTTTCTGCTTCTGTTTCTGCTTCTGTTTCTGCGTCTCCTTCTTTTCGTTTCCTCCTTTTGCTTCTCCTTCTGCTTCTTCTTCTTCTTCTTCTTTTTCTTCTGCTTTTCCCTCTTCTTCTCTTTGTTCTTCTCCTTCATCTCTTCCTTCTGCTTCTACTTTTTTTCTTCTCCTTCTTATTATTATTTCTCCTTTAATTCTTTTTCTTCTTTCTTCTTCTTCCTCTTCTTCTTCTTCTTCTTTCATTTCTTCTATTCTTCCTCTTCCTTTTCTTCTTCTTGTTATTTATCTTTTTCTTCCCATTCTTATTCTTCTTCTCTTTTTTCTTCTTTTTGATTGCTATTTGTCATGAAAAGCATGGTGTGAGAGTTTCCCAGCGAGTCTGCAATAGCCGCGTGTTTCGATCCCACAAATCCGATTTAGCATTGCAATGCGAAACCCGGTTTGCCTTTCCTCTTCGGTCTATAATTCTCTTAACCAGACTGCAGGAGTCCAGCTTGTTTCCTGGGCTGCCGCTTGGGGGTGGAATACGATATTAGTCAGCTATGGTTCGCTGTCCTTAATGCATGCAGTCAGCAAAGAGTTGCTGGCTGCGCTCAGCTCCTTCATTCTGCTGCATTTACCGCACCTTGGAATTTACTATTAATAGCTTTTCCTCGTTATAGATAAGGACTGCGACATCATCTCTATCACAGCTTATGCTGATGGGTGTCGGTTCGCATGTGGCTGAACAGGCCAATGCAGAGACGGAAACAACTGGTGCATGACGGGCACACGAGTTCTGTAGAAGATGTTGCTGTTTCTTATGTTCGTGATCTCCTGCTCTGGCGTCTGCTCTAGGCTTTCACAAGATGGTGGTCTTCGCTGGTAGTATTCGTAGGCCATAGACTATTGCAAGCATGGAATTGAAGCAGAGATTTCCACCTACACTGCATTGCATTGCACACAACGCAACACGCATTCACGCGCCCACGAGTGTACGCACATTCGAACACAGGCTCACACGCAAGAACGGACAGACGGATGGACTTACAGATGGACGGACAGACAGACACAGACAGACAAGCAGACAGACTGGCAGACAGACAGGATAGCATTTATTTATGAGGGATCCAGTGGTCTCGAGGTAAGGTGCTCGCCTCGGGTGCTGGAGATAGCGGGTTCAAATCACAGTGGAGACCTAGATTTTTTCACGAGAATCATCAAGCACAAATTTCCTCTGATCTCTGAGTAGTGAGATCAGACACCCGGTTGTAGTGGCGCGCACGTTAAAAATCACTAAGCAGTTGGAAATCGAAAAGAGTAGGCTTAACTACCGCTGCTCAGGCAAAATTCAAGTTAAAAATCTATTCAGGTTAGCTGAGCGGCATAAATTGTGCCTGACAGGATGCGGGTCTACCTTGCTCTAATCTACCCTTCAACCATTACCAGTCATAAAAATAGGCGATCGTATATTCCAGGAGCTACCAACCCAACGGTTGGTAAAAGATACTGAGATTGACCTGGCAAGTCACCAGGGGAGTTTCGTTTCGCCTGCCCAAAAATATGAAACAAAGAATGTCTCACCTCCCCACCGCGTCTAACGACACAAGTGGACTGAAATATATGTATTTATTTATTTATACACATACACACAAAGGTATCGTTTTACAAAAGGGTTAGGTTTCAACAAAACATATCAGAAAATCGACAGCCGTAAAACAAGTCCATATTAAAATACAATTAAATGAGATAGTTTCAAAGCCCATACAAAAATTTCATTTTTCAAGTATATACCACAATATAACTGCTATTTAAATAAATATTTGAACATTTAGACGCATCTTTTGTTTATAATTATACAGACATCAATTAATTAGTTTAACATCTAACAGCCCTGTAGATATAATGTACATCTTTACTCCATTGTCAGGCCCCAAAACTGATATTGCATATGATAAGGAGCTGAAGGTAGTCGTTCTATTTTTCCATTTCCTGTGTCGAAAATTACAATATTGACCTCTGATGTTATTTTGTTACCTCTTTCTTCTATGATGTTATAGTAGTGTTCTAAGATCATATTGATGCAATGTTTGCGTTCCCCCTCAGGATCAATAGGAGAATCAGTCAAATGAACATCGAATTTAGGAAAGAGCACTCTTAGATTTGTTTTGCTTTCAATGTCCTAATCGGTTCTAATGTTTCCATTTCCTGTGGTGTGTCAGCGTCATTAATGTTGACGTTGCAGAGTCAGTTTTGTTCAATTTCTCATTTGAAAGTGGTTCATCGGACCAAGATGGAGGTACCTTTTTGTGTACTTCGCAAAAGACGGTTGAAAATCTATTTTTTGGTTTGTCTTGAGTTGTATACTGGATATGGTTCAACCTTGTAATATAGCTTCTGGACACATGCTACTGGTGTGTAGGATGAAAAGAAGCGTGTTATTACCAGTTGATGTGTATTTTGTCATCTAGAGCTAAGCCGGAATATTGCGTGTTTCCGTTGTTTGTGATTCTTGTCATTCTCTTGTCGTGCGACATTTCATAGTGATGTTGGTGCAAGTGGATTACAAGCGGAGATTTCGTACATACAGGTTCATGTGCCATTAATTTTGAGCATAGAGATTTAGCTCTGGTCATCCTGCATTTAAAACCTGATTGAGGGACATCTGCTCACATGAAAGAAATCAAGAGTAAACCCTAAAGAATAATCTGGATCCTGTACTATTGCCAGTCGTCTCGATAATATCTTGCGACTGGACAAAGGTAGCGCAGGACTAGAGTGATATTGAGGTTGACAAATTGCGCAAATCGTATGCACTGTAATCCTAATCACCGGGCAACTCACTTTATTGAGGTTGACAAATTGCGCAAATCGTATCCACTTTAATCCTAATCACCGGGCAACTCACTTTATTGAGGTTGACAAATTGCGCAAATCGTATCCACTGTAATCCTAATCACCGGGCAACTCACTTTATTGAGGTTGGCAAATTGCGCAAATCGTATCCACTTTAATCCTAATCACCGGGCAACTCACTTTATTGAGGTTGACAAATTGCGCAAATCGTATCCACTTTAAACCTAATCACCGGGCAACTCACTTTATTGAGGTTGACAAATTGCGCAAATCGTATCCACTTTAAACCTAATAACCGGGCAACTCACTTTATTGAGGTTGACAAATTGCGCAAATCGTATCCACTTTAACCCTAATCACCGTGCAACTTTTTCATCTATTTCAACGGACAGAGTATAAGCAAAAGGTTTCCCAAGTTCTAAACAAAGGGAGTGGTCATCCTCACACGAGATGGGCGAACATTATCGTGGTTCTCCAGCAACTGGTCAGAGTACTCTGGAAAACGTTATGAATGCCAACATATTTAACCATGTGAGATATATTTTAAACCAGATCCGAAACTGGTTTACTTCATTCAAACTCAATCATTGCTTTAGGCCCCAATTTATACCAGAAGCCATGCATGCAGGAATGTGACACGTCTTCGCAGACAGAATCAATGTTTTCGATGGTTTTCGGGCTGTTAATAGTAGTCCTCCAAAGTTATAACAGACTGACAGCCCCCAACAATCTTCTTGAATATTGTAGCACAGCTCAAAATTTATAATTACACATTGGTAGACAGGTTTTGTACAAGTAAAAGTGAAGTTGTATTGGGGTACAAATACACAACCTCAATATCAAAATATGGGGACAGCGTGGGCTAGTGGTTAAGTGACAGCTCACAACGCAAAGGTGCTTGGTTTGCTCCCCAATTCCAGTACCGGCCGTTACACCGGAGAAGCAAACCCTTAGAAAATGCAGAACGAATCAGACCCTTACTTAAAATGCATGCCGCAGTCAGATGCACTAGGCCGACAGGCGCAAAATAAAGACATGGTGCAACGCACACCGCCTTGGGAAATAGAGAAATAAGGCGTCAGGCAACAAAAAAATATCAAAGTATTCATTGAGGAGTTCTTGGAGGTTGGCTGTGTGTCCTAGGGCAGTGTCTCGTACCAACATTCCTTCAGGAGACAGCCTTTTACTACATACAATTCAGCGATATCTGCTATAGGTGGTCTACCTGTCGCTAGCAACTGCCTGCGTCAGCACACCTATATACTGGAACAACAAGAAACTGGAAGTTACGTCTTTGTCGTGCCCTTCATTAATAGTACACCAACATCAGATTGAATTACAACTTTGTTTAAATGAATGTATTTTGTTTGAAATTTTTAATTTGTTAAAAGTAGATTCAAGAATTAAGATTTGCAGATGACACAGCTAACCTCTCAAACAACATTCAAGGCCTGGAACATTTCCTTACGTCCGTCCGACGCACAGTGAATATCAGAATCTTTTTCCATATATAAAAAAAAAATAAGATAATGTTCATTGGCACACACAGACCCCAACCCAAGATCACTATAACGCGCGCGCACACACACACACACACACACACACACATACATACATACATACATACATACATGATAGTTTGTCCATCACAAGTGATGAAGACCACTCTCTTTATTCAGCCGTGTGGACAGTCGTATCTCTTGCTGTGTCCGCTGAAATGGGTGACTTGCGCGGAGATTTGGATTAAAGTGAGGAAGAAACTGTGCCTTTTGTCAACCTCACTCACAGAGCCTAAGCTACCTTTTGCCAGTGGCAAGACATTGATTGAGACGACTGGAGATAGCATAGGATGCAGATTTTGCCTCAGGGTTACCACCGAAGCCTTTCCGTAAACATGTAACCCGCAGGGTAGAAAGGTGGGAAGGCATCTAACGCAGTTTGTCGTGCCTTTTCGATAACCACAAGAGGTCGTATGGACAACACTCAGCGTGTGAGTGAGTCTGGCATCTCTCCCCAGCTGTATTCAGTTCATCATAGTAGCATCTAAAATTCCCACACGCCATATTCGTGAAGGTGAACCGGCAGAACTAACCCGTGAGATACGACACAGGTAAATAAAAAAGAACAAAAAAAGAACGAAATAACAAGTCCAGACGGAAAACAACTCCACGTATCCGTGAACACAAGTGTAAGTCGTCGACTAGTGTGAATTCCAGGCAAATCCGTGGTCTGGCGGCATCCATAATGATCCAAAACAGTAGAGAAATGTAGACTCGCAGCCAGTATAAATTTATATACAAATGTACGGACGCACACATGCGTGGGGGAGGGGTGAACAGACAGACAGCTAATAAGAGAAAACACCAACAAGCAACATGTTTCACCTGCCGAAGACGGATGTGTTGGACCGAAAGTTGCAAATATCACAGTCAAATTGTAAACTAGCGACACAACGCATTGCGTTCTCCGGACTATTTCCTGCTACTTACAAAGCCCTGTGCAGGGCTTAGTAGCCGGAGATTGAAAACAAACGCAGAAGAAGAAAAAGAAGAAGAAGAAGAAGAAAAGGAAGAAGTACATGTTTCAACCTATGTCATGAAAAATCGATGGACATACATCGGACACCGGCTTGGAAGGAACAGTAACAGACACCCATTACTTGTAGTTATGATGGCTCAAACTATTAGCAGGAAGGCCAGAGGAGTCTCTTCTTAGAACGATCAAAAAGAGGGCTCAACAAAAAACATCATTCAACAAGTTTCAAAAATAGTGCAATATTGTTCAAACTAGAAAGCTTTTGTGTATGTCTTATGCTATCTATTTTTGCTGCTTTATTCACTTTCTGAGCTATGTTTTGGTTGTCCAAATATTTTAAATATTTTTGTTTTGATTTACCTGACTATATATATTTTGCCCATGCTTTATCTTTAGCTCTTCTACAAATCTAGTTATCCACTTTTTACGCCTGGGGTTTACCTCAATACATGGAACACATTCCTCTTTTAGCTTTTCTATAACTTTTTTTGAAACTCTCCCACTCTTTTTCCATTTCTGTTCCTCCGACAATATCTTTCCAGATTATGGGGCTCGTTGCCTCTTTCATCTTCTTAACATCTGCCTTAGAATAGTCGTATGTTCGCTTGTTTATGTTTACTTCTTTCCCTGCTATAAGATCCCAACGGACATTTTTATTGTCACTTGAGCCAAACAGTTCCCCAACGGCTACATTTTTCAATCATATTTTCCTCTATAGTAAAAACTAGGTCAAGCGTGTATTTACCTCTGGTAGCTGCTTCTACATGTTGAATCAAAAATTGTCAGTTGTTTACTTAACAAATGGATTTGACTCTACAAGTGCTTCTGTCATATCCCATTTTATTTTTGTAAAGCTTAAATTCCCCTTTAATAATAATTTTCTTGCACTTGCATTTCCCATGCTACTAATCAGCTCCTCATCTTCCTCTGTGTGACTTTATGGACATCTGTAGCGTACTCCAACCACTGTTTTTTAACCCCAACTTTCTAAATCTCTGTTTGAGGCTAGTGACCTCATTACGTGAAAAGAAACCAAACATTGACATTACAATTAGGCACTGCATAATCTCGTGCACGGCTTCCGGTAAAGGGACACGATACAGTTAAAACACGCGTCGTATTAGAGCGTAAAGGGACATGATTACAAATGGTTGGCTTCCTTTTAAAAGGGTGACCTTTAATCCATGTTGAAGCAAACTGTAGTTAATTAATGAAATTTAAGATATATATATATATATATATATATATATATATATATATATATATATATATATACACACACACGAGGTGTGTTGAAATAAAACAGGACCTAACTCAACCAAGTGCGATGTGTTTGATGGCGTCAATTCTGGTGTAAACAGCACCTACCAACCGTCATGTTTGCAAAATTTCATTATCCTCCGTCATATAGATTCCTCAGCAGACCGTTGAAAACATGGCGGGTGTATTACGGAATCTGTCCAGAGTTGATCAGCGAGCGTTGATTCGGATTCTAATAGCTGAAGGATGTCGACCAGTTGACATTCATCGCAGAATGCAGGCGGTGTATGGTGACAAAAGTGTGTCGAAGACAGCAGTGAAGAACTTGACAACGATGTTTAAGGAAGAGCGTGAGTTAGTGAAAGATCTTCCGAAATCAGGTCAGGTGCATATTGTTGCGTCAGAAGATATCACCAAAATTGATTCAGAAATTCGCGTCACCTGATCCACGGTGCCGTTGACTCCCTATCCTCCGTATCGTTGACTCCCTATCTCCCGTATCGTTGACTCCCCTGTCGTCCGTGCCACCAACTCCCTTGTCCTCCAAACCGCTAACTCCATTGTCCCCCGGGTCATTGACTCCCTTGTCCTCCATGCCCCTAACTCCCTTGTCCTCCGTCCGACTAACTCCCTTGTTCTCCGTTCCTTTCACTCCATTGTCCTCCGTCCGGCTAGCTCATTTGTCCTCCGTCCAGCTAACTCCCTTGTCCTCCGTCCGGCTACTCCCTTGTCCTCCGTCCAGCTAACTCCCTTGTCCTCCGTCCGGCTAACTCCCTTGTCCTCCGTACCGCTAACTCCCTTGTCCTCCGTCCGGCTAACTCCCTTGTCCTCCGCCTGGCTAACTCCCCTGTCCTCCGTACCGCTAACTATCTTGTCCTCCGTCCGGCTAACTCCCTTGCCCTCCGTGCCGCTAACTCCCGTGTCCTCCGTACCACTAGTTCCCTTGTCCTCCGTACCGCTAACTCCCTCCCTTGTCCTCTGTACCGCTAACTCCGTTGTCCTCCGCCCGGCTAACTCCCTTGTCCTGGGCGTCATTAACTCCCGTGTCCTCTGTGCCGCTAACTCCCTTGACCTCCGCATCCTTAACTCCCGTGTCCTCCGTATCATTGACTCCTTGGTACTCGAAGTAAATTAATATTTTTGCCAACTAAATAGATGTTCGTATTGTTTTCAGTCTGAGGTCGAATACTTGTTGATCAGCCTTCGTACTACCTTGCAGTCTTGAAAAACGTTTGTGTTTAGATGGTTCTGGGATCAATTTCGACGGGAGGCTTGTCCACTTAGAAGTTCAACAAATCCGAACATGTTACCAAGGCTACTGTTGTTGTTATGGATCCAGTAGCATCCAGGCTCTCGCCCTTTGGCTCAGTGCCGTGAAATGGCATCTGCACGTGTTTGGCATTTGTTGTCTAGTGGTATACAAAGTGTTTCATTTATCTTGTCTCAGACGAAGACGTTGGTGCTGTTTGTTGTGAAGTTGACTCTTGTGTTCGCCCGGAAAAGTTAAGTGGTGGGTTGTAGTAGGTTTCCTCACATCCCGAGCATGCTGATGAAGGTGGACTTTGGTCCTCCAGGCGGTTATGCTATGCTTGGTTTCATCTGCGTGTTGTTCCCTACTACGGGGATCACATCGATCCACATCTCGTCAGTCAGGCTGCCTTAAAAACAACATGTTTCAAGAGAACGCTACTGGAGGACATATTGTTTGTCTTTGTTAGTGTATTGACCCTGAAGCGACGTTCTAGTCAGAATGTTGTGCCTGACTGAACTAGCGTCTCAGTTCCTCAGATGAAGACAAATTATTGTCTTTGTTAGTGTATTGACCCTGAAGCGACGTCCTGGTCAGAATGTTGTGCCTGACTGAACTAGCGTCTCAGTTCCCCAGATGAAGACATATTGTTGTCTTTGTTAGTGTATTGACCCTGAAGCGACGTCCTGGTCAGAATGTTGTGCCTGACTGAACTAGCGTCTCAGTTCCCCAGATGAAGACGTATTTTTCTAAGACCGTTCAGAGTCGAGCACTCAAGAGATAATGATATTCGGTTTTCTATGAGTAACACAGCTGTCACTCCGGAGTGTGTTTCGGGTTGGTTTCTGTTCAGGTGCTTGTTACGTAGGATGTGTTGCGTTCTCAACAAGAAAATGGTGCTTTGGTCTTTTCTTGTGCTTTTATCTACACAGTAATTTGGATTAGGACACTGCTGAAGACAGATGTGTCGGACTGAAAGGTGTAAGTATCGCAGTAAAGCTGTAAACTAGCTACACAGCGCATTCCATTCTCCGGACCACATCCTGCTACTTGCAAAGCCCTGTTCAGGACTTGATAGCGGGAGATTGAGAACGAACGCAAAAGAAGAAGAAGAATAAACAGAAGAAGAAGAAGAAGGATTAGGGCTTTCCATATGTCTTCAGACCTCGCTTTCTTTCCATGTTTCCCATAGCCCATCTGTTCAGTAAAGTTTCCTTGTAATAACCAGACAAGCATTGTACAACCATCCCTGAGGTAGTTTTTTTAAAGTGAATGGGGGGGGGGGTGGTGAGAATAATATGAAGGGTTAGGGTTAACAATCCCAATAATGAATTACAGAAAAATTTATAACAGAAACCGCAAAAAAAGAATCAAAATATCAGTAAAACTGGACGAATTCTCAAGAATTCCATGCAACAGACACGAACTGAAGAGAGGCAGTTAATGGAAGTCAGGAAACTGTTAAATCTTCGAGCGTTTAAAACGAAATGGTTCTAACACATCAGAATATGGCTGTTATTATTATACTCTGTACAAAGCTATTAAGTTCTGTACAAAACTATTACATTCTGTACAAAGCTATTAAATTCTTGCCAAAGGGCAGGAGTCCATAGGCCGCTGGATCAATAACCAACCAACAAACCAACAAACAAACCAACAAACCCACCAACAAACCAACCAACAAACAAACCAACACTTAAATTCTTAGCAAGTCTAGCGTGTCGAGCAAACGCATATAGCAGTACCAAAGAAAGAAAAAGATAGAACTGATCCAAATGGATACAGGCCTATCAGCCTACTCAGCTGTATAGGAAAACTGATGGAGCGTATGATAAACACCAGACTGATGTGGCATCTGGAAGAAAAACACATACTAATTCCACAGCAAGCAGGCTTTAGACAGCACAGATTCACTGAGGATCAGATCACCCTCACAGCCCAAGAAATAATGGATGCTTACCAGGAGAAAAAACATACAGTAGCGGTTTGGGTGGATCTAGAAAAGGCATTTGACAAGGTCTGGAAAGAGGGACTTAAAGTCAAGCTACGAAGAAGTGAATTTTGTGGGAAAATGTACAGATGGATCAGCCACTACCTCAAAAATAGAACAGCCAGAGTTCAAGTACAAGGGCATATGAGCAAAAAGGTGAAATTTGAGCAGGGAGTACCCCAAGGAGTACTGTCACCCACACTCTTCCTGGTGTATATAAATAACATCACTGACAATATACCAAGACGAGTCCACAGCTCCAGGTTTGCAAACGATCTGGCTATGTGGACCTCTGAAAAGAATCTCACCATAGCAAGTAATCGGATGCAGCGGGCCCTAACATCGCTGGAAGAGTGGTTTTTAGGAGTATTTCCTTATAACTGTAATTCTGGAATCACACTATGAGCTTTGTCGCTCTTTTGTTGTATCCTTTCCAGCATGTTTATATCTCTTCTACGATAAGGACTCCACATCTGTACACAGTACTACAATCTAGGTCTAACTAATGCTTTATACAGTTTGACTATCACTTTCATGGTCTTATATTTAATATTACTTTCTATCATATCCAACATTGTATTTGCCTTTTTCACTGCTACCTGGACTTGCTCACTCACCTTACCTGCATGATCTATTAAAACATCACTGTAGTGAGGAAGAAACTGGGCTGGTCATCAACCACTCTCTGACCCCAAGCTATATAAGTCAAGACAAGATGCCTCACCTGACCAGACGGAGCCGAGGTAACACAGAAGCAGAAGAAGAAGCAGAAGCAGAAGCAGAAGGAAAAGGAAAAGAAGAAGGAAAAGAAGAAGGAAAAGAAGAAGGGAAAGAAAGAAAGAAAGAAAGAAAGAAAGAAAGAAAGAAAGAAAGAAAGAAGAAGAAGAAGAAGAAGAAGAAGAAGAAGAAGAAGAAGAAGAAGAATGTCCATGTCCCTTGAGACCAGAGGTAGCTTGACAACTTGCGCGAATCGATCGCCCACCTTTTTCATTCATCTCTTTAAGAGCATTAGAATCATAATATGCGTCTGTTGTTAATTACTCATGAAACCTCAACAAAGAAAATATAGGGCACGCATTCTTAAGTTAGTGCTAGACTCAACTGGCGGCTGATTCTGGTAGTAGGCTGTAATAACGCCAGCTTGGAAGCTAGTTCCATCAAACTTTTCCTATTATGATTTATTAACGATCATAAAACCCGATAAACGCGGCCGTTGACCCGTCAGGATATCACATCACTTTGCCGTAAAGTCATTTTCATTTCCTGTTTCTCGTTTATATTCAGAAGTGGTCTTGAGCTCGTAACTCATGATAGTGCCTTCTTAATATATGGACACAATGGGGACTTGCCCTGAGGTCCCGTTATGAATTTATACCAACTTATTAATGTTGGTTATTAGTGTGAAGGGTTGGGTAGGCGCCGCAATGAAATACTTTGAGCAGGGCCTATAATGGTGTTAAGACGGCGGCCCTGTCTCGTGGAACACATTAAGCTTGCTGATATATATTCCGAGGAACTCACTGTGAATGCGTGCAAAGGTGAAATCGTGTATCTCCATTTGGCTTATTTACAAAATATAAGACCGATAAAGTAGTTCAGAGGTTAAGGTCAGTCCCGTGGTTACAGTTGCCGTCTGGGATGAAGCTAACTCCCCGTGTACTAAGCCGTAGCTATGTGAGGTGGGGTGGCAAGTTCCCTACCTTACTGTTATTTCCCTTTATCAACGCATACGTCAGGTTCCCATTTACAGCTGAAGAGCGGCCACATTAGGCACGAACCACGGTACGGATTTGTGTCTGTCCTTCCGTAAACTCGAAAGCTGGCACGCTGTAATCCCAGTAAAATAAGCCAATTCACTGTCAACTAGGCTACGAGCTCCAGTTTACCCGTACTGAAATCCGCACCAAAGCACGTAATTGTTACTGCAGTGAGCTGTTTCTGTCCTATTATTTTTTGCATTGATTGGTAACTAGTCCCTGTTTAAAAACACTTCAATTCACTTCTAATAGAATTCCTGGAAAATTGAATTGGTTTATTCTTTGTCCCACGGCACAGAAAGTCGAATTGCGGAATATTGCAAAAATAATTGTGCGATAAAAGATGTTAAATATTAAACAGCAAAGTAATTTTGTATTTTTTCACATATTCACTCCTCTTCTACCCCTGTCAGAGTGTAAAGGTTTTTTTTAATACTTGCAATCGCGCGTGCAGACATACATGTGTTATCTGGGCATGATGGAAAGTCGTCATCTACTGGCCTTCATGGAAGGCAGTATTGGGTAGGCATTTCATTCTAGCAGGTTTACTCTTTTGTGCGCCCTGAAAAGAACTTTAATGTAACAGTTCCAGCCGGAGCATGAGCGTTTAGGACAGGGATGATATGGTCGGCGACTCTGAGAACAAAGGTACATGAATGTGTGTCAAGGTCACTCTCCGTCTCGACACTACGTCAAGGTCACTCACCGTCTCGATACTAAATCAACAAAGGAAAACAGGGGGTTAGGGAAAGAATGTGTCTAGTACAGGTAGGGGCTAGGTGCTAACCACTCTGGCGTTCCGATTTGGGTAGTGTGGAATTAGTGACAGAGGCCAGCTGAGCGTGCTGCGACATTTTGAGTTATAGGAATTTAGAGTGATTCGTCCCAATAACAACTAAATGGAGGTAGATCCAAACTAGGTGATGGCTGGAGCAGACATCCCCCAGAGGTCGATTGGACAGCTCTGATATTGCTTGAGACTATTTAATACTAGATAAAGTTTAACTCAAGCAGACTGGCCATGGAAAGCAAAAAAGAGAGAGAGAGAGAGAGAGAGAGAGAGAGAGAGAGAGAGAGAGAGAGAGAATTTAGCTAGGAGTGTGTATAGCTCGCCGATTTTATAGAAGAACGATTGATACACTGTTTGATGAATGTTAGTGAGATAGAATGGTAAACAGGGTTGCTGAACCAGCATACGCCCTTGAGTCTTGGCCAGTCGCTCTATAAGGTGTGTGTTGGGCGCCCTGTGTCTAGAAGAGATCTAAATGTGTGTTGTACGTGAACGAGGAATGTCCTGAATGGTTACACGAGTGTACAGATCGCCGAGGAGAGATCAGGATGTGTGTGTGGTGTGTAAAGGACACCGAGGGAACGATGTATATTTCAGAGTGTGTGTATACGCAGATTAATTTAGTAAGTAATCACATACGTTGAATATATTGAGTGTATTTTGTCAAGATCACCTCTCTGAGGGGATCTGAGTATGAATGAATGCACAGAATACGATCGTGAAGACGAGATTTTGAGAGTGTGTTGAGGGTGCAGATAAGGGGACGGGAGTGTGCGGCTAGAACTAGGTTGGGGTAGTCTGGAGCAACACTAAATAGCTTTGCATATAAACTCCGCGTATCTATTTAGTTAAGATGTATTTCTTGTGTTGTTTGTAATCTCATTGCACTCACTTTAATAGTTGTTGTATGAATATAATGTAATAAATATACCATCTGCTGCGCGCTATGTTATTTGCTGTGTGTGGTCATGAATGATGTGGATACATGTGGTAACATTCTAAATAGAAAAACCCCATTGAAAACCTGGACTCTGCTAAATTTAGTGGCGGGTTGCTGTAGCTTTTATCACATCCCGAGCTTGCTGATGAAGGTAGACCAGGGTCCTCCAGGCGGTTGTGCTATGATTGGCTTCATTTGCATGTCACTTACTACTACGGGGACCACGTCGATCCCTCACCTCATTAGCCAACCTGCCATGAAAACAGCCCGTTCCCAGGAAGTGTTACTAGGAAGCCGAGGTGAGATTCTTGGCCAGTATAGTTTACCTGACCCTGACTAACATGTCTGATCAGTATATTTTACCTGACCCTGACTAACATGTCTAATCAGTATATTTTACCTGACCCTGACTAACATGTCAGATCAGTATATTTTACCTGACCCTGACTAACATGTCTGATCAGTATATTTTTTATGACCCTGACTAACATGTCTGATTAGTATATTTTACTCTGACTAACATGTCTGATCAGTATATTTTACCTGACCCTGACTAACATGTCTGATCAGTATATTTTACCTGACCAGACGTTAGTCTTCCTCCTAGTGCGGCGATGTATGAACACCTATTCATGTTAAAGAAGATAGTCTCCAACGCATCAGGAGTTAGAGACTCCATTCTTATTGAATGTTTTCTTATAGTTTCATGAGACCCCTTGACATGTTGGGAAACACTTTCCTTTTCAAAATGCTCTTTAGGAATAAGGAAGGGTAAGGTCAGGTGACCTTGGTGGCGAAAGTCACTTTGAATTGAGACGATCTTTAAAGCAGGAAGCAGTTTTAACAATTATGAAATTGGAGGTGAGGTATGTAGCTCCATCCTGCTGAAAATAGCAAGTAAGTATTTCCTCGTCATCCAACTCATTGACAGTATATCCATGTCCAATTATATTGAGATTCAAGCATTGGTTTCAAAGTTATACGGGAAAACAAAAGGTCCGACAGCGAGTGGGACACTCTGTATGTGTGTGTGAGTGTATATATATATTTATATATATATATATATATATATGTATATATACATACGCACGCACGTACGCACCCGCACACGTACACGCACACGCACGCGCACACGCACACACACGCATGCACACGCACACACATGCACGCACACACACACACGCACACATACACACACATACGCACACACACGCGCGCGCACACACACACATACACACACACGAACACACACGCACACACGCACACAGACACACCCACACACACACGCACACACACACCCACATACACACGCACACACACACACGCATACACACACGCACACCCACACACACGCGCACACGCACACACACGCACGCACACGCACACACACGCACACACACACACACAAACACACACGCACGCACACACACGTACGCACACGTACACACACACCCACACACACACGCACACGCACACACACAAGCCTGCGTGCACACCCACACACACACACGCACGCACGCACACACACACACCCACACACACACACACCCACACACACCCACACACACGCAACATTTAATATGAGGCTCATTACGTTTCACTCACACCAAAGTATGTCCCTGCCATACTGTACACATTCACGTTCATTGGTTTACAAGTTATACGTGAAAACCAGGGTCTGGTAGCGAGTGAAACACAATGCATTTTCATGCAGGCTTCCTGAAAGGCAGTGGTTATATTATGCTCATCATCATCATATAGCATGTCAACGTCCATCTAACCTAATCCACTCTGTAAGATTCTGAATTTTTGGACACTTCTCTAGCCTCCGTTAGTATCGTCTCCAGAACATCCTTTTCAAATCGCGTGTCCATCTGTTCTTCGATCCGCCTGTCTCGGTTTGAACGTTTAATATCTTTCAGTATAGTTTTTTTAATAAGCCATTGTAGCATTTAATGTGGCCAATATATATTAATTTCCCAGACGTAATTCTGTTTACGAGACAATTTTATTTATAGTTGCCTCCTTTTGGATGCCTACATGTTTTTCTTCATTTCTTACTACCCGTGGTATTCTAAGAATTTTCATGGGTCATTTTAGTACGCAGGATTACAATTTCTTCTTAGTGTTCATGTGATGGACCCTGTTTCGTTTTCGTACGTCTGTGTCAAAAATGATTTAAGGGTATGGTAAAATGCTGTGATAGGACTAAAACTGAAACGATAACTACGTTACAACTAAACGATCTTTATCGGGAAACAATACAAATCATAAAAATATGTGCCACCTGATCATAGAGGAATGGATGAAGACGTAAAAAAAGATATGAAAACACACATGCGTTTTTAAAAAAAAAAGCTACAAGTTTACTTTGCCACACGGAAGATGTTCTCATACTTAAGATTGTTGTTAGTTAGTGTTGCTATTGTTGTTGTTGTTATTGTTTGTCACACAGCTGCTGAACAAACCTACTCTTGGCAGCCCAGTGCCATTTTTATATAGACAGAGGTCTTCTTCAGTTGTTTCACTGCTCCGTACAGTGTATTGGCAGTGCTTTTCCCTATGCTTGTTAGTGTTCTGTACATGCTCTGGTTAAAGAGGAGCGCATGGTCGTATGGTTTCGATTCTTGCCTGGAAGTCAGAAAAACGTCGTCCAACGAAGCGGATTCTTCATATTTAGGAACAAAAAGAAGTCACTCGGTGCCAAGTTCGGTGAATATTGTGGAAGGAACGTGATTTCATACCCGCACGATGGTCTGACGTCCAGGACGTGGTACCGGGCGAAGACGAAGAAGACCTACTTCCAGGAAGGTCAAGAACTGCTGTTGTTGTTATTTAATGCCTACAATGTTTCAGTTTACTCTTCCTTAAGTGGTGGGTTGTAGTCATTTTCCTCACATCCCAAGCGTACTGATGAAGGTGGACCGCGAGCCTCCAGGCGGTTGTGCTACGTTTGGCTTCATCTGCTAGACGTTCACTACTACGGGGATTACATCGATCTACATATCGTCAACCACTCTACCTTCAAACAGCTTATTTCCAAGAAACGGTACATGGAAGAGCGATTGTGGTCTTCGTCAGTGTATTGTGCCTGGCCCTGACGCGACGTCCTGGTCAGTATGCTGTGTCTGACTGGACTAGCGTCTCAGTTCCCCAAGGTGACGAATAAATGGGAGAACTATATCCCCTTGCAGAGCAAATACACAGAGAAGTACTATAGTCCACACCAATTTCTAGGAAAGTGTCTTGGCGCCTTCATTCTATAGTGCAAACGTATCGTCCATCACTGGTAGATAATGTTGTCCTGTATGCTCCGCTTCATCTCAGCAAATACGTGACCTCTTATTCTAGCAGAGAAACCCAAACCTGATCCCCCACTGCATAGCATAGGTCCAACACTATAAATCACAAGCAATCTCAGCTTACCAAACAAAGTACCACGGAAAACACCTAAAAAAACTAGTAAATGCTTTGACGCAGGTTTTCTAAATATACACCACTTGTAGTTACCAAACAATGTATTAATGTCACCTCTCCTGCCGAAGACGGATGTGTCGGACCGACAAGTGCAAATATAGCAGCCAAGCTGTAAACTAGCGACACAACGCATTCTGTTCTCCCAACTACATCCTGCAACTTACAACGCCCTGTTCAGGGCTTTGTTCGTTGAAAACGAACGCAGAAGACGAAAAAGAAGAAGTGTCGCCACCAACGTAAATGTGGATAGTGCTGTAGAACACTGTAGAACCACTCTGCTGTATGCCTGCGAAACATGGACAGTGTATAGCAAACACAAAATGAAAGCAAAGGCCTCAGTTTAAATAAAAATAAATCGGTGGTTATTCTTCTTCTTTCGTTCGCTTTAAAATATTGTCTATATCTGCAATGTTATCTCTTGAATAAAGTTTGGGCCCTTTCGAGACGGGGGACCCGGCACTGTACCTGCCTGGTTGTCCACCATAGGCCGAGCGCCATAACGTTTTGCAGATATAGGCATACTCTCATGTTGCGTATTTGCGTGGCATCCTGATTTCTGTGGTGCGCCTTTTGGCTGGTTGCCTCTGTCTTCAGCACCTATCGGTGGTTATGATAGTGACAAAGAAACAGGACTCTCCAAAATGTTGTGTCAAAGCGAAGATGATCGAATTGAAACAAGTTAACACGTTTAAATATCTTGGCACGTTAACATGTTCAGATGGAAGATGAAATTGCGAAATAAAATGCAGAATAGCCCAAGAAAATTAAAACTTTAAGAATATGAAAGGAATCTTCTGCATTAAAACCTTGTCGTTGGAACTGATAATGACAGTCTTTTAATGTTTCGGGGAACCAGTACTGACATATGGCAGTGAATCGTGGACAAACAGCAAGTAAGTGCATAGAACTTTAAAAGCAACAGAGATGGAATTTTACAGAAGAATGCTGTGGATCTCATGGACTGAAAAGAAGACTGGTGATACAGTACCCGAAGAGGCACAAAATACAAAGACAACTCATTGATCAGAACCAGGTAGTCATCATTTTTCTGGCATGTAATGAGAAGAGGCCGTTTGGAGCACGTCGGGACAACGGGAAAGACAGCAGGAAAGAGAGGCAGAGGAAAACCGAAAGAGAAGATGCTGGAATTCCTGAGATAATCGCACAGATGACAATCAACCACAAATTTGTAAACTACACACGTGATAGAAGCGGGTGGATGTCCATAATTACCAACGCCAGCCGGCAAGGTGCATGATGATAAGGATGATGATGATGATGAAAAGGAGTAGTAGGATGATGAAGATGATAGCAGACACACCAAACAGTTAAATCGCTTTCACTTGAGCTGTCTATGTATTCTACTCAGTCAGGTGGCAAAACAAAGTACCCCGAACTCTGATATTATTATAACAGGTCAAACATGTTGAGTGTCGATACTCTTCTCCAAAATACCCAGATGGGATGGACGGGACATATTGTTCACATGTGCAATGAGCGCATCCCCATGCAGCTGATTTACCTTATTCACCTTAGAGTTCTCTGGGTTCCCGTCTCTGGGTAACCGGAAATTCCATTTTGAGTTAGGGGAGGAGAGGTCGATATAATTATATTTTAAATAAATTAAAGACTCAAGATAAAGATAGAGGTGTAGAAACGATGGCTGTATTCAGTTTTATGAACGGTTAGAGTTATGGTTATGATTAGGGTTAGGGTTAAGTTTAGCATGGCTTGGCTTGGCTTCGTTCGTTCTCAATCTCCCGCTACCAAACCATGAAAGGGCTTAAGTAGCAGAATGTAGTCCAGAGAACGGAATGTATTGTGTCGTAGTTTACAGCTTGACTGTGATATTTTCACCTTTCGGTCAAACACATCCGACTTCAGCAAGCATTTTTTGAGTACCGGGTTAGCATTCACTCTTCGATCCCTTCTCCGTAGCCAGTCTGCCCTGCTGCAGCCTGTTATCCAGGATCACCGCGTGGAGTTGTATAAGAGTCTTGGCAGCTCTGTTTCGCTGGCTCTGACGCTAGCAGTAAGCTATGGGTCGCTGACCGCTGCAGCTCATGCGCTGCTCAGCATCTTGATCCCAGGTCTAGGATAAGGGTTATGTCAGAGTTTGGGTTGTTGGGTAAGTTTAAGGTTAGTTTTAGAGTTGGGGTTAGTGTCACGGTTAGGGTTCAGTTTATGATAATGGCAATGGCGTGGATGGAATTGGATTATGGATGGGGTTAGGGTTAGATAACATGGTTGCTATGCTGCTGTAGAAACTGGATTCAATCTACTCTGCTTATCGTTGACCAATGTTTACAAATTCAAAAGAAGCAGAAGCGAAAATATAATTTCTCGTCTTTTCTCGCAAAAGAGTTTGACACCACCTACATTTAAAAAGTGGAATATACTGTAATATCCCTACCTTAAATTTGGTGTTAAAAATATATATTTCTTTTGTTTGGAGTGAATTATGACACAAGTACCGTCTGATGCTACCGCTTATCTTCGCTTGTGATATGCAACAATTAACCTTTGCTTCTACTGAAGTGAAAATGGACATTTGATAAGAATTAAGATTCTCTCATACAATTACGGTCAACAGTTCGATATAGACAAATACATACACGAACGACGCTTTCGTAACATGTCCTAGATTTGGGCAGATGACAGGCAGTCCTAACAGCATCAAAGTCACAAACGTGAATACAATTATAGGAGAATCATCATTGAAGACTTTAAGTAATGGGGCAGGGTACAAATTGTCAGCTTAAATCACAGAGGTAGAGGGGGTTGGGAGAGAGGTGGGGGGGCGAGTGTTTGTGATGCTTTAGATAAGAAGCGGTAAGAGAGAAGCAGCAACAGAAAATAGCATGCGAATGACAGAAAAACAGTTAAGAGAATGAAATATTGAGAAACAGAGAGGGTTTGGGGCCTAGGGGTCTAGGGATCTTGGGATCTAAGGGGGCTGTGTTTAGGGCTCTGGGATTAGAGCTTCGGGCTTACAATTCGATTAGATTTAGATTTAGATTTAGATTTAGATTTAGATTTAGATTTAGATTTAGATTTAGATTTAGAGCAGGCAGGCAGACAGGACAGGACAGGACAGGACAGGACAGGACAGGACAGGACAGGACAGGACAGGACAGGACAGGACAGGACAGGACAGGACAGGACAGGACAGGACAGGACAGGACAGGACAGGACAGGACAGGACAGGACAGGACAGGACAGGACAGGACAGGACAGGACAGGACAGGACAGGACAGGACAGGACAGGACAGGACAGGACAGGACAGGACAGGACAGGACAGGACAGGACAGGACAGGACAGGACAGGATAGGATAGGATAGGATAGGATAGGTAGGTAGGTAGGTAGGTAGGTAGGTAGGTAGATAGATAGATAGATAGATAGATAGATAGATAGATAGATAGATAGATAGATAGATAGATAGATAGATAGATAGATAGATAGATAGATAGATAGATAGATAGATAGATAGATAGATAGTTCGTTGATGTGGAAAAGTGAAGCACTCACTTCTATATTTGTTGTATAACACATAGCTTTCAGTAAGCCAATGGCTGTCCCGCCATTAAAGATGACCCTGTTTGAAGTTTGATATAACCCTTTTATTACACAAACCAATCACCAGGCATCCATCAAAGTTCAAATAAAAAAGCCAAGCCAACCTTAAGGTGATAAGCTTCTATTATAGATGAGTAAGCTTCATCCCACTTTCATGTACTTTCTCGTTTTCTATTTCACCCTTTCGCTTTCTCTCCTTTTCCTTTATATGTATGTATCTGAATGTCTCTTATACTCTTCTCTTTTACTGTCTAGATCTTATATATCACAAAAACTGCAACATTTATGTTCTACGAACATCTATATTTTGTTTCCTTCTTCTTCCTCTTTCGTCTTCAGACCTCGATTCCAATTACTCTAACGAATGCAGGCAGTGGACTTGAAGCACCGAGCACTTTCGTACAGCTTCTCGTGGAAAGACACTTAGTGCAGGTGCCATCTGCGCAGCGAAGGTCGACTGCAACGAATCTCCAGTGTACTCTATCTCTTGCAGTAATTGTGTAATATGAGAAGCTTTTTTCAGTCCATCTCCTGATGTTATCCACCCACTTGTTTGCCTCTTGAACGACTTCCTTCCACCCTACCCTCCAGTATGGTTTTTAACAAGTAGGTATGTCTTGTTATATGACCACAAAAACGTAACTGTATAACCCTGATTTCGGTCATTAATTCTCTTTTCACCCCCAACTTTTCCATTACTTCCAAATTTGTTTTCTTCCCTTTCCAAGAAATGCGACCCAATCTTCTATATACCCACATTTGGAAGGCTTCAATACTCTTTTCCAACTTTTTATTCATTGTCCATGTTTCTGCGCCATTAAGTAATGACGAGCATAACACCTGACATTTCTCATTTTCAAAGTCAGATTTATCTGTTTGGATGTCAGAATGTGTTGCATGTTGTCGAATACCATCTTGGCTATACCTATTCTCTTTATGATTTTTTTTAAATAGCTGCCTTCTTCCGTTATTATATAACCTAGATAGAAACTCTGCATCTGTTCAATTAGTTCATAAGGAAACGGCGTGGGCTAGTGGTTAAGTGGCACGGCTCACAACCCGTACGTCCTAGGTTCGATCCCCATCACAGCACCGGCCGTTACCCCAGGGAAGCAAACCCTTAGAAAATGCAGGAGAAAGCAGACCCTTACATAAAATGCATGCTGAAATCGCATGCACTGGGCCGACAGGCACAAAATAAAAACCCCAGTGCGACGCACACCGCCTTGGGGATTAGAGAAATAAGGCGGTCGCAAATAAAAAGTTACCAGTTAGCATAGGCAGTTGTTTTCTTTATGTTTATGTCTAATCCATACTCTTGACTTATTGTGTATATTGTTGTCACAAGTTCCTGTAATTATTGCTCACTTTTTGCCATCAAAACTGTTTCATCCGCATATCTTAGATCGGAAGGACACTGGCTGTTGCCAAATGCTAATTCTTTTCTTCATATGCAATGGGCATGACTGCACAATTGGTTCTGCTGTTATAAGGGCGGGGACGCAGATATAGAGGTCCAGAGTGTCAATATTGACCGTATTGTATAAATGGAATTTCAGTATGTTGTGTGATGTGCCTCACTGGAGAATGATCACCTGGTGTCGACTGGAGAGTTAGGGTAGGCATCGTTTTCTATATGGTCATTGCGATATCTTTTCCAGTTTCCTCTGTATGTCGCCCTGAAGTCTGCTTCGGTCTCATCACATGTGGCTGCTGTATCCGTCTGCTGCAGTGTTCCTCCGTCTCTAGCGATGCTGTCCGTCTCCTCGTTGTCTGGAATGTTGCAGTAAGCTGGTATCTACTTGACTATTATTTTTATAGAGATCAGGAAAAGGCGTTGGAATTAGTCTGCCAGATCACCGATTTCATTTTTGTTCTGGCTCTTGGGTGCCGTTAACACTGAGAAGATGTCTGTAAGAATGACCAATTGCTTTTATGCCTGTTCCTTGAAGTTTACAAGTGTTTAAGCTATTTGTTTCGTGGCTGTTGCCTCGGCATTAAAGTTGCTGCAGCGCCTCCCAGTGGCAAATGCTGTGAGCATACTTCATGGACATTTATGTAAGCCGACATCGTCTAACTTTCCCTATTAAATAGACTGTTTAGCTGTATTTCTCAGTTGACTCGAAAGTACTACTATTAACTGTGAATTTTTAGTTTTCTTTGATATAAAGCTATCATTAGTGTTGTGGAACAACTGAAAACTACCATTGAATACATTACTAGATGCTTAACAATTAAACCTGATGCTGAAGTGATAATAACTCATCAGACTCACTGAGAACATCTATAGATGATGAGAATGAAAGAGAGAACCAACATTACTGAACTCTAAAACAACATGTGTGAACTCTAAGACAACATTGTGTCCTCTTAAACAATATTGGTGAACTCTTAAACAGCATTGGTGAACTCTTAAACAGCATTGGTGAACTCTTAAACAGCATTGGTGAACTCTTAAACAGCATTGGTGAACTCTTAAACAGCATTGGTGAACTCTACATTGATTAACTTTTAAACAACATTGGTGAACTCTTAAACAACATTGGCGAACTCTTAAACAGCATTGGTGAACTCTTAAACATTGGTGAACTCTTAAACAGCATTGGTGAACGCTTAAACAACATTGGTGAACTTTTAAACAACATTGGTGAACTCTTAAACAACATTGGTGAACTCTTAAACAACATTGGTGAACTCTTAAACATTGGTGAACTCTTCAACAACATTGGTGAACTCTTCAACAACATTGGTGAACTCGTAAACAACATTGGTGAACTCTTAAACAACATTGGTGAACTCTTAAACATTGGTGAACTCTTAAAGAACATTGGTGAACTCTTAACCAACATTGGTGAACTCTTGCACGAACTTCTTTTCGCAGACGATCAAGCTGTCATAGCAACTTCAGAAATGTAGCTGCAACAACATATTGACAAACTAAATACAACATATCAAGAATACAGAATGAACATCAACGTTTAAAAAAAAAAACTGAGGTCATGAAAATATCTAGATGAACAGGACAAACCGATTTCTTCCTTCCAAAGACACGTATCAAACATGTGAAAGATGTCACATATCTTAGGGAGCACGAGCAAGGAAATTTAAATGAAACTGGTGTATACAGACTCTGCAGAGTCTTTTAAACCAGCATAAAGATGTTAAATGAAGTTATCAACAATGGTGCAATAAGGCAAGTCAGATCATTGGGCAATTAACACCAATACGTAATTGCAAGCACGTGGGAATAACTACCAAAAGAATTTTATGCAGCCCGATGTTCGTCCCAACACTTTGCTATCAATGTCAAAACTGCACATAACATGAAATGAAAAACGACAAATCATAACAGAAATGAAATGGCTGTGAAAAATATTTGGTGTAACAGGGAGAGACAGGATCAGAAACGATCACATCAGGAGACTGGTGTGAACAACACCCGTATTAGATTACAACAGAAGACAGCATCTAAAACGGTTTGGCCACGTAACAAAGCTACCACCACACAGCACCCCCCAACAAGCAATGCTATTTAGATATAACGGATTTAAAGCCAAAGGCAGGCTACGAAAAAGGTGGCTTACGTAATAATCTGAGGCGGTGAATGCCACTGTGCATGAGGCACACAATCGGGCTCGTTCTATAGATCTCTTCATAAAGAGACGCTGAAATGCAAAACAGGAACAGTGAAAAGAAAACAAAGAGAAGAGAATTAAAGGAAAATACTACACTTCAGAAATAGTATGTGAAGTACATAAAGAAGAGAAGAATTAGCTTACGGTACCTACATTCATCTGTTCAGTTAGTGAGGAAATTCTAGAAGTTCGTAAACTGTTTTAAACTTAAGTAAAGCTTTTTGATGATCTTAAACTGCTGATAAAATGTCTTCCTAGCAAGTTGCTACCTGCTACTGCCAAGGTGAACCAACTTTCTAATATCCCAAAACCTATCTAGTGCATAGATTTGGATGAGCAGACTGACGTACGGTTAGACAAAACATACTTATCAAACTATGTTAGGCAGGGTCGAGTTTTTGCTGTTGACGATGTTGACCGCCCACAATGTGTAAGATTTCTCTTGTGTGCGCTCTTGAAAAGGACGTTAAGTGGTGGGTTGCAATTGCTTTCTTACATCCCGAGCTTGCTTATGAAGGTGGACCGGAGTCTCTACACGGCTGTACCATGCTTAGCTTAAGTTTGCGCTTCACACACTAATACAATCCCTCACGTCGTTAGTCAAGCCGCCATGAAAACAGTCCGTTTCCAAGGAGAACTACATGGAAGTAGGGTAGTGACCTTCGTCAGCATATTTTACCTGAACCTGATCAGAATGTTAGTTAGGGGTAGTTGAAACATACTGAACAAGGCCCCCACCTCACTTCCAAGTAGTGCTTCCTGGACACAGGCTGTTTCATGTTCGCTTGGCTAAAGATATGTGGATCGGCATTGTATTCTCCGCAGTGATGGACATATTGAGGAGTTCGTATTGCACTACAGACAGGAGGGCCCCAGTCCATCTTCTCAGATACACCTTGGGGTGTGAGGACAGTCACTATCACCTGCAACCAAAGAAAGTCGCCAAACCCGCCTAACTCATGTATGAGTGGCAATAACAAAGCAGCGCCTAACTCATGTATGAGTGGCAATAACAAAGCAGCGCCTAACTCATGTATGAGTGGCAAAAGCAACAACAACAGTGTATAGATTTTCTTTTTAAATTGAAGAATTAAACCATCTTGGGAAAATAAGAAAAAAATACGTAAATATGCGAGTGAAGTGTCCCAACATTTCCTTGAAACTTTACTCAAAAAGTTCAAACAAATGGTCCAACAAAGTGTAATAATTTTACTAACATAAATCTGTGAGGAACGCACTAAACTCTTTCAAAGACGATTATGTCAGTTTGATGGAATCTACTTTCAGTGTGATGGAATTTATTATCAGTTTCATAGAATTTATTATCAATTCGGTAGAATGTATTATCAGTTTGTTGGAATCTACTATCAGACAGATCAAATTTAGTATCAGTTCTTTGTCAATTTGATGTAATCTATCATCAGTTTGATTGACATTTACATTAGTTCCTTGTAATCTATTATCATTTTGATGGAATCTACTACTAGTTCGTTGTAATCTATTATCAGTTTGATGTAATCTATTATCAGATTGATGCTATATTTTATTAGTTTTATGTAATCTATTATCGGTTTGATAAATCTTACATTAGTTCTTTGTAATATATTATCCGTTTAGTGGAATCTATCATCAGTTAATAGAATTTAATATCAGTTCTTAGTAATATATTATCAGTTTGATTCAATTTACCCAGAGCAAACCACTTTGATGTTCCTACAAATAGGCATTCATACATTAATGAAGAACAAAAGAGCCACGACAACATCAATATGGCACCAGAGGAGCACATGATGGCAAAACTAACAATGGATGAAATGGAAGAGGCCATGAGGACCTTAACGAAAAAGAAATCGCCCGGAAAAGATGGGGTAACAAACGAAATGCTGATGGGGCTGGGCCAAACAGGAAAGAGGAAGTTACTATCAGTCCTGAACCAAAGCTGGAAAAGGGGAATTGTACCGCAGGCATGGAAAGATGCTGTAATTATACCAGTACCAAAGAAAGAGACAGATAGAGCAAATCCAAATGGATACAGGCCTATCAGCCTACTGAGCTGTATAGGCAAACTGATGGAGCGTATGATGAACACCAGACTGATGTGGCATCTGGAAGAACAACACATACTAATTCCACAGCAAGCAGGCTTTAGACAGCACAGATCCACTGAGGACCAGATCACTCTCATAGCCCAGGAAATAGAGGATGCCTACCAGGAGAAAAAGCATACAGTAGCGGTTTGGGTGGATTTAGAGAAGGCATTCGACAAGGTGTGGAAAGAGGCACTTAAAGTCAAGCTACGAAGAAGTGAAGTTTGTGGGGAAAATGTAAAGATGGATCAGTCACTACCTCAAAAATAGAACAGCCAGAGTTCAAGTAAAAAGGCACATGAGCAAAAAGGTGACACTTGAGCAGGGAGTACCCGAAAGGGGAGTACTGTCACCCACACTTTTCCTGGTGTATATAAACAACATCACAGAGAATATACCAAGAAGAGTCCACAGCTCCATGTTTGCAGACGATCTGGCTATGTGGACCTCTGAAAAAAATCTCACCTAGCAAGAAATCGGATGCAGCAGGCCCTAACATCGCTGGAGGAGTGGACGAACTCATGGCTGGTCAAAATAAATGAGGAAAAATCAACATGTACGATATTCTCGCTTAATAGTTTGGGTAAGTCTTAACGACAAATATCTGCGGCCAAACGATAACCCAAACTACCTGGGAGTCACATTTGATCGGCGCATGACATGGAAAAGTCAGATCGAGAGAAACCGAATGAGAGCCAGACAAAGAATGGCAATCATGAGGAAACTTGCTGGCACAAGCTGGGGAGCAGACGAAAGTATACTAAAGAAACTGTACACTGGAAGAGTGAGACCAGATCTCGAGTATGGCATTGCGGCATGGACAACAGCAGCAAAGGCGAACTTTGACAAAATTAGCAAACTTCAAAACCAAGCCATGAGAGTTATAACAGGATGCATCAAGGCAACGCCAATTGTAGAACTTGAAAAGATTACAAATCTGCAATCCATGACCGACAGAAGAGACTGCAGAGCCCAGCAGCAAGCAGAAAAACTCAGAAGACTGACAGACCATCCAATGCGTCAGAGACTAAATAGATTTGGTAATGGGAAACTAAAGCGGAGAAACTTTGCAGAAATAGCCAAAGCAAAGATGAACGAAGACCCTATAAACACATTAACAACACCAAAGCCCATCCCTACTGTACGCAAACCTACCTGGAAGCAGCATATATTTCCGATGGTGGCAGAAAATATACCAGGTATTGGAAACAAGAACAGCCAGACTGAAAAAAAAGAAGAGACATAACCCTGAGGTACATAACGAAAAACTACCCAAGCATGGACTGGACCCATGCATACACCGACGGTTCTGTAACAAACACAACACAGAATGGAGGGGCAGGGGTATTCCCGAGCCTACCAAATGGTAGAAAAATAACACTGTCAGTGGCAACTGGAAAATACTCAAGCAATTTCAGAGCGGAGGCAAAGGCACTGAGGGCTGCAGCAGAAGCAATGCTGACAGGCAAAAGAAATGAAAGCTAGATACATCTGTTCACAGATGCCCTGGCCGTAGTCACAGCACTAAAAAGCCAGAAAAATACTGAACTTAATGATTTAAGTCAACTATGCCAGCAGTCCGCACCAAAATGAGTAGTGGTACAGTGGGTTCCATCCCACTGCAACATCCAAGGCAACGAGGAGGCAGACAGACTAGCAAAAGAAGGTGCAAGACTACCACAACCAGATTCGAGTGTGACCTACGAAGAGTCAAAAAGGCTCATTAGAGCCAGATACATGGCCAAATGGGAAACCGAACATACTGGCTACACAAAAATTGATGCCTATTACCAATTGAACAGAAGAGAGCAGGTCGTGGTCTTCAGACTCCGCACAGGCCACAACAGACTGAGGTACCACCTATTCAATAAGCTGAAGATAGGTGGCACTGACGAATGCAGTTGTGGTACTGGAAAAATGACCGCTGAACATCTGCTACAAAACTGCCCGAAATACGAGGACCAGAGAAAGCACATGTGGCCATTACCAGTGGCAACACGAGACAAGCTCTATGGCAGTGTCGACAGCCTCAGGATGACCGCTGCTTATTTTGAAAAAATACAGGTTGACGTTTGACAGCGTACGAAGAAGAAGAAGAAGAAGAAGAAGAAGAAGAAGAAGAAGAAGATTCAATTTACTATCAGTTTGATGGAATGTTACATTAGTTCTTTACAATCTGTTAGCAGTTTAGTTATGATTGAATGTTACATTAATTCTTCGCAATCTATTATCAATTTTATGGAATCTAAGAAAAGTTTGCTGGGATCGTATATCAGTGTTTTGTAATATATTATCCGTTTGATGGAATCTTACACTAGTTCTTTGTGATCTCTTATCAGTTTGAAGAAATCTTACATTAGTTCTATGTAATCTGTTATCAGTTTTAATGGAATCTTACATTAGTTCTATGTAATCTGTTATCAGTTTTAATGGAATCTTACATTAGTTCTTCGTAATCATTTATCAGTTTGATGGAATCTTACATTAGTTCTTTGTAATCTAATATCAGTTTGATATAATCAGCTTTTTTAAAGAGTATTTTCAGTTCTATGTAATCCGTTATCGGTTTTGATGGTATCTTACATTAGTGTATTGCAGTCTGTTATCAGTTCTATGTAATCTAATCAGTTTTATAGAAACCTACATTATTTTTTGTGATCTATTATCTGTTCGATGTAATCTGTTATTAGTTTTGATGTAATCTTACATCCGTTCTTTGCAATCTATTATCATTTTATATAATCTGAGATTAGTTTTTTGTAATCTATTTTCAGTTATATGTAAGCTGTTGTCAGTTGTGATGAGATCTTACACTAGTTCTTTGTAATCTATTATCAGTTGTATGAAATTTTGTTATCAGTTCGATGGAATCTTACATTAGTTATATGTAATATGTTATTAGTTTGATGGAATTTTACATTAGTTCTTTGTAATATATTATCAGTTTTAATTGAATCTTACATTAATTATTTGTAGTCTATTATCAGTTCTATGAAATCTAGAATCTGCTTGATGGAATCTGTGTGACATCTGAAGAAGCCATATATTTTTGTGAGCACCAATGGATCAAACTACATTCAGATGACTGGGCTCACACAAATAACATTTAAACTTTCTGAGCTGAAGTGCTGAAATATAAATTCGCACATGGTCCTTTTACATTAATTCTGAAAAATGAAAATTCTTTTATAATATGGAAAGATAACATGACTAGATAATATCGTGAAATTGAAAGGGTATTTAGCAGTATGAATGCAATAAAATCAAGTTTAGAAATCGAATGGAACAAAAAAATTATAATTGCTGCAATGTCCGACAAAGTTTTATTGAAAGGTCATATGGCAGTGGCGACAGCCTCAGGATGACAGCCGCTTTTTTCGAAAAAATAATGGTTACTGTCTGACTGCGTACGCAGAAGAAGAAGAAGAAGAAAGGTCATTATAAATTATGTATCGAATATTAAATACCAATAATAGCTATTATAGTGTCAAGCTATGTATATCTTGGCCAATTCATTTCAGCTGAAGACAAATGCCAAAGGGAGATCATTAAAAGAATTGCAATGGCCAAAAATACATTTAACAGCATGAGAGTTACTCTTCTGTCAGAGCAGATATTTCAGATCTTAGAGAGATACACTTCTGTCAGAGCAGATATTTCAGATCTTAGAGAGATACACTTCTGTCAGAGCAGATATTTCAGATCTTAGAGAGATACTCTTCTGTCAGAGCAGATATTTCAGATCTTAGAGATATACTCTTCTGTCAGAGCAGATATTTCAGATCTTAGAGAGATACTCTTCTGTCAGAGCAGATATTTCAGATCTTAGAGAGATACACTTCTGTCAGAGCAGATATTTCAGATCTTAGAGAGATACTCTTCTGTCAGAGCAGATATTTCAGATCTTAGAGAGATACTCTTCTGTCAGAGCAGATATTTCAGATCTTAGAGAGATACTCTTCTGTCAGAGCAGATATTTCAGATCTTAGAGAGATACACTTCTGTCAGAGCAGATATTTCAGATCTTAGAGAGATACTCTTCTGTCAGAGCAGATATTTCAGATCTTAGAGAGATACTCTTCTGTCAGAGCAGATATTTCAGATCTTAAAAATGAGAATAATAAAATGCTATGTGCATTTAGCTTTATTGTATGGGGTGGTCTGCTGGGGTCTTTGTGTATGACAAGGACATGAATAGCACTACTGCCTCACAGATTGCATGTCGAAAGAGGCGAATAACTGTATGACATGGCATAACACCGTGCATGGTTAGGCGGTTTGATTAGAGAAGCATAGATGCGCCTAACATGCTGCAGGTCTACGTTGTTCTAGTGTTTGAGTCTATTAAGATGGACTTGCATATTGTTTAACCATTCTCCGTAAGCGCTTGTCCCAATGCAGCGGAGTATTAAGCTGCTCGAGCCTAGCCCGCTAAGCATGAAACCCTTCTACCAGCTACATCCAGCTCATACCAGAGCTAGGACCTGCACATGGGCATCTGCCCTGTAGAAGTACAGGGCGACTAAGAACTAAGTAGAAACCTGGACCCTGACAAAGAAAAATGGAGAAGTGTATTGAAGCCTTTGAAATGTGGGTATTCAGAAGACTTGGAAAAATTAAAAAAACCAATAATGAGGTTCTGGAATAACTCCAAGTGGAACAGACACGTCTGGAGGAAATACAAATCAGAAAAATAAAATATTGTGGTCATGTTAAGCGACATGACAGTCTTCTATAGGTTATTTTTGGAGGGCAGAGTACAGGACAGGAGAGTCCGAGGGCGACAGAGGTACAGACGGACAAACAACATCAGGATGTGGTCGGGACACAGTTTGACTGCGTGTATCAGCCTGGCGCGAGATAGACAGATAGAGGTCCATTACCGCCAACCTCCATTGCTGAGACGCACTTGATGATCATGATGATGATGATGATGATGATGAGGATGATGTTGAATAGCTATTAAAGTTATTGGTACAATTACATTATATTCATTCAATGATGAACCTTGTCCGCCTATATCAATTATGTATGAGCGCATTAAACACTACGAAGATTAAATCAGATTCATTTTGTTTAGAACTGGCTTTTAGGATAATGCTTCTGCAAGAGTGATTTTGTGTTGAAATGTTATGTAAAAGATGATAGGGAATATTGTTGACATCACTTGTTTTGCCTTTTTTCATTTTTTTCAAAATCAAAAGGCTTAAAACTCTACTTGTTTGGTTATCTCCAGTTTCGATTCTCTTGTGTACTACAGGATGCACGCTTTAGTCATTAGACATCTCTCCAGGATACATTTTTTTCATAAGTTGTTGATAGCAATGACTTCTGCCTGACTTTAATTGACATTTGCCGAGTTACCTTAAAATATACATATACACACACAAACACACTTATATATATATATATATATATATATATAATGTAACTTCAAAAAGTTCCCGGAATTAGTGGATTGTATAGAAATAAGTTACATTAGAATTATCTTCACTACATTTCTGTGTCCAAGGCGATAAAGGAGATTTCCATTCAGAGGATTGACGTTGTGTCTGAGGTGCGCACAAAAAACACCAGAACAGATCTCCTGTGATTATGTTGTTGAGAATATTGCAATCTGGATCAGCCATTGTGATTAAGTCTAGTGCTAGGGTTATTCTCGTTTCTTTCTGTTAAGGAGATAACATTTTGGGAACCATGAATGGTCGACCACTACGTGCATCATCATCGACACTAACACTTACACGAACTTCTGCGGAAACGCATGTGCCACTCACATACGTGCGGTTTCTTCATTGCGATATCACCATATGCTTTATTAAGCAATGTTTGTGTCTTTGAGGGTGACTTCTCAAGCAAAACACAGTATTTGAAATGTTTACGTTGTTCATTCATGGACAT